>OZ026514.1:73820896-74422907 GCA_964019695.1 Loripinus fragilis
TAAGTCTTAGCCAGTTCACTGTGGCAAAGCGTGGTAGCTCAGCTGTTAGAGGCACTTGTCTCTGGTGCTAGAGGTCCCAGGTCCAATTACCGCTCGCGGCAAGAAAAATTTCGGTGTTCGAACACACTTTCTCTAGTGTCATTTGCAGGGATGACACTAGATAAGTGCATCGTCCTTCGGATCGGGACATTAACTGGATGTCCCCTGTGCAGGGAAAGGCACCCCCTGTGCAGGTTAAAGAACTCTATGGTAATTTAGATATGGATACTTGTAGGCTTTCATCCTGCAACCCGGAGTGTGCAAAGTACACCTGCCGATAATAATCGAATGAGGGTCTGGCAGTATATAGAGAAAGAAAAAAGAAAGAAAAATTGAAAAGTCAGCTTAAAAATTTATCTTGTTCTGCTTCTTTTCTTTGGTCAAAAAATATCTTCCCAATTAATTCAATCTTCATACAAGCCTTGAAGTGAGAAAACCTGTCTTAGAGATTTTTGAGCAGGTCGCGACTCAAACCAGCGTACTCCCATACAATGACTAAAAGTTTTGTGTGCAGTGCATGCGCCACTACCCTATCCCTACAGCGAATAAAAAGTGCTGATCAGCCTGCGCGGATGTGCAGACTGATCAGCACTTTATTGTTCACACACAGCAAAAATAAGTTTTCTCAACATATGTAGCCATTATCTGGGAACAATGATACTGATCTAATTGATTCAATATAGAGACAAGCTTTGGCTTTCAAAAAAGAAAAGATTGCGATAGCAGAGATTCTTATCATTCTGATTGCTTCTGAGGATAATACCAAAGCACCTGGATATAATTATGCTGCAACAAGTACATGTATAGATGCATGAAAGAAAAAGATTCACCTTTATGATAAGAGAAGGGTTTATTGAAAATAGCCATAGATTTGTAGATAAGACTTTTGTGGCTATTTTACTTATATTTTTCTAATTTTCCAATTATACATTGTTGTGGCTTTTAATAAAGTACCTACATTATAATTTATGTTAGAATATTCAGAAAACTACATGCCTACATGCTATTTTGTCGTTTGTTGAATCATTTCAAAATCAACCTTTTTTGAGACCCGATCAATTCGTCCCTATACATTCATATGTCTCTATTATTGTAATCGGATAAATGAGACTTACACAAGTAGTTCCGGTTGAAAGTTACACAGTTTCAGGGCTATACACAGAATCATTTCATGGGAAATATGTCTTTGACGGTTGAATCGAAATGCATTTTTATTAATACAATCTGTTTTTTTTTTATAATAAGTTATATCTTATTATTATTATTTAGATCTATTTATTTTTTATTTGTAATTATTTTAGGGTAAAGAAGACTTACACAAATAAATCTAATCTGGTGCCCTGTTGATAGGTAAATCTAGGGGATGGAACCAGACTAAAATAATTCCTCTTAAATTTACACGGACTTTCAGTCTAACTGGCCTTGGGAAAAGGTTTCTGGCTAAACGTTTAATATATCCTTTGCATGCTAGTGCTATCGCATCTAGTTTTAAAATTCAATGCGAAATTCTTTTATTACAGCCAATTTTATCCTAACACGGACAAGCTTTCCATGTAAAGGTTACTGATAATGCGTATTCATTTGATACGGCGACCCAATTGTGATTGGCCGTTTTACACACAAAGTTAGTCTCAGTTAGAAGAACCCATTAAGTGATGTACCGTTACCTGATTAGTCAAGGATCATCTCAAATAATTATTAGATAATTATCCACTGCTGGTCAAATTCGTTTTGGTTAATGCATTCACCCTTTGCATGCTAGTGCTATCGCATCTAGTTTAGACCAATATAGTTAACGCACTACATCCTGCCTGATGTGAATTCAAATTGTTTGATACTAAAGCTTCTTCTGAAAGTATTTAAAAAGTTAATTTAGAAAAGAAATCGGCAGACGACACAATAGCAAAGTTTCCCAGCATGCAAAGAGTTTAGGTACTGAAATTTCTTTTCTTTCACAAAAACTATGTAGTGAGAGTGTGGACTACTTTTCATGTTGCTTTATGTCTGCATTCAACTTTTATATCGGTCATAATTTTGAGGGAAAAAATGAAAAAAAATCAGCAGACGACAAAAAGCATGCTAAATTACCAAGCATGCAAAAAGTATCACCTTGCACCATGACACAAAACGCATGAGCCGTGACATGTGATTTCCTACAATGTGTCATTTTGACAAGGGTAGACTCAGACACCTTTTAAGCTTAGAAACTCCAAATGCTGTTCAGTCAGTAGCTTAACTGTCATTGAATATTCAAGCGACTGGCAGATGCTCATACTGATCAGAGCCTTTGCTGGTCGGACATACCACATTGTTGGAAATCTCATTTCATGGCTTATATTATCATTAAAACCATAAAATGCCAGCAAAATGACTATGTTTATGATTAACATAAGTATAGAGGTAAACAGTGTATGCCCAGGTCAGACTGCTCCAACAGGTGCAGTCTGACCACAGGAGCAGTCTGATCTTGATCTACTCTGTCGACGAGGCTTCAAAAACAGTTTCAACAGATGACAAAAGCAGATGATCTTTAAAATTGTTGTAGTTTTCAGTTTACGATTTTCATAAAATGCATGCACGTCTGCGCGGCTCAAACAACGTATTAAACAGGTTAACTCTTAATATAATATTATCAGATCTCCCTTCTTGGGCAATGAAATAGTCGAATCACGCCCAGGTATGAATATTAAAGTTGCCACATATATGCAGTGACCAAGTAGCTTAATAATGGAAACTGTATGGGAAAGTCCATTTTATATTGGCCACACATTGAAATTTCTAAGTTTTAATATAAATTGTGTTTGTCTTAGAAAATGGTGCAGACCCTGGTGAAGCGCCTGCTTTAGACGCCTATATTTTGTGAAGCATATGGCTCTCCACATACTCCACAACAAACATTGTCTGCTTTCTCATCTGCTAGCGTAATTTGACAATTGCATTGCAAACACTCAGAAGATTAACTATTTTTGATGCATTATGTCATACATATTGAACAAGTATAGAATCACATACTTTTAAGGGGCTGCCGGTCATAATTTCTATAAAATGAGGTATATTTCTGTTTAGGTATCTTAGTAAACAATGCAGACCAGATTGAATTCCACAATATTCCTTTTCCTCACAGCTCAATCACAGCTGAGCATTATTTCTGGAGCAATGATTCTGGGCTGATGTATATATGACATCAATTGTCAGTAAGCTGAATTCCTGAATATACTACACGTACCTTTATTGATTGATTTGATTCTTTATGTCCAAGAGAACATTTTTTTAGTTATGTCCGGATGTGTCGTCCTTGGTTGAACCAGTACTAAGCAAGGATTGATGTGTCTTGCTCAAGGACACAATACAGTGACGCCGGTGATGCTCGAACTCGCAACCGCTTGGATTGGTCTCGGGTCAAACACTCTAATATTGAGCCACTGCGCTCCCATACTGATTTTTTTATTTCTTGGAACTGCATCAAGGCGACCGAATGAGAAACATAGATCACCGTTGCTTGTGCAGGCTGACCAGAGCTTAAGGACTTTAACAGCCATGGTACACGCAGGCATGTCAGACTTTTACTACTTGGGAATGGCGAGCAGGACAGATCATCATTCCCCTGCAAATTGTTCTTTAACATTTCTGAGTTTTGGCTGTCTGCTATCTAAAAACTCCCAAACTCTTTTTTTCATCCATTTCACTCCGGGGATAGAATGTTTCTATGAACACAAGTTAATTCATACATTCTGATAATGGAGCTAGCGATTTTATATGGGCCATTAGCATGACAGCGGAACTAAAGGTCCCAGGAATTCCTGGGACCAGCTCTGCAGACTTTACAGGCTCTAAAAGGGAGGTTATGCAGAGAAAATGTGTGTCCAGTAGCAGTAGTTTCCCTTGAACTCAGAGCCTAGGCCAGGCTGACACAAAGTGGAATACTCTTTGCATGCTGGTAATTTCGCAGTGCGGAAAAATGTGTGGTAATGAGTTAAACCTAGTCAACAGTTTTTCAGCTATGTTGGGATGGGTTGAACCAGCACTTAGTAAAAAGTGGCTGTGTCTACTAGTGCTTTGCAAACTGTTTAGATCCAGATCAGACCCTAACAAAACGTCGGACCTCTGTTTTTAACTCTGATACCCGTTTGCACGCCCGTTTATGTGCTTCTCAAACAACGCTTTTTGCTTACTTATACGTTTATATGACGTGAAACATTTATCGCAATGACGCTGAGCGCGGGAGTTTGGAGTTTTGCCTGTTCCAAAAACTCCGTTATGTCTGAAATAATTCAAAATAACTGGAAAACCAGCCATGTTCGGTAAAATTGAAAATGGACACTTGACAGATAAATATAAAATATAAATACAGTTGAATCTCGTAATTTCGAAGTCAAAGGTACTGGAGATTTAATTTCAAATTATCGAAAATTCGAATTATGCTTGTGACACTGTGACAACAGGGACACAATAATTACAATTGGTGTTAGCTTTTACGCCATTTCTTCATCAATCTAGGCATTCCCTTACAGTTATATAGAAACTAGTACGAACATTTGTTGATGTAGTCAAATCAATTTCAATCTCCATCACTTCAATGAGGTCGGGTCTTTGATATGCCAGTTCACTGTCATATCTTTTCTTGTTTAAAAAAATTATCAGAGTGCCAAACAGCTTGAATCCAGATCAGGCCCGACATTTTTTAAGGCCTGATCTGGGTCCAAACTGTTTGCAAAGGGTATCAGCAGATGACGCTAGTGACTCACTAGTAAAGAAATGGCTTTAATTGGTTAGTTTGTAACTTAATTTCGCCATACCCTTTTACTGTATACGAGACCCTGCATCGCTCTCCTGAGTTTTGTTAAAACTTTCTTTTACTGTATATAGTTATACAATAGGATAGATCCTTAACCCTTCTTCCACTATTCACAACAATTGTCGTCTGCTCTCTCTTCTGCTTGTGTACTTCAGTGGCCTAAATTGCAATCAATATGGACCCAGATCAGTCTGATCTGGGTTCATATATAGTATGAAATTAGTCGGGAGTGCATTTGCATATATGCAGCAGATGTAATATGCAGACGATATTCTCTGAGCAAAAAAATATTAGCAGGATACAGGTTAACTGTTTTTTTTATCAATTTAGGATAGATCTACCCTGAGGATTCTGTACCATAAAATGAATATAGCACACCAGAGGTCACCATATACAATTTACTGAATTTTGGGTCCAAAATAGCAATTTATCAGGGTTCTGTACATATTTTAACAGCATTATGGTTCAAGAGGCGCCTCTTATCTTTGACTCACCTTTTACCTTTAGACTTATCTGTAGATCATCTGTTGACATTTAGGATATTTACAGCATTCTGTGTGAGATCTTGCAGATGTCTTATAAATTATTGATTACACTTCAAGAACACAAATTCTCTTACATGTAGCATTAACTTACAATATTTCCAACATGTAAACAATACCTTCAGTAGCTTACCGTTCTAAGAAATGAAATATCATCTTGCTCCGACCCCGCTCCGTCTCCTGGGTCCGCCATTTTCGGTTTATTTCACCTCGGTAAATACCGGTACCCAAATTGTCGGAAACGTCGTCTGCAATTTTCCGTGAAAGTATCCACCGAATCTTTCAATTTCACAATTTCATGCCCTTGGCATTGGCAAGCTGTCTTTTATAGAGAAAATCAGTTTTCCTCAAACACGAAACATGTTTTTGGGGCCTTCAGGTGATGTTAGTATCAGATGAACTATCAATACACACGCAGCATCCAATCTGCTAAAAATAGTAACAATTAGGAAGCTCTTTTCTATGGGCAGCCGTTACAGTCAGTCTATCATTTTAAAACTTTTCCCGCCAGTCACGAATTTTGCCGTCTGCTCTCTCATCCGTTTATGTTCTTAGCTCTCTCATCCGCTTATGTTCTTAGTGAGCATATCGTTATTGCAAACAAGATCGACCCAGATTAGACTGTCCCAGAGGGGACAGTCTGATCAGGGTTGATATTGTTTGTTTCCATGAAAAAATCTAGTCTGAAACGTACTCGAGAAACGTACCGCAGACGGCGAAAAAAGCAGACTATCTCTTTGCCTTATCAAATGAGTATTACGTGCCGGGTTCCCGCGACATGCGTTGATTATAAGCGCAGGACAAGTACAGTGGCGGGATAAGGGTTAAACGCGTAGGCCTAGTTGAGACTCGACGCCTCTTGACCCACTGTCAAACTTCGACTCTGCACCAAGGCATTTCATAAAAGTGACATAAATCAGCAAGCACACACTCTTAAATCAACGTCAAATCAACGTCGATGCGACGTCATGCATCGACGTCGATACGACGTTGTTTTGACTTAAAGTTTCTGCTGGGAAGCAGGCCTAAAGTTCGTTTTGCTTCAAGCTGGTCAGTGACCTATATGTCTAATATATGCAAGATTTCCTTAAAAAAAACTGAACAGAAAGCCATATAAATAGTTTCGCGAAATAAAGTTTCCTTTTCGTTAAAGATTTACTACGTTTTAAACGAAATGCAGCTGTATGAAAACTTTATCTTCAGAAATTGGCGCCAATGTTTTCGCGCAAAACTCAAATGGTGGGTCAATTTATAGGTGACTTGCAATGGCTAAATATCAACCCCACCATAATTTGGCATTTTTTTTCAAAGATCTCTGGCCATCCTAAGGTTTCATATTGAGAAAACAGTAATATACATAGAAATTCGAACGGATATCTAGGATCCACAGAGTGGTCGCGCAAACTATGTTACAAACTATGTTGCCATAATATTTGTTACGCTGAAACTGTAAAACTTGAAGACAACACAACAAATGCAATTATATAAAAAGTCGGTTTTCCTTATAGACAGTATATTTATATATCTAAACACATGTTTATAATATATCGGTATGGAACGAGAGCAGTCAGAATAAATACACAAATGATTTTTTTCGGTGAAAAATCGTGCATATATATATGTAGCGGTTTATTTCAGTTATAACTTATTACCCCATCCCCAACCGCCTCACTGCACTCCAACTGGCCAAATTATTAGCAATATGTCTATTAAATGCGCTAATCTACGAAATAATTTCACGAAGAACTACGTACTTCAGTTCACACCTTATCTGTGCCATTGGTAATACAGATGCGAAGCACCTTATCTGTGCCATTGGTAATACAGATGCGAAGCATATGTCACAATGTAGACTTCTGCAGTACGTAATTCATTTCTTGGGAGATCTCCAGAACATGATTAATTTCGACTAATTATCGTTACCTTGAAATCTATTCATAAGCCAATGTGACTAATAGAGAGAAATGATGTAGGCCTATGCTGCCAGAACTTAAAGTTAAAAGTGATTTTTTGATACCTCGGATGCAACGTTTTGTGATTCATATATTTCTTTTTAATAAAAAAGAATGTATACCGATAACATAGTGGACATGGTAAATAACATTATTCTCACATACTACTACCATTTTCAAATATAGCCTCGACATCTTGCATTTGGTGAGACTTATGAAGTCTGATGAGATGTGAATCTTTATTCATATTTATATCGTTTAATTAAGTTTATCTTTTCTTTATTTTTCTTCAGCTATCTATCTCATAAATGTTTTAGCTAGCATAAGTTTAAAATAGTGAGTAAGATCAGGAAATACAACGATCACAAACTGCAAACAAACCCGTGGCATCGTGAGGAAGAGCCACACAACAATCCCGGGGGGGGAGGGGGGGGGGTACTCTCATTTTTTCTACATACGTAGGCTCGGGCCCAGCATCCACCGTTCACCCCCAAAAAAAAGTGAGGACCCCAAAAAATATCCAAATAATCTTCACACCCCAAAAAATATTATTTTTTCCGAACCCCCCCCCCCCAAAAAAAAATATTGAAATTCAAAAATTTTTACCCAAAATATGACCCGAGCCTACGTATATATGAAAATATCAGAGTAACCCCCCCCCCCCCCCCCCATGGGACAACAATCACGAGACACCAGGAAGACAACTAAAGCAAAGCAACCAGCTCCCTGCAAGATGATTGCAAAAGTAGATTGGAGACAAAGTAACGCACAGCAAAACATAGAACAATTACCGAATCCCACAATGGGAGTATAGTCCGTCCAGTTAAGAGAGACTGGGCGGTTCTTAGCAAAGACACACCCCTGGACATTTCCATATAAAAATCGGTAAGACAGAGTGTATTTATTCACCTGTGAAAATACCAGTGGTAGTTTTGAGCCCATTTTGAGAAAAGGGCACCTCGAATTAATTTGAATAACAAGGAAACTGACTAGTCTAATATGCGCTCTGACAATGTTTCGAAATTTTAACTAATCAAATTATATCCTGAATAAGAAAATAAAATAAATGATCCGCAATGAAAAATTGATACTATAAATTGGTCAGCACACGAAATGATGGTTCTTATTACATCGGCGTGTGGCGAAGGCTCTGACGAGCCTGCATGTACGCATGACCTCGCCAGGGCTTTCGTTTCTCGCATAAACAATGTATGCAAGTTGAAGAAGACTCCAAACAACTCTGGACACGCCAGAATGAGCGATTATTAGAGGCTTTTCGGATATGCGGTAAGACCAAATCTCGTGTTTGTATGCCCTTTTCTCATGCTCCAGATACTTAACCCTTGTCCCGCTGAGTTCTAATTGGTGATTTATTATTGTATCAGGCTTAAAATTCAAACCAGTTTTGCCATACAGACAAAATCTGTAGAAAGTGCAAACCTACCCTCCACGAAAAATTTCACAACATATCCATCCCGGAAAATGAAATGCAGCAGGTCCCAAGCAGCATACTAACGATAAACGTTTACCAGGCATTCTAACGTATAAAGTTGGTCACCCTTGTCGTCTGCGCTTCAGTTGGTTGCACGAGTAAAGCGTATATAGGCTTTTACACCCGATTTACTGTAGACTAGTCTTATTTGACAATGTATGACAGCGCTTTGTCTGACACGCCCAGTCTCTGTTAGCTGGTCGCACTATAACAATCAACAACGAATCAACAACAGAACCACCGCCTTAGAACGGACAGCAGCCAAAGTCACTGGGGCCGGGGGGGGGGGGGGGGGGGGGGCTTAAATGCAATTTACTGGTACCAATAGATTCTGCTGTTGTTTAAGCACAAACATGGCATCGCATGGAGGATTCCTAACTATTGCCATGTATCATCATAGAGAAACAATATAATCTGTTGAAACAGAGAAAAGGGCTCACGACACAGATAGTCACAGCTAAAAATACACCCCAAGTTGAGCCACGTTGTATTAACCAATCATTTATTGTCACATACATATGAGTGTGGATCTGACAAAAGGGATCTTAAGGCCTGACTTACGTGGCTGAGTAGACTGGCATGAATGAGTCTGCCTGGTCAGAAAACCTAAACACTGGTTCACTCAAGCTGCGACCTACCTCTTTTATTAGCTCACCTGAGACGAAGGCTCATGATCGCTCATGGGTGAGCTAATAGTTTACCAGTAATTCCGGCGTCCATCCGTCCATCCATCCGTCCGTTCACATTTTCAAAAATCTTCTCTGAAACCACAGGGCCAATTAAATTCAAATTTTATATGGAGAATTCTTAGGACATGTAGGACGCGGGAACGAAAGTTTGTTCAAATGGTCCTGGTCACATGACCAAGATGGTCGCTACGCCCATATATGGTGTAAACCTTTTAAAAAATCTTCTCCTCCAGAACCAGAAGGCCGATGACCTTGGGACTTGGTATGTAGCATTTGGGTTGTGGGGCCTACTATGTTTGTTCAAAAGATGTTCTAGGTTGACCTTGACCTACTTAACGTAAAGGTCGAATTTGCTTCCTAATGCATTTAAAAAAGAAACTTTCTGAAGAGGTGATTGTTTTGAAAACTGTGGAAGCCAAGTCACTATTTTCACTTGATATGTTTAACCTAATGACACAATGGCAATAAATAAGTTCCAAAGGTCAAGGTTGACCTTTGACCTTTCAGCTTAGGTCGCTCATATTGGAGTCCCATCAATATATTATAACATAGTTTACTCATAAACCATTGGCCCAGTTGAACTCAAATTTCATGTGAAGACTCCTTATGATAAGTTAGCCAAAATTTATGCAAAATATTCTGACCACATGACCATATATGGTAAAAACATTTAAAATCTTCTACTCCAGAACCAGGAGGCCTGTGATATTGGGACTTGGTATGTAGCATTGGGGATGTGGGGCCTATCAACTTTGTTCAAATGATGAACCTAAGTTGACCTTGAATTACTTAATGTCAAGGCTTTGCTTCCTAATGCATTTAAATGGGATTTTTATTTGAAAAGTTGATTTTTTTGAATACTGTTGAAGCCAAAGTCGTTATTCTCACTTGATATGTTATACCTAATGAGACAATTGCTATAAATAAGTTTCAAAGGTCAAGGTTGACCTTTGACTTTTCAGCCAAGGTCGCTCATATTGGAGTCCCATCAACATAATAAAACATAGTTTTCTCAGGAACCACTAGACCAATTGAACTCAAATTTCATATTAAGACTCCTTATGATAGGTTAGCCAAAATTTATACAAATTGACCTGGTGTAACATGACCAAGATGGCCACCACATCCATATATGGTAAAACCCTTAAAGAGGTAAATATTTGAAATAATACTGGTACCACTCGTTATGACTCTCTCCAGGGGTCATACTGGGCAGATCAAAAGGACAGTCATAATGAGGTGATTATGACTTCCTTACAGGGGCAATAAAGTGGCCCCATGAAGGGATTTGGTATTTTATGATAAAATATTGATCGTTATCTTAGTGAATGAAATTGTGTTGTATACAGGTAAGTCCCCTCTTGAGGCCCCTATTATTTTGTGAGCTACTGAAACTGTCCCTTATCAGTTAATCCTTTAATGATCTCTATTGGACAGTAATCTATGTCTTTAAAATATCTTATTCTCTGGAACCAAAATACCAATGGCCTTGGGATTTGGTATGTGGCATTTGGGATATGGGCTCTACAAAGTTTGCACAAATGATGAATCTAGCTTGACCTTGACCTTTTCATGGCAAGATCAAACTTGATTTCTAATGCATTTATATGGAAAAAGTCTTAAAATGTTCATTTATCTATAACTGTTAAGCCAAAATCATAATACTTTCAAGAAATGTCTAACCTTATGAGACAATGGTTTTATATAAGTACCAAATGTCAAGCTGACTTGTGACCTTTTATCCAATGCAACTCCCCTGGACAGCCACATATATTGGTTTCTCAGAAATCACTGGGCTATTTTATGGAGTATTCATTAGATTGTTTAGGTCACTTGACCAAAATGGCTGCGACCCCCATATAGGGTAAAACGAAATAGGTTTTATTATAAGCCGTACTTGACCTTGACATATTTTAACATTATTAAAGAGATCAGGTGAGCGCCTCAGGACCTTCAGGTCCTCTAGTTTGTTTTGTCCTTTTAACTGTTGTTTAATGAATCGTATATATGCATATTTTGAGGTTCTCAAGGAAGATTGGCCTAGTCAACCGAGCTTCCCTCGTTAAATAAAGAAAGGATCATTGACGGTTTGGGCCTTATACGCCTATTTTTCTGATTCTCAGAACGCTGCTTTTGAGCTTCTAGTGTGGTGCATGTATAGTCCGTCCAGTTAAGAGAGACTGGGCGGTTCTTAGCAAAGACACACCCCTGGACATTTCCATATAAAAATCGGTAAGACAGAGTGTATTTATTCACCTGTGAAAATACCAGTGGTAGTTTTGAGCCCATTTTGAGAAAAGGGCACCTCGAATTAATTTGAATAACAAGGAAACTGACTAGTCTAGATATATGCGCTCTGACAATGTTTCGAAATTTTAACTAATCAAATTATATCCTGAATAAGAAAATAAAATAAATGATCCGCAATGAAAAATTGATACTATAAATTGGTCAGCACACGAAATGATGGTTCTTATTACATCGGCGTGTGGCGAAGGCTCTGACGAGCCTGCATGTACGCATGACCTCGCCAGGGCTTTCGTTTCTCGCATAAACAATGTATGCAAGTTGAAGAAGACTCCAAACAACTCTGGACACGCCAGAATGAGCGATTATTAGAGGCTTTTCGGATATGCGGTAAGACCAAATCTCGTGTTTGTATGCCCTTTTCTCATGCTCCAGATACTTAACCCTTGTCCCGCTGAGTTCTAATTGGTGATTTATTATTGTATCAGGCTTAAAATTCAAACCAGTTTTGCCATACAGACAAAATCTGTAGAAAGTGCAAACCTACCCTCCACGAAAAATTTCACAACATATCCATCCCGGAAAATGAAATGCAGCAGGTCCCAAGCAGCATACTAACGATAAACGTTTACCAGGCATTCTAACGTATAAAGTTGGTCACCCTTGTCGTCTGCGCTTCAGTTGGTTGCACGAGTAAAGCGTATATAGGCTTTTACACCCGATTTACTGTAGACTAGTCTTATTTGACAATGTATGACAGCGCTTTGTCTGACACGCCCAGTCTCTGTTAGCTGGTCGCACTATAGTATCAGTGCAATAGGTGAATCTAATAGCAAGAGCCAGCTAGCAAAATATTTTCAAAATTCCTACGCACTCGAGAGTTATGGCGGGTAGAAAGGGGAGGGGGTCTGAAATTTCATGATATTAAAAAGTGCTTTAAAAAGTGATTTCTGCACTTTTTCTTGATTCATTTGGTAGGCATGGTGATATCTATTGAACATACCATATGCAGAGTATTAACGAATCACGATATTTGATGAAATTGTTTTAAAAACAAAATATGTTTTGTAATCAAATGATTTTAGGGAGATACTTTAGAAGTTACCTGTACATTTTTGACTACATGTACCGTAAATAATACAAAACTGAAAGCTCAACAAAAGAAATAAATATTTTTGAAGGAATGAAAGTGTCCCATTAAGCATTGGAAAGTAAAACCAATTCTAACTAGATTCTTTGAATATTACTTTAACTTTGTTTAAAGGGCATTGCATGTTGAATGTATTTAAAGTGTCCTAATATTTATGGTATACATGATGCATGTATATCCCTGTATGAGACAATATATTGAACACTAAAGTATTTACCTGTTATAACTCTTTGCATGCCAGTGGATAATTTTGTCGTCTGCCAATAGCCTTTTGCAAACAGTTTGAACCCAGATGAAGACCAATAGAATGTCAGTCTTGATCTGGATCCAAACTGTTTGACACTCTGATGGTGGTCCTGGGTGGTTTATTTTTAAAAACTTAATTTTGAAGAAAGTCAGCAGACGAAAATAAAAACATGAACAATTCCCTAGCATGCAAATAGATAAGTACAGGACGTTTGCAAAATAATGTGTCATTTAATAACAGTGAGATTTTTTCTTATGAAAAATGCATAAAACCTTGCTAATTCTACTTTTCATCTTTAAGTACTTTATATTAAACTAGCACTAGGTTGGTCCTAGAGAACTTCATTACTGTCATTAGTTTCTTATTGGTAGAATATGGGCTTAGGCCCTGGGTTTTTGGGCTGCTGAACATCTTCCCCCCTCCCTTGTGCCAGTAAGCCACTTCCATGCAATGTGTAAAATATGGTAACACATATACATGCAAAAGCTTTTGCTGGCACATGGGGGGTGGATGATATTTTAAAAAATGTTTTCAGATTCCTATATATCTTAATGTAAAACTGATTGTTCTACCAAAAATTTTACACCTTTAAAGCATTTAATATCGAAAACGGATTTGTTGTTGTTGACTTTTTGTTTATTGTTACTCCTATTGAGGGAGTCTGTAATTGTTCTATGTTTTGTTGTATGTTACTTTATGTCCATTCTAGTATTGCAATCATCTTGATGGGGAAGAGAGAGCTGGTTGCTTTGCTTAATTTGTCGACCTGGTGTCTCGTGATGGTTGAACGGCTCTTCCTCGCGGTGCCATGGGGTTGTCTGCGGTTTGTGATTGTGGTATTTCCTGATCATACTCACTTATTAGTTTAGTTTAAACATATTTTATTTCCAACAGATAACAAGTTATACAGTACAATATATACAATTCATAAAGAAATTAGGATTAGAACGAAAGCGTAAGCTTATAGAGTTCTTCTCCTATTATAGAGTACACTGTGATATGGAAGGCGGACTGTATCATGTGTCATATCAATTTGTAGTCAATATGATCTCACATTGACCTGTCAAGCAAGTTGATTTTTATGTCCGTACATACGGAATGGAAAATGACTTAATATACTATGTGAACTTGTAAATTGATGAAAATACTAAGACAAAAAAAAAACTAATGAGGGGAGACGGGATCATTTGGATGTTAGTTTGGCATTTGGAGATCAAACATATAAGTATCGCATCAGAATCGCCTTGTATTTAGTATATAGTTGTGTACATGGTCAAATATACTCCTGTTACTTTCTTCAGGCAAAGCTGGGTCACCATAAAGTAAAAGATGTAATGAAGGGTTTTGAATTAAAGATATACTGTTTAATAGTTCATGTCTGATTGCTTGATAGTTTCTGCAGTGGAAGAAGTAATGTTGAGAGTTTTCAATACTACCACAGCTACATAATGGTGAATCGGTTATGTTTTTAATAAATAAGTCTAAATTAAGTGCACTGCAGCCTGTTCGTAAACGTGAGTGAAGTATTTGAGGTTTTCACAGCCATAAAGTACTCAGGTCAGGGTAGCTTCAAGGTGAAAAAAGGGACGATTGACAAACGTTTATTTTTTACTGAAAACCATAGGCATTTACCCATAGCAAATGTCAATGATCCTTACTTACTTACCTAAGCAATTACTACGTAAGAGACATTCGAAAAATAGCCTACCTAAAATAACAAAAAATCACATGCCTTTATATTTCCTGAACTATGCTTCTAAACAAACTTTGATGACATCAAAATAGCAAATGTTTTTGACTATGTTTTAAGTTTTGTATAAGGGCTGTTGCCATGGCAACAATTGGGACATAACACCTACAATGCTGCATAAATAAGAGTGATCCACTTTGAATGCCTATAATACGACCTAGACGATATAAATTCATATAATTACATTATCACATAGATCTATATAACACATGAGAAAATATTGTATTTGCTAGATTGTTTATGCTGAGCAAACAAAAGTAAATAATCAGCAAACGAATAGGGACCAACACATTGATGCCATTCTTCTTTCTTCTTTGTTTCTTAGAGTTTGTCCGTTGATTTGTCGGACCACCCAGATAAACCGGTAAAAGGGGGACAATAGATAAAATGTTCTAAACACTAAATGTCACCAACACCAGTGTACAATATTACACAGTGAGTAATCAATTGAATAAGTCTTTCAACACCACAAGAAGTTCTATGTACAAGTATGAGCTTTTTCAGTTAGTTTCAAAAGTCTCAAACACCTTCACCTGAAGTTCTATGTACAAATTGAGCTATTACAGTTAATTTTGCGGGTTTGGAGAATGGATTGATTTGCACAATTGCTTATGCGAGGGCCAATCTGATCTCTGGCAGTCTTTGCTACAGTAGCTGGAGCTTTTACAGCATGTACAGCGGCGTAACGATGTCAAACTTCCTTTTTTCAAACAGCGTGTACACACAATTTCCGAATTGTCACATTTATCCACTGAAATACTATAATGCTAAACTGCAGCCTCTGCAGACAGTTTATTTAAATCCGATTGAACTTGGGCTGTGAAAAGTGTGTTGACAACTTCCCTTTCGATGGTTAAATATCTTGAAGACTGAGAACTATCAGATGTACGATCCAAGCAGGCGGAGTTCTCTGACTGACTGGCTGACCATAGAGAATTGTGGACTGGCTACCGTCTCTGTTTCTTGCAGCTGGTATGACTTAGAACCATCAGATGTACGATCCAAGCAGCTGGAGTTCTCTGACCCTGACTGACTGACCACGGGGGACTGTGGACTAGCTTCCGTCTGTGCTTCTGCTAATAGTCGGTAGTGCAAGGCGAGGTTCTCAGCTCTTAGCTGTCCGGGAAATATATATACATTATATGGTTAGCGCCATCATTGGCGTTATGTTCAAAACACTGATCACACCTACAGGGATATGTTGTTTCTAACATCCATATATTCATCAGTTTTGGAAATAATCCTCGGGTGGGGGAGTAACTACCTATATATGGCATAGTATGGATGTCCGTGCCGAATAGCCCCCTTTTTCAGCGCTGCCAGGTATATAATAAGCCCCCTTTTTCTAAGAAAAAGGTTATGACTGACCCAGTTTTTCATCATTGTTATATGAATGGTCCCGTTTTCTGACATCCACATCCCTGTTTGAAAATACTCATATTTTGATCTATCTATCTATCTATCTATCTATCTATCTATCTATCTATCTATCTATCTATCTATCTATCTATCCATCCATCCATTCACCCAAAATCCCACCCACCCACCCACCCACCCACCCATCCCTCCATCCATCCATCCATCTATCTATCTATCTATCTATCTATCTATCTATCTATCTATCTATCTATCTATCTATCTATCTATCTATCTATCTATCTATCTATCTATCTATCTATCTATCTATCTATCTATCTTATGATACTGGCATGATCGAATTCGATCATTACGCCAGGGAGTGCGAATTTGGAATTTTGAAGAAAACAAACAACACAAAATAAAAAAAAACAAGAAAAAAAACAAGAAAAACCTTTAGGTAGTGTTTATGACTCAATGAGGAGTACCCTAAACTCCTCAGTAGTCTGGGAATCGATCACGGAAGGAGAAAGACTTTTCCACTGTGGAATAGTTTGGGGAAAATGAGCTGTTCAGGGCATCACTGTATGTCTGGTATCTACAATATTGGGTACTGAGTGATGCCCTGATAGGCTTCAAACTGGGAGCAGGGGTCAGGTACTTGTCTTTTTCTATAGTCATAGCACCAGAATGTATTTTATGAAAGAGAAGCAGGGAGAACCGACCCCTACGGGCTTCAAGAGATGGCCACTCAAGCTCGTCAAGCATCTCACCGACGCTTCTTGTATTTCGCCATCTCCTGCAGGTCCACCGGGCCTCTGTCCTCTGAACTTTATCTACCTGATTAATCTGAAATTTTGAATTAGGGCTCCAAATGGGTGCTGCATGCTATAGTTTAGGCCGAACCAAAGTTTTGTATGCAACTTCCTTTGTACTCTTAGGTGCAAAAGCCAAGTTCCTGCGAAGGAAATCAAGTGTCTTAGTTGCTTTGGAAGAAATTAATGAAATGTGATATTATCAGACATAGATATACCAAGGTATTTTGCTGACTGAACGTTTTCCAAGGTTTGGTTGTGAATGGAATAGTCAAAGAGTATGCTTGTGATGCTGATGCCGAGTCACTGGGTCTGAGTCAAAGGTAGTACTTTGCAGATATGTAACATATTAGTCTGATTTTATTATCACGACCATAAGGTACCTTTTATCCTATCCTGGTCCATATATAGTTTCCTTTTGACCCACAAGGGTTGATGTGTCGTTAAACCTTAGGAGCTTGAAGTTCTATCCTTATATCACTTCTAAACCCCAAAACCGAAAATCTCATACTGTCATTACATTGAGGCTGTAGAGGTAATGTAAGGATCGAACTTCAAGCTCCTGTGGTTAAACCAACATGTAGGAGCTTGAAGTTCTGTCTTTATCTCACCTCTATCATTGTCTATAGCCTCAAAACCAAAAGCTCACAATGTCATTACGTAGTGACATTATGAAAATTTCAGTTTTAGAAGTGCTATCTAAGGATCGAACTTCACTTGTATAGTCTAATTTGGCGCATCTGCTAATTTGACTCACTCCAATATTATTCCCCAAACAACTCTAAAATATCATTTTGTGGTTTAATATGAAACAAATCAATAGGTATCTGACAATAACATTTTGTAGTGTGAATCCAAATTAAATAGCAAAATAATTAGAAACAAAAGTTTTTCACTAAATCCAAATTAAATTAGCTGATTGACAAATTAGGTTTATCGCACATTCACGACTGTTTTCCTCCATCAAATCTTGAAAAGGGGCAATGTTTCTACATGTAGCTGTTTTTATTGACGCATTGGAATTGCTTTGAGTGATTTGTTGGAAAAATCTGGTACATTGGAAAAAATGCAATCATTGCTAATGAAGCGTCATTCGCATGTATGTGTGAGCGAAAACAAAGATTCCTTTTGAAGGGAAGGCTTCCCCTGTTTTGAAGGTGAAATCTCGTCTTCAACTCATTTGGGCGTCATTTCGGAGAACATTTTGGTCTGGCTATCATAGTTTAGAATTTTTCTTTCGATTGGTGGGGATGGGGATGTCAAAAAGTTTTCGTTTTTAGATTGGCTAAACCTACAAAGCGCCTGCAAAAATACATATGAAAAAGTTGTCTGCTTTAGCTATCTGCTGCATATATTTGCTATCCTAATTGATAAAGCATAGTTCTAAGCAAACAGTATGGACCCAGATCAGACTGCTCCTAAAGGAACAATCTAATCTGGGTCTATGTACATTGGTTGTTTCTAAAACAATTAAGCAATCAATTAATTGTGGTTGGTGCTTAAAGGGTACCTGTGCAACAAGTACAAGCTTTTTATGAAAGGATTGCCCAAATTTGCCCCTGTACAACAAGTACAGCTTTTCAAAAATGGTGGCATACAAAGACTCCAATTGCCGAACTGATTCGTGCCAGATTTTATACAAGTACTGCTAGGCAAGGGATTCTATCAAAGACATTACATGACTTTTGATTCATAATGATCAACCTGAACCTGCAAGGAAATGTTGTTTTCTCTCTCACTCTCATATGGCAGTGGCCTGAACTTGGCCTGAACACAGCAGAGAGTGGGCATGGTATCTAGATTTCGCATCTATCTAAAAGTGTACACTGAAAATTATGGTCCATCATTTCATATAGAAAGAAAGACTTTAGTATTGCTAATATTATCCACTTCTTAAAGGCGTGTATTTCTGTCCAAAAATATCTTTAGTGGCTTAACTGTCAGTCCGCGAAATATCTTGGTATTACAATCACAGAGAACATGGATTGGGGTCAACATATCTCTGATATCTCGTCTAAAGCAACTAAGACTTTAGGTTTCCTTCGAAGGAACTTGGCTTTCACACCTAGGAGTACTAAGGAGGTTGCATACAAAACTTCGGTACGCCCTAAATTGGAGTATGCAGCCCCCATTTGGAGCCCTTATTGTAAAACTCAGATTCAACAAGTGAAGAAGGTACAGAGGACTGCAGCCCACTGGACCTGCAGGAGGTGGTGCAACACTAGTAGTGTTGGAAAAATGCTCGATGAGCTGCAATGGCCAACTCTGGAGGCCCTCAGTCCTCTCTGCTTTTCTTCCACAAGATTCATTATGGGACTATGTCTATTGATAAAGACAAGTACTTGACCCCGTCTAAGAGTACAAGATCTACCAGGTCATCACACAACTCACAGTATTGCAGGCCCCAGACTTATAGTGATGCCCTGAAGTATTCTTTTTCCCCAAGGACTATTCCTCATTGGAATAGTCTGGCTCCATCTGTGGTCGCAGCTGAGACCACAGAGGAGTTCAGGGCACTCATTTAGATGACTCAGCCAGAAGCTTTTTTTCCAAAATTCTAAAACACTCACCTCAGAAAATGATCATATATGATCGCCTGAGTATAAGAAGATAGATAGATAGATAAATGATAAGAGACAGTTTCAGTACCTCAATGGATTAAAGGATTAAAGGGGCCCAAAGAGGGGACTTGCCTGTATGAAACAAAATTTCTTTCACTAACGGTAAATATCAATATTTTATCAGAAAATACCTAAACCCTTCGTGGGACCCCTGGAAGGAGGTCATAATCACATCATAATGATTAGCCTTTGGTCTCCCTGAAAACGCCTTCAGGCAGTGGTACTCTTTTTATTGTCCCAGAATTTTGGTCTTGAAAGACCTGTAATCCTGTCCAATAGAGATCATTAAAGGATTAACTGACAAGGGACAGTTTCAGTATCTCACAAAATTAAAGGGGCCTCAAGTGGGGATTCACCTGAAAACAACACAATTTATTTCACTAGGATAAAGATCAATATTTTATCAGAAAATACATAATCCCTTAATGGGACCACCATTTTTCCCCCTGTAAGTGAGTCATAATCACCACATAATGATTGTCCTTTGATCTACCCAGTAGGACCACTAGAGAGAGTCACAAATGAGTGGTGCCACTGTTATTGCTCAAGATTTTATCTCCTTAACACCACAATAGTCAATACCAGATTTTAATAATAAAATTTCATCTAAAGATTGGATAGGGGTACTGCAAGTTGATATCAGGCTTTAGGAATAGGCAAATTTATGACGGGTCCACGCGCCAAAGATGTTCTATTCTGTTTTGCTACAAGAGGTTTAAATTTTGCTACAAGGAAAACTAATTTGAACACCCCTGGGATATGGTCGATATTGGTGTAAATTCTATATAGAAAAACATGTCATATGCGACAGAGACTTCAATCATTTTTAAGTATTCAGTATGTGCATGACGATTTATGTAAGCATTTAGGAATAGATTTGAGTACCGATCGAATACCTATCATCCGGATCGGAACTCGAATCTATTCCTAAATGCTTACATAAATCGCCATGTGCATGCCGAATACTTAAAAATGATCTAATTCTATAGTCCATTTGGCATACGGCATGTTTTTTCTATATAGTATTTACACCAATATCTACCACATCCGGTCTATGAAATACTAGCAACTCGACGTAGATACATTTACCAGTGTAATTAAACCCAACCAAAATCTTTTATGTTCAAGGCAACCAAGAAAATAGACACAGGTGCGCCACATTAGCAGACATTTTTCCCAGGGGGGTTAACGACGTTGATCGCTTATTATTCTATTATTTGCTTAAAATTATTCAAATTATGCTGATTTTGTTGAATTTTATTCATTCTGATATACATGTAATTAATAATTATGAGTAGACCAGTTAACACTTGCAAATTCAGCTCAAACTCTTAGGTGCGCCAAATTAGCCTACAACACGGTATGTCGGTGAACTGTCTTGTCTGTTAACTTTTTGTACCGGAAAATATAATATTTCCGAGTTGCGGTACGATGTTGGAGCTTTTGGTCAGATATGCACGATTTACTTCCCTTTGTAAAACTTCCGGTCAAGGAAAAAACACATGAACAACATGAGTTTTGATAAATTCAAGGAAACTGCTGAAAATGGGGATACTGTCATTCTTTATTTGGGGTTCAACAATATGCATACCATAGTTCTAAAGTCAGGGAATGTATTTCAGACCCGATATGGTGCTCTAAAACACTCTGACGTAATAGGGTCACCGTACGGCAGTAGGGTACAATGCGCTAAAGGCTATGTTTATGTGCTTTACCCAACACCTGAATTATGGACGGTCAACCTTCCTCACAGAACACAAATTTTATACTCCACAGATATCGCAATGGTCACAATGCAGCTCGATTTAAAACCTGGTGCAGTGGTAGTGGAATCTGGTATGTATACTGGTGTTACTAATTACCGCTGTACTTACTGTTTAAGACAGTCTATAAAACAAACTATCGTACAGAAATCAATAAATAACGTCTTGTTCAACTGTTTATTTATTCCTTCAATGAAAACAAACGATATATGCTTCAAAACAAAGATTTAATTCGCTGAAAATTTAATTTATATTGGGCTACCCTAATCGATATTTTGAATGCCCTTTGTTACTTAATACCGGTGTATATGTAAACAAATGCTCTAGAAAATTATCTTGGGTAGAAAACTCCACATGTGATGGGTTTCTATATTGAAAGCATTGGTGACCATCAAAATGATGTCAGTAAAGGTCCTGTCTGAAAGCTTATTATATTTTCTTTGCCTGTTTTTTGTAAGGTATACCATTTTAATGTAGGTGAAAAAAGATAAAAAGTAAACGCTACAGTGTATTTACAACGAAATACCTGTTGTCTTTCATTCATGGTAACTAATATCATCACATATTTGGTTCATAATCATAAACAGACGACACATACTATATTGGGCATATGCCCTACCAGAGGGTGCACCAAAAAGGGCGTAGACAAACAAGATAAAACCGAGGTGGCACTATTTATGTCTACACCTTTCAGCCATATTTGGGCATAATGTGACCCATGCTGAGACAAAGCTTGATGTCATTTTCAGTTGTAAGCAGGGAACCAGGCTGTCAAAATCTTCCACAAGCAGACATGCTTTTACAACGGCAATTTCTCATTTACGTTCGATGAAAATATCACTTTTAATTACGTATTTGTATTTAAAACGACGAATCCACATCATGGTTTAGGACTACGCAAACAAAAAGTAAGTCACTTACTCTCAGAAACGACATTTCTGCTTTTTTTTTCTTTGATGAAGAAAGAAAAATGCATTGTAAACAATGTTGAGTAGAAAATTCCGAATGATAATATTGCACGCGACAGTTATTTGGAGGATACGGAATACACCGGTAATTAGTATACACCGGTATTTAGTGAACAAGGGATATGATTCTACTTGCACTGTACAAACTCATTTAATCAACGTTTCTATCAATTTGTTTCAGCTCAGTAGATCGTTAGCACAGGCGGAGTCCCTGTGTTTTGCCATTGAGAAAGACACTATCCGCTGCTTAGTTCTGGTTCAACCCAGAAAGACAGGTTGTACTTTGTTGGTAGTAGCTCGGACCCAGTATAGACGGACTGGTCACTGACGGAAATACAAAGACATGTTGTTGTGGCTTCATTTTAGCGCTATTTCAAAGCACTACAGCCTGCCAATAAACTTGATTTTGAACAATAGAAGTTATTCCCGGTATGTGAAGTTGAAATAACAGTAAATAAAATTGAAGTCTAATAATATGTTTTGGTTGATTTCTGGCAATTTTCGGCTAAGTGGCGAAAAAAGCTTAAAAGGGTACCTTGTCTTTTTGCTGATGTTCATAAAGATGGATAAACCTTCAATAAATATAACAATACAGTCTTAACGATAATATATTGAGTCATCACTTTTTGAAGAAAACTCATAGATATGCCGAGAAATAATGGAGATATATGCTTTAACATTCGTCAGTTTTGAAAGCTCAGCCTCGACAACGTATTTCCAATATATACATTTACCTGTATGTCAGTGACCAGACCGTTTATACTGGGTCTGAGTTAGCAGCCATCTGGCCAAAGTGTCACTCTGGTAATTACCACAGGAAAACTTCCCGACATTACTGAAAAATTGTTGACTGGGACCTAAAGCATCAACACAAACAAATGTTGTTTTAGCTAATCGCCTTTGCACTTAATATACCAGAATACCTGTCTGATGTCCCCCTAATGCTTGTGCATTAGCATCACAAGCAAATGACGTCAGCAAGAGGTTAAAACATTGTATATATAATGAAAAAAGAACTTAAAGTGTTAATTCCGACTTTATTTCATATGCATTTATCATAGAGCTTACAGTATACTGAGAACCATATGACCATTAATTTTGTTGAAACTGCTCCAATTAGCCCATAATTTAACTGCACTCACATGGATCCAGGGCTTTCGTTAGGCGGGGGTATGCCGTATATTACGTCTCAAAATCGGCTGCATACGCCGAAATAACACATCAAAGACGTACCGCGGACTTCTGAAAATTCCTAAGTACGGCCGAAAATGGTTATTGAGGCGTCCTGTCTGCAGAAAAAAACACGCCCACATTAACAATGTACCAGATTACGTGATTTATGTCCCGCCTTCGCATTGGAAACTCATTTCTTTCGTTTATTGACCACGCTAGGACATCCCACTTGACTGATTTCGAAAGTTTTATTGACAGCCAGTGTCACGTGTAAGCTCAGTCCGTCGCGTAATTATTGAAGCGTGTCATCCAACAGGTGTGAAAACATCGACACATCTTCCTGCGAGACGGACATCCAATCCCTGAGCAATAACTGAGAGCAATAAAGCAAAACCGCCAATCAGAATCCGTTTTGTTTGACAGTTGAGAATTCTTTGATACAGAAAGTGCCGACGTGACACTTTGCACGCTTGTGGAATAGCATTTATTAACTCTACACGTCTGCATCGTAATTAATTGTTTTGTTGAGCCTGCGCATGCGATAATTTAGTACTTGAACGCTCCCTCTACACAGGCACTACACCAACGAACATACAATGGCATGTTGTTTTTTGGAGTTGCAATTTTTAGCTGTACAAGTACAAGCTTTTAAAAAATAATTGTTACACAATCAAGTACAAGCTTTTAAAATGATAATTGCTACACAACACTCCCAAACAAATTTCCATCCATCCATCCATCCATCCATCCATCCATCCATCCATCCATCCATCCATCCATCTATATGAATGTAGGTTACATTCAGGCTCAGCATGGTGTGGATTATAGCTATACTGATGAAAGTCCTATGCTCAGCTGACCATACTGCAGTCCAAGAACAGATAACATGGGCATCAAAAATAGTTAGTATGATCAGGAAATACCACAATCACAAACTACAGACAAACCCGTGGCATCGTGAGGAAGACCAACACAACAATCACAAGACACCAGGAAGACAAGCAAAGCAAACAGCTCTCTCTCTTCCCCATCTAGGCTGATTACATGACAATTCAGGAGATACCAGACATCCCCTCTGTAGCATTATAAGCAATTAAAAGTAAAAATGCATTGTAAGGAACAAAGGAGAATTATCTCTGAAATATATCTGTTTATTTTTCAAAGCAAGTTTAACAATCCGCCATACCGCGACCGTATCACAGAAAAAAGTGGGACTTCCAAAAAAAATCAATGGGACTTCCAAATTTTAAAGGTAGGAAGTCTGGACTTCCTGGATTTGAAAGTTAATGGAAGCCCTGTGGATCGCCATTAATCACTTGAATACTCCAAGAAGAATTCCTCAGGCAGCACTACAGAGGTCAAACAGGTTAATTACAGTCAGTGTATAATGTTTGGTCAGATCCATTTCTAAACTGTTTGGAAAGATTATGAAAGAGTGTCAAACAGTTTGGATCCAGATCAGGCCCGACAACCTATCAGACCTTGTATCAAAATTTTTTGTAAAGCTTATCAGCAGACGACACAAATAGGTTTAATGTTAAATGGTACATGTATGAGCATCAAGCACCGCATCTGTGTTTGATTATAGTCTGATCAGTGTTTTCACAGCAACATAAATTAATGGGTAGCTAAGTATCCAACCTTTGAGGAATCTGGCTAGAATTGGCAGATGCATGAACAAACAGGCGAGACTCAAATCAGCCTGGATATAGAGTTTTTGCTGTCTGCATGGATCAATGGGCAGGCTGATCTGAGTCTGTTGGGCTTGCAAGCCATTTTGTTGGTTTGGACCTTATAAACTGGACTTGGTTTGAATTTTCAAGAATTTGCTCAGATTTATGCAACTGATAATAGGCATGTACTCTTTGCGAATACAGGATTATTTTGAATGTTTTAATTGTCTGCCTTTTTCTTTAAGAAATCACTTTTCCAAAGAACTCTTTTCAGGAATGCGATCAGAGCACCAAACAGTTTGAATCCGGATCAGGTCCCTTATTTTGTTGGGCCTAATCTGGGTTCAAAATGTTTGCAAAGCAGAAGATATCATGAACAGAGCTAAATGTTACAATTTCAATTAATGCTATTAACTATTATATACTTAGGGGCTCTGAACCAGACTGCTTATTTCTGTAGTGCAAAAATGTAACGTAGGCCCTGTCTAAAACAATACTCATTCTTATCACTTGAAGCCATTATTACTAAATGAAATAGTTGAGTGGAAGCACAGCCTAATTATAAGCTCTCTCCACTGAGATGTGCTGCGATTAACTCACAGCTGAGGTGACCAGATGCTTGAAGTCAAGCTGTTTGGCAAACATGAGGGAAAACATGTCAGCAGCCAGTTATTGGTTTTATGGGCAATAAACAGGCTTTTAATCACCTTAGCTAATGAAGAAGCAGAGTGGTAAAAATAAATTAGTAATTTATGAGGAATTTATTTTTGATCAAGATAAATTATATAAATAGGGCCTGAATATTCCCTTTAAGAATCTGTTCACCACTTCATCTGACCCATACTTTCAGTAGCTAGACTGCTAGAACATAAACATTTTTATAGTTATACAACCAAATAAGTCCCTAATGTAACCATCATAAAAGATGTTAAATATTGCACATTATTTCCATGTGCAGGGGTTGTGAGTTCGATCCCGGCCCGGTCTCATACTTTCGTGGAGATTGATCATGAACGAAGTATTGGTTAACTGCTTGTTCAAGCCTGCCCAGGAAAAAGTGTGGTTAGGTAAACTGACCGTCCCGCCATGACCATAGCTGTTGACTTTGGACATAAAGCTACAAAACAAACAAAACAAATTTCCATGTGCTGTATGTTCAAATCTGGGTCAAGTCAGCCTTGGGTCAAGTTGGCCCCTGTCAACTCGGCCTGGTGTATTTTAATTGCCAGTTATAGGTCTGGCATCTTAATCCTTATTGTTAGAGCATTCAGTTACCTCACCGGCGTCACTGCATTGTGGTCCTTGAGCAAGACACATTTATCCTAGCTTAGTACTGGTTCAACCCAGGAAGAACCGTCCCTGTTTAACTGAGAGATTGTTGATGGGACGTAAAGAATCAAATCAAACAAACAAACAAAAGAGCATTCAGTTACATATGGATTGAGTTTTGAGTGACCTTTCAAACTTCTACTTAAAGCTGCATAGTCTGTAACTTTTGATCTTTTAATTTTTGAAATAATGTTTCTATTTTTCAAGAACACAGTAAAAAACTAAAATTCAGGTAAACATTTTACCAATTTCGTAAATCTTTACAAATTATCAGTATCAAAACAACAGCATTTATGTTAAAAATTGACTGTCTATAATTATTGGAGGGACGCAAATAATTACCAACAAGAGAAAAAACACCTGTTTTTACAAGATAATTCACTTTTCCATGCAGTTTTCAGCTATTTTGAACAGATTTATTGTGAAAACTTATCTTAATTCTGCTTTTACAAATGATTTAAAAAGAAAAGAAAATTTTTCGAAAAATGTTCATGGTTGCAGACTTAGTCTCTTTAATATAAGATAAATATTACATCTAGAGATACAGTAACGATAGATTTGATGAAGAGTAGCACCTGAAAAGTTGATATGGTTCTATACTGTAGATTTGGAAATTTTCGCGTGATCTTTATTTCGTGAATTTTATATTTCTGAATTATTCGCGAAGTTTTTAACTTGCAAGCAAGCATTCATGCGATCTTCATTTCCGTGGGTTGAAACTAGGCATGCAAATTGTAGTCATTGTCTCTTCGAACACACAAGGAAAATCACTGGTCCATATCTGAATCAATGATCAGGTATTTTTAGCGTAATTGATCTATTATCTTTCACTTGTCCAAGCCATCAAATCAACACTATTGTGTGGTATCACAAAACGTCATTTGTGTTTGTTGAAGCCTCACTTAAACGACCTTGATTTGCGTAATCTTTTCATGTTCAAAAACAGTTTAACTTGATCTGTAAACCACAGTGGTCAGTGTTATTTCTTTTTACTGAAACACAAATGAATACACAAATATTGTTTCATCTTAAACAGTTACAGATTTGTGGATTAAGCTAGTGAGCGAGTGATAGACATTAAGGCAACATTTTCTCTTTTCAATATCTGTTCGCTCCCCCATTTTCATAGGTCTTCAACAAATTGACAACAATCAGTGTTACTCACTTCTGAGTAAGCCAATATTAGCGAGAACTTTGAATTCGCTAGGCATCGGATTTGCGAATATTAGCGAAAATTAAGTTTTCGCGAACATTTCCGAATCTACAGTATAATCTTTATCAACCCAAAAAATTTGTTGCGGGTACTCACAAGATTCGTCTCAATGGAACAGTTCTTTTGAGCACCTAAACACATGTTTAAACTAAAGGATAAGACAATATTCTAAAAGTGTTCTTATTTGGATCTATGCTAATATTTCAGGTACTGGCAGTGCTTCCCTGTCCCATGCTATGATCCGGTCCATTGCACCAACAGGACATCTCTACACATTTGAATTCCACGAGCAGAGATCTAAAGTCGCTGAGCAGGAGTTCAAAGACCACGGCATCTCAAACTATGTCACCGTAATACACAAGGACGTATGTGAAGAAGGGTTTGGTCTTGAACATGTCGCGGATGCTGTGTTCCTGGATCTTCCCAAACCTTGGGAGGCTGTGGCCTCAGCCAAAAAGGCATTAAATTTAGAAGGTATGTTGCGTTGTAGATCCCATGCTCCAGGAAGCAATATCTGCCACTCATACTGCATAGGTCTGGATTTATATATAAACAAAGTTATTTTAGTGCAAAACAGGTCTGGATTTATATATAAACAAAGTTATTTTAGTGCAAAACTGTGATTATTAATTTATCCATCAGTTTTAACACTTGTTTTGGGTGCTCAAAAGAACAGTCTCTTTGAGGGTCCTATAGGCTTGTGGTTTCAGACAAGAAGAGTTTTTCATGTTTTCCCTATATAAGTCTATGTAAAACATGTGACCCATGGGGCGGGTCCATTTTTGGCCCCAGGAGCATAACTTGAACAAACTTGGTAGGGGTCCACTAGATGATGCTACATACCAAATATCAAGGCTCTAGACCTTGTGATTTTAGACAAGAAGGTTTTTTAAAAAGTTTTCATCTAGAAAATTCATTTTAGCTTGTGTAACCTAGATATGCACAGGACCTGAACCATTTGAACAATTATTAAAGAGGGCCATTAAAGAATCATTCCTGCCAAGTTTGATCAAAATCCAGCCAGTAGCTTAGGAAGTGTCCTTTGAAGCAATTGTTGACGAGGCTCGGCGGACAATCAACAATCACAATAGCTCAACTTGAGCCAATGGCGTAGATGAGCTAACTATGCCCCTTGGGCCATAAATGTCCATGCCCTAGGGTCACATAGGCTTATATGGGGAAAACATGAAAAAATCTTCTTGTCTCACTCTGAAACCACAATGCCTTGATATTTGGTATGTAACATCATCGAGTGGACCTCTACCAAGCTGGTTTAATTTAAATGCCCGTGGGGCCAAAAATGGGCCAGCCTCAGGGGTCACATAGGCTAATATATAAATCAACTTTTTCAAAATATGGTCAAGTTGCATATCAAATTAAAGGGAATGAAGCATACAACAATATGTTAACAAATATTTTACTTCTACACTTACCTTTGATCCCTGGGGTGGGGTCAAAAGGCTAGTTTGTTTTCTTTTCTGAAAGTAGTCATCTTGCATATCAAATTAATAGGAATGAAGCATAGAACACCATGCAAGCAAATGTTCTGCTATTTTACACACCCTCGACCCCTGTATGGGACCAAAACATTTTTTTTTTGAAGAAGGTTATGTTGCATATCACATTATGCAATTAAAATGATTGACCTTATGCACACCCCTGACCTTTTGGGTTGGGTAAAAAGGTCAGACATTGAAATTGTAGAGACTGGACAGGCTTTGGTTATGATCTGAGTGATACCTAAAATGAGCTTAAGTGTTGGAGAATGGGATTTATGTTTCATGGTAAACATCCTCTCCTGACAAGGTTTCGGGTGAGCGATTCAGGGCCCATGGGCCCTCTTGTTTACATCCCAGTCAACTATTGTTCAGTCATGTCAGGAAAGGTTTTCCTCGGTTGAACCAGTACTAAGCAGTGGATAAAGTGTCTTGCTCAAGGACACAACACAGTGGTAAGATTCAAACCAGCAACCCTTCGATCACCAGTCTAACACTCTACAAAACGAGCCACTGTGTTCTGCTAAACCTATGTGATAGGTACTAAAATTGTATGTGCTGGATCCAATGTATGGTAAATTTATTTGATTGAAGCTGGTACTTGTGAGTTAACCCTCTTCCCACCATTCACAACAATTGTCGTCTGTTTATGTACTTTGGTAGCCTATATTGCAAACAATATGAACCATGATCAGACTGCTCCCTAGGGGCAGTCTGATCATGGTTCATAGTTTTTGCTTCCATGGTAAAAGAATTCTGAGGTCCAATTGATAATCTGCAACAGATGTAATAATGCTGACAACATTTTCAGGACAAACAACATTGACAGGATAAGGGTTAACTGACATTTTCAGGACAAAAACATCCTGCCAATGCTTTTTGTCTTGAAATTGTAGTCTGCATATTTTCTAGTGTATTTCAGATTAGATTTTATCATGGAATCGAACATTATGAACGTTAATCAGACTGGGCTCATGTAAGCAGTCGGATCGGGATACATATTGTTTGTAATATAGGCAACCTAAGAACATAAGCAGACAAGAGAGCAGATTACAAAAGTGACTGGTGGAGAAAGAGTTAACTCTCCATTACCTCATAGAGACCCATTTTGACGCTTTTGCAAACAGAGCAGACCCTGATCAGGCAGCTCTTGTAAGAGCTGCCTGATCAGGGTCTACTCTGTTAACTTATGGAAATATGATTAGATATGATCCTACACTAGTGGACCTGACAAGTCATTTCTTTGTTCTACGAACAAACGTGAAAGTTTATTTATATAATTAATCATAGTGGGTGGAGCTTAGCATGAATATTCATGAGGAAAAGGTTAAGACTTGTACTCTTATAGAACCTATTTTTGTGTCCTTATTGCAGGGGGAAGATTGTGCTCCTTTTCACCTTGTATAGAACAAGTAATGCGCACATGTGAAGAGTTGTCCAGCCATAATTTTACAGAACTCACAACCATGGAATGTCTTGTGAGAAATTTTGACATTCGAACAATAAACCTGCCATATGCAGACCTTGGTCCTTCCGAACTTGCTGACTGTAAAGGAGTAAGTAAACCAAATAAACATAAATGTTTCGACAGTGGCGCAGTGAATGATGAGTCAAAGATGAACGTTGATTCTAAAATGGGACCTGACAGTGAGACGCCAAATGCTAAAACCATTGACAACGCTGTGGACAATGATATGGCAATTGATGCTGAAAATTCAAGCGATATAGGTGACAATATCAAGCCGACTCATGATTCTACTGAAATGGCTAAAACGACAGATGGAGAAGGAACGAAAAACACAAGACATGATTTTGACTTGATCGGGAAGAAAGATGGGACAAGTTTCTTTTTCAAAACTGGAGCGCCGCCATTACAAATGCCTGGTCACACAGGGTTTCTCACATTTGCTACACTTTACCCTTCATGATAAAGGTCGAATCGACGGAGTTGCTTTGTTATTTTCCTCACCACTATCCACTTAACCTTTTGTATACTGGAAACCCCAAAACGGGTACTTTGACTAACAGTGAAGATCCAGATGAAATTCTGCATAATGTAGCATTTCATCAGGTTCTGTACTATTTGCTGAAGACAAACTAGATCTTCAGAGAAAGAAATGTACAATATTTTTGGGTATTATAACCTGTGACCCCTCAATATTTACACAACGTCAAAAGTTAAGCACCATCCAAACTTTTTTCAGTGATGCGGTTTTCATGTATAATTTACTTCAAAAGAGCAATACATTTGTAAAATATTGTTACCCAAGCCTTTCCTTGTTCTGTCAAACCTGTCAGAATGGCATTTGATACTTTTGCTTAAGTTCTACGGTGTCCTGAAAACACCAACCCCTATTTTGGGGGTATACCATAAAAGGCGTCATAGCAGACCCCAAAATGCTTCCTTTGAATTCGTATTAGCGTGCAAATAAACTTGACCTATTTTTCAGACTAGTGCCAAAAGGGTTCTGGCAAACTCAAGGTTTCTTGCCAGTTACAGTGATAGTAATCACATGTTTATAATTTTTGTATTTTCACTATAAAACATGCCATTCTTTACACCAGAGAAATTCATCTGAAATTTACAGACAGAACATGTTTTTGATTTTGTAATAATGTGACACTAACAATTTTCACCTCCTAGTGGTATGAAAATGCTACAATGGGACAGTGAATAGGGACATTTTTATGGGTAAGTGTGCTTTTGCGATGCCTAGAAGTAAACCTTAATGCTAATCAAATCAAAATTTGCTATAAACTGTCACCACTTTATCTAATTTCATAAATGTAAAGACTATAAATCATATTTAGAAAGCTTCACTGTTTTTCTTTGAAAATATTTAAGCCATGCTTAACTTTTGACACTGTGTATATATAATGAACCATCCTAGCTCAGTCCTGAGGTGAGTTCATAAGTCAAGCACTACAGAGCAGTTATGCAATGGCTTCTCATAATAGGGAAGCTACATAATGAATCTTAAGCTGACTTGGGGAAAGCACTTTTTGTCGCAAAGTGTTGCATAAGTAGAGTGCTGTTAGCTCAGCTCATCTGAGCCATTTGAGCCTAAGGCTCAATATATTGTGATTGTTGTATGTCCGTCATCAACACTTGCTTAAAAGGACATAATCCTCCTAAATTACTGGCTGGATTTTGACCAAACTTGGCAGGAATGATCCTTATAAAAGTTATATGACCCTCTTCAGTAATGGTTTCAGTCCATTGCATATCTAGGTCACATGGGCTAAAAGTTTTAGAAATGAAAACTTTAATTATCTGCTCTGTAACCACAAGGCCTAGAGCCTCTATATTCAGTATGCAGCATCATCTAGTGAGCCTCTACCACGTTTGTTAAAATTATGCCCCTGGGGCCAAAGTGGCCCTGCACCTGGGGTCACATTTTAGACTTATATAGGGGAAAATAAAAAAAAAATCTTCTGAAACCTATAGGACTAGAGCCTTGATATTTGATATGTAGCCTCTACCAAGTTTGTTCAAATGATGCCCTTGGCCTCGCCCCGGGGTCATGTTTAACTTAAATAGGGAAAACATAAATAAATCTTCTTGTTGTATACCATTCAACATAGAGCCTTGATATTTGGTATGTAGCATCATCAGTGGACCTCTACCAAGTTTGTTCAAATTGTGACCATGGGGCCAAAAATTGGCCCCTTCTCTGGGTCTAGGATTGAAAACTTAAAAAAACTCTTCTTGTTTGTAACCACAAGAACTAGAGCCATGATATTTGTTATGTAGCATCATCTAGTGGACCTCTACCAAGTTTTTTTTTCAAATTATGTACCTGGGGCCAAAAGTGTCCCCTCCCTAGGGGTCACATTTTTTACATAGGCTTATATAGGGAAAACATAAAAAAATCTTCACTGTAACCATAAGTACTAGAGTCTTGATATTTGATATATAGCATCATCTAGTGGACCTCTACCAAGTTTGTTCAAATTATGCCATGGCCCCGCCCCAGAGGTCATACGTTTTTCATAAGCTTACATAGGCCAAAACATAAAAAAAAATCTTGTCTGAAACCACCAAGCCTAGAGCCTTGATATTTGGTATAAATTGGACTTCTATTTTAATTGCCTATGCAGACAAGTGAGTGGCACACCAATGCATGGCACGAAACTTAACCATTTCTTTCATTAATATTCATGCAAGGCTCCACCCACTGTGAATAATTATAATAATTAATTAACTTTCATGTTGGTACATAGAACAAAGAAATTACGAGTCAGGTTCACTAATGTAGGATCAGATATATCATATTTCCATATGCAAACAGAGTAGATCCAGATCAGGCAGCTCTTACAAGGGCTGCCTGATCTGGGTCTGCTCTGTTTGTAAGTGTCAAAAGGCGTCTATGAGGTAAAGGGTTAACCCCTTACACCATTATAACTCCTTTTGACGCATTTGAAATAATTTTTCTTGAATTTTTCAATGTTGTCTAAAAATAGAAAATGATATCATGATCTAAAAACAGCCTATGGAGTAGAGGGTTAAAGGATATCAAACTTCTAAACTTTAGAACTTCTCATTCATATTAAGAATGCATCATATCTGACCAATAGGTACCGAGATAGGATTCGGGATGGGTGGAGACGCCAAGACTATATTCCAACGACTTCGTCCAGGAATAGCCGCACTGTAGGTCCACACTATAGGTGCATTGCTAAATCCATATGGGCCTCGACCGGAGAAAACCTGTTTTCAGGGCTTGCGAACAACAAAGGCGCAGATTAGCCTGCACAGCCCCTTTGTTATCACTTATTGGAAAGTAATATATCTAAACTTGCTACAAGCGAAATTTCAATTTTCTATCTGGTCTATGAAGCTCAGCAGGCTGGTTTGAGTATGACCTAGTCTGAAACACCAAAGACCATTTTTCTCACTTCGAAGTCCATATTATGCATGTTCATAACAATCAATAATAAGGAAAAAATGAATATTTTAATATTTTATTTCTTGGTAAAATGGGAATTCATATAATAGTGATGATCGACAAGAAATGCAAGATCAATTTTTCAATCTGAAATCTTCAAAACAAATTATGCGAAAATGAAATTATATATTCCAAATACTTTATGTGTAAATTCTGATATCCATATTTAAAGATTACAAAATAAAAAAACATATATTTAAAAGAACACATACGCCAGAAAAAATGCATCTGAAAAATGATGTCTGATGAAGTTGTCTGCTGCAAATAATTGCCAAACACTACTAATTTAAGTATAGAAGCAAACAGGGTGGACCAAGATAAGACTGCTCCTATAGGAGCAGTCTTATATGGGTCCACACTGCTTGTCATCGAGGCTCCTTAAACATTTCAGAGGACAAGAAAAGCAGAGGACTTGTTGCGATTGGCGCTTTAAGGGTTAAAGTTAGGGGTCTTTCATGCAAACCAAATATCTATGTGTCTTGATCCACATCTGAATTAAGGGTGAGGAATTCATATAATAGTGATGATCGACAAGAAATGCAAGATCAATTTTTCAATCTGAAATCTTCAAAACAAATTATGCGAAAATGAAATTATATATTCCAAATACTTTATGTGTAAATTCTGATATCCATATTTAAAGATTACAAAATAAAAAACATATATTTAAAAGAACACATACGCCAGAAAAAATGCATCTGAAAAATGATGTCTGATGAAGTTGTCTGCTGCAAATAATTGCCAAACACAACTAATTTAAGTATAGAAGCAAACAGGGTGGACCAAGATAAGACAGCTCCTATAGGAGCAGTCTTATATGGGTCCACACTGCTTGTCATAGAGGCTCCTTAAACATTTCAGAGGACAAGAAAAGCAGAGGACTTGTTGCGATTGGCGCTTTAAGGGTTAAAGTTAGGGGTCTTTCATGCAAACCAAATATCTATGTGTCTTGATCCACATCTGAATTAAGGGTGAGGAATTCATATAATAGTGATGATCGACAAGAAATGCAAGATCAATTTTTCAATCTGAAATCTTCAAAACAAATTATGCGAAAATGAAATTATATATTCCAAATACTTTATGTGTAAATTCTGATATCCATATTTAAAGATTACAAAATAAAAAACATATATTTAAAAGAACACATACGCCAGAAAAAATGCATCTGAAAAATGATGTCTGATGAAGTTGTCTGCTGCAAATAATTGCCAAACACAACTAATTTAAGTATAGAAGCAAACAGGGTGGACCAAGATAAGACAGCTCCTATAGGAGCAGTCTTATATGGGTCCACACTGCTTGTCATAGAGGCTCCTTAAACATTTCAGAGGACAAGAAAAGCAGAGGACTTGTTGCGATTGGCGCTTTAAGGGTTAAAGTTAGGGGTCTTTCATGCAAACCAAATATCTATGTGTCTTGATCCACATCTGAATTAAGGGTGAGGTTGGCGCCGTTAAACCGGTTTAAGCCCTCCAGTAAAATATTTTACTGACCGTTCCAATGCGGTACTTCTTTTGTGGATCTTTTATGTTTTTGTTCTGTCTTGTGTTTGCTATGTTTTGTGCGCGTCTGTTTATATGTGCTTTGTGGTCACCTGCTGGGAAAGGGCTGACCTCTTGGCTCTCGTTTGTGGTGTCTTCTGTGAGTTTGTCACTTTCCCATTGGTATCCTGGGTCAGGTGTGGTACTTGATTGTATCGATTCCTGATCTTTGCACCATTGCTTACTTAAATACTTCGAAATTTCAAGTGATTTAACTCAATGCATGCTGGGAAATTTTGAATGCTTTTTTGTCGTCTGCTGAATTTTTTTTCAAAACCCAAGTTTTCGAAATATTCTTTCAGCAATACCATCACTCCATCAGAGTGTCTAACATTTTGGATCCAGATATGGCCAGACAAATTATCGGGCCTGATCTGGGTCCAAACTGTTTGCAAATGCTATCAGCAGACGACACTAGCAGGCTAAGAGTTAACATGGGCAATAAAAAAAAGCTGATGTAAAACTGTACCTATATCCCTATACTGGCATGCTTACAAGAGAGATCAACACACCCACTCCTTGCCATTGACATAACACAGGAGCGGAACACATGATTTGTGACGTCGACGTATCAACATTGTGGGCACAGCCCTATTTAAGCTTGTCTCCATTTCGATGGTATAATTTTCATCAGCTCTGCGTCTATTTAAGAGGTAAGCAAGATATGATTAGTGCATGAGTCTTACTTTTGCAGTTGTGAACTGATGCTCTGTAATCTGGTAAAAAGCAAACACTTTGACACAAATCATACCCTTTTGACAGTTGACATAATGACCTACAGTAAAACCTGTGTAAAACCGAAACCCTCAAAAAGACAAAAATTGGTTTTCAAGACCAAATATTGCTTAATGCAGGTCAAAAGTATTGCAGAATGCTCCAAGGGAAGCATTCTGAAATACTTTAGACCTTCATTAAGCTACCATATGTCATTAAGATCTTTATATTGTCTATTGTTGAGTGGCTGTTTCACACAGGTTTTAGTTAAAGTCAAAGTAAAAATGGTTAATGAGCAGTGTGTGGCCACAAAGTGAAAATATTAAATAACATAAGCTGTGGGCTCGCTCATGAAATTCTTGCTTGTTTTACAATGTGTTTCAGAGAAGAAAAAAAAGCCTTACTACATACGTGAACAATTTCCAAGATGGATACGCCCTCGCTACCACAAATATAATGTCACAAGTCACATGTTCCTCAACCCTGCATAAGCCGGTGCAGAATACCACTTGTACATTATAAAACAGGCCTAAAGTTAACAGGAAAATATTTTTTAAATTTCTTAACCAAAACATATGTTGTGGGTGCTCAAAAGAACAGACTCAATGAGCCGGTTCTTTAGAGCACCCAAAACATATGCAAAATATTATGGGTAAGAAAATATTTACAATTTTACACAGAAAATTTTGTTTTTTCTAAACATGTGGCAAAAGCAACATTTTCATGTTCATAAGCAGCTAAAAAGGACAGAAAATATATATGAGCCTGTACGTGAGACTGGTACTTATCACATCTAAGGACAGTAAAACCTGTCTTGAGCAGCCACTCATAACGAACACCCAAAATTAGTTTTCAATACCGATTATTGCTATATGCAGGACAAAAGTATTGCAGAATGGAGCATTCTGCAATACTTTCGACCTTCATTTAGCTACCATTTGTCATAAAGATCTTTGTTTTGTCTATTTTTGAGTGGCCGCTTAATACAGGTTTTTACTGTACATGTAATATCACTTCTTAAATATACATGCACAGCTATCTAGTGGGACGAGGTCAAATTTTTGGTCTGAGCCTTCCTCTATTTCCATAGGTTGTGTGTATGAGTGGAGAAGGCTCTGGTGAGACTGCTCATATGCACAGGCTCGTCTGAGCCTTGTATGCTCACCAATGAAATAAGTACTTAACTCATATATGGGTCTTGACACAAAAAAAACCCGGTCTTCAGATTTGTGACCAGACAATGATCATACCAGCCTTCTTAAATTCAGAGACTAGCTGGAATATTGATAATTTGCATGTAGCATGTTTAACTATCATATAGTAAAACCTGTGTTAAACGTCCACTCTTAAAAAGACAGAAAATTGGTTTTCAGGATCAATTATCGCTTAATGCAGGTCCAAAGTTATACAGATTGCTCACCTTATACTTATGGTCTTCATTAAGCTACCATTTTTCATTAAGATCTTTGTTTTGTTTATTTTTGAGTGGCCGTTTTACACAGGTTTTACTGTACTTTATGGAATGCACACAAGCTGGTCTGCACCCCTTTACCATTTGCACGCAACAAAGTTGTTGTTTTTTTGCAAGGAGCCCAAAATTATCACATCTAACTCTGACTTCCACTGTCCAGTTGCATGATTCAAGGATTCCCAGGCAGATTGGAAAGCAGTGTGGATCCTGATCAGCTGGCTTCTGAAGAAGCCAGCTGATCTGGTTCTACACTGAAAATAAGGATTTATTCGTGCTCAGCATGACAGACAATTAAGTTAATACACACCTTGAAAAAATGGCACACATTGAAAGCACACTTTATGTGGTTTGAGCCTTAAAATCATTGACTGAGAGAAATCAAAATTATTACATGTATAATATTAAATCCAGACACGATGTCCTAAAAGTAAAAAATATTAAGATTTACAAGAAACTTTGTTACTTTTGTAAGGGTTTTCATATTAAGAGGTCCAACACCTAGCAAAAAATAAGTGTTTTCAGAGGAAAAGATGTTGCCCATCTATCCAGGCACATAAAGTACCACTGTGATCAGCAATTCAACTTTTGTGTCAATGAAGTCCCTTAGCAGCTATATTATTATACATAACAGTTTTCTGATTATGGTAGGTTCAGCCATGTTGACATGGGAACAAAAGTTCTCTGATTAGTTAAACATATTTTACTTCAACTTGTTAAGATACATACACATTATTGTAATAGTAACTTGATCTGGAATACAATATCAGGTCGAGGGTGATCCAATGGTGTGATCAAGTTCAAGTTAACCCTTAATGCGCCAATCGCAACAAAAGTCCTCTGCTTTTCTCGTCTGCTGAAATGTTTAAAAAGCCTCTATGGCAAACAGTGTGTACCCAGATCAGACTGCTCCTATAGGAGCAGTCTGTTCTGGGTCCACGCTGTTTGCTTCTATACTTAATTTGTCAGTTATGCCAAGCAATTATTTGCGGCAGACGACTTCAGCAGTCGACATTTTCAGATGCATTTTTTACTTGGCGCTTTAAGGGTTAATATTATAATATGTGTATTATATATCTTTTTTCTGACATTCTGAATTTATTAATTGTTTTGGTCTTTAATCCAGAAAAAATTGCAAGAATGTTTGCCTTTTGGACATTACGCCATGTTTTCCATGTCTGGTCCCATGCTTGAAATTTACTTTACATAATGTTGTTGCAAAAGCAGGTTACTGACGTTAGCTTTGTTTTAAAAGATAGTGGTATGGAATCGGAAAACTTCAGTTTGTTGATCCTGCTTTCTGTATCAGATGTCCAGAAAACAGACAGTTCAAAAGTTGTATCATTTATAGGCATATAATAAATATATACGAATTACAAAATGGTAAGAGTTAGAAAATAAGCTTGAATCTTATTCTGTTCTCCTAATTAACTCTGATTAGCCTTTATTATTATGGCAAGTTTAGTCTATTTAACAAAACATGAACAAGTTCGCTATCCGCTCATACACTAATTTATGGCAAGTTCTGCCACACAGATTATATGAACAACAGTTTCCTTCATTATTATAGAACACTGCCATATTAACAATGTGAACATCAGTTCCACTAATTATTTTGTCAAATTCAATCACATTAATAAAGACTCCCAAACGAGCCTACATTGTTATGGTAAATTCACACCTAATAAATATCAATGTGAACAACAGTTCCTCAATTAGCATCCGAGAGATTTACGTTTGAGAGGAATCACAATACAAAAGAGCAGATTATTTTTACAAAAGAGAGGAGAATCATAAGGCAAAAGAGCGGCTGTTTGAATCATTCAAATGAGCGAGTTTTCCAGGTAAACATCCTGATGCAGGGGCGGACCAAGGATTCCTGGAAAGGGGGTTCATGTGTATAAAAGATGTTGGTTTCGCTTTGTGGATTTTATCTCATTTATCTTAAATATTCTATAAAAATGAAATAATTTGGTCTCTTAGAGACCAAATTATTTCATTTTCATAGAAAGTTTAATAGCAGGAAGGGTGGGGCAAACCCCCTGAACTCCCCCTAGGTTTGCCACTGTAATGCACTCCAAATCACCTACTAAGGACTGGCAATGTTGGCCATTACAGGAAATACAACTGAGCGAATACTTATTTAAAGATCATTACCTGGAAAATTTGCTCATTTAAATGTTTTATCCATCCGCTCTTTTGACTGTATGGTTCTCCGCTCATTTCATACACAGTCACAGTATGATTTCCGCTTAAATGTAATTCGCCCCAGCATCCATTACTGCAAAGTCAGTGGTAAAAACACTGAACAAGTTCCAAATTCCTTATTATGGCAAGTTCAGCTATAGACAATAAGACCAACAGTTTCTAATTCAGTCTTCATTATTATGACAAGTCAGCCATTTTAAAAATATGAATAACAGTTCCTATATCAGCCTTCATTATTATGGCAAGTTTAGTCATATTAATAATCTGGACAACTATCCATTCTGGTACAAGTGTACCAGGCATAACAATACAGGATGGCATTCTAAGAATACAATTTGGCTTCAACTGGAATCAAATCAGCCTGCTCAGCTACAGACACTAGAAACTAGGATATTGCCAGGCACTGATTTTAAGTTATAACTTTTTTTCATACTTAACTCGGCATGAAATTTCAACTGCTCATAAAAACTAAAATGCTGAAAAATAAAGATTGTTCTTGGGACTAGTATTTATCCTCCTACTAAATGTTAAAATGTCAACAGATATTTTTCACGCCAAATTGAGTTGGGCATGAAAAAAGTTTTTTTAAAAAAATTCGAGGTTATGACAGGTATGGTACTATCTGCTGTGGACAACAACAGCAAGGATCAGACTGCATGGATGTGCAGGCTGATTGGCACCATAGCTGTTTAAATATGCCATACATATAATTGAGCAGAGACATGTGATTTCCAGCAATGTGGCAATTTGACAAGTGCAGACTCAGACGAGCCTGTGCAGCTTCCTTTTAAGCTTAGAAACTCCAAATAATGTTCAGTCAGTAGCTTAACACTCGTAGAATATTCAAGCATGTAGCAAAGGCTCTGATCAGATTGTGTGTATGCGCAGGCTGATCTGAGGCTTTGCTGGTCGCACATACCACGCTGTTGGAAATCTCATGTCGTGGCTCAATTATTTTCTCATAATGAGGCTCCATCTATGCAACATATGATCGTCTCCAACAAATGGTTTCAAACAATTATTAACCATTATCCCGCCATCATTTTTGTGTCCAGAAAGTGTTATCTGCTTTTAATGTCTGCTGCATATATATAACAGCATTTCGGACTAGAATTTTTTTTCAGGAAGCAAACAATATGAACCCTGATCAGACTGCTCCCTAGAGCAGTCCAAATGCGTCTATATTGTTTGCAATATAGGCTACCTAAGAACAAAAGCAGACGAGAGGACCAGACAATAAATCGAGACTGGGTTAAATTCACTATCATATGGGCCTCGAAGTGAGAAACCTGTCATTAGGGTTTGAGACCAGAAAAGGCTTTGTAAACAAGCCTGCTCAGCTACAGAGACTAGTAAACTAATAGTAACTTTCTGTGTGTTGCAAGTTCAGCCATTATTCTTTTCAGAAAAAAACAACAATGGTACTGATCAGTCTTCGTGGATGTGCAGGCTGGTCTGCACCATTGCTGTTTGCATTCAAAATCAGTTCTTCTTGCCATGAGACCAATATGATCATAGGGTTATATGGCCACTATCACAGAAAATTCAATTTTACATATCATTTATATCATGATCAGCAAGCAAATCTTAAAATTGTATTGGTAAATCTGATTGTAAATGAATATTAAAACAATATTTTTAAAAAGCACACTTTTACACATTAAAACAAATAAAATGCATATCATATATAATAAATTATTAAAAAAGAAAAATATAGGGACATTGTAAGCAAGTTAATACAATATGTAGTAGGTGCTAATTGCATGCTGGGTAATTTGGTATACTTTTTTGTCGTCTGATGATTTTTTTTGAAATCAACTTTTTCAAAAAATTCTTTTGGGAAAATCATCAGATTGTCAAACTATTTTCAAATTTGTCAGCAGACGACAAAAGTTGTCACTACCAGGTAAAGAGATGAATGGGCATCTTTGCGAGAAATCTGTCTCAGGGTTGGGGGTTGCCACCAGGTAATGCCTCTACAGAAAAATTGAGCAAAAAGGCACAGATAAGCTTCTTGTCCTGAGCCTGTTCATTTTGAGCTTTCAGGCCTATACCTTTCCAATTCACTCGAAATACTTTGGGAAGTTAGACAGGAACAAACAGTGTAACCCCAGATCAGACAGTCTGATCAGGGCGTATGGTACCCAGTTTCTCATTTCATCACTACCTTTTACATACTTCATTCAAGTTCATTGGGTAGAACTGTAAAACACTTATGTTTGGCGGCCATTTTTATTTGGCGCTACTGGCGGTAAAAACAAAATCACCAAAATTTGAGACCATAAAATTTTGATTTGATTCTTTACGTCCCATCAACAATCTTTCAGTTAAACAGGGACGGGTCTTCCTCAGTTGAACCACTACTAAGCTAGGATAAAAGTGTCTTGCTCAAGGACCACAATGCAGTGACCCCAGTGAAGCTTAAATCCGCGGCCCCTCGGTCTCGAGTCAAGCACTCTACCACTGAGCTCCCTTGAGACAATAAGATAGTTTCTAATTCAGGTTACACAATAAGCAATAAATGGACACACATCCTTAGTATGTTTGTATCTGGGTCTTCAAAAATCAACTTTTGAACCTTGGAGTAAGTTTCAACGTAGAGGAAAACACCCCTTAAAAAGGGCTACTATTAAAGGGAAGAATATGCTCCCCATAGGGAGCATATTCTTCCCTTTAAAAGTAGTCCCTTTGAGAATAGATAATAAATTTAACCCTTTACCTCATAGCCATGCCTTTTGACGCTTTTGCAAACAGAGCAGACCCAGATTAGACAGCTCTTGTAAGAGCTGCCTGATCAGGGTCTACTCTATTTGCTTACGGAAATATGATATATCTGATCCTACACTAGCGGACCTGACAAGTAATTTCTTTTTTCTATGTACCAACATGAAAGTTTATTTATAGAAGTATTCATAGTGGGTGGAGCCTAGCATGAATATTCATGAAGGAAAGGGTTAAAAGACATTAAATTGAGAAAAAAATTAAACTACGCCAATATGCCAGTCTTTTAAAATTGCCAAATTTTGATGCCGTGAATATTAAGTGTTTCACAGTAAAATGACTCGTTTGAATTTCAAGATAATCAAGGTGGGGCATTAAGGTATCCAAATATTTAGAAAAAAATGAACCAGTTCATGAGATTTTGTCCTTATGACATATACTTAACCCTTTCTATATCAATGGATTCTTCCTTCTAGTTTGATACAATAAACTTGGGATAGTCCATTGCACATATCTAAGGGTGTCAGGTTATACTAGTAATTTAAAAAATAATATTGTCTTTTGTCTGAAGATCTTTTTTACCTTTGCAAAAAGGTTTAGCCCTGATGAAATGCCGCATCATGTGGCATTTCATCTGGGTCTTCACTGTTTGTAAAAGTACCCCTTAGGGGTTTCCCAAATACAAAGGGTTAGTCATTCTTTAATTCTTTGTACAATAGTGACTCCTAAATGTGTACTTTGGCAAACAGTGAAGAGTGAAGACCCAGATGAAATGCCACATCATGATGTATTTCTTCTGGGTCTTCACTGTTTGCCGAGACAAAAACGATCTCTAGAGAAATGAATAAAATTTTATTTGGAAATTATAACCTGTGACCCCCTAATATATACAATAGACCACTTCAAGGTTATGTTCATGTATCAAACCAGGAGGAAGAATCCATTAGTGCATAAAGGATTAAACGTGTGTGCAGCTGACTAGTGGGGCTTCAGGCCAAAAATAGCCTTTATCTAAAAACTTACTTTATGTGTACGAGCAGCAAAGGCTCTGACGAGACTGCACTTCAGCCCAGGTTTGAGGCCTCCATTTAATGTATGTAATGGAAAATTATTTTTCTTATTTCTCAACCAAAACATATGTTGTGGGTACTCAAAAAATATCTCAATGAGAAGGTTCTTTTGAGCATTCAAAACACATGGTTAGAAAATAATTACAATTTCATTTTCTGAGCCTTCCCTGCCTATATATACAATAAGTACCAAAATCAAAGGCGCAGGCTCATCAAAGCCTTCCCTGCATTGTATATGCGATAAGTTCCGAAATCTCGTGAACTGACTGAAATACAGATATATTGTTTTTTATTCAACATCTAACCACAGCCCTGAGGTTGATGGGGTGAGCAAAGCTGTCTATACAGGGGTATCTCCTCCGAGCTGCCGAACATGAAATGCCAAAATTCTATTCTCCCAGAGAAGTACTGAAGAATTGGTCCACCACAGACGGAACAATACTTTGATGACTGCAGCATATCTGGAAGGAAAAAGAAACAAGTTGAAACAAACTGGAAAAGCCATAGTATTGAGAGAACTTTGGTAGATGCTCTAAAATTTTGAACACTAACTGCCTGCAAACGATGCCTTGACAAACAGCACAGACCCAGATCAGACTGCTTCTAGCAGTCTGATCAGGGTCTTCCCTGTTTGCTGTTCTGGCATACAATTTGTGATTTCCAGCACTGATAATCAAATTTTTATTTGAGAACATAAAGAAAAATAAATGTGTTCAAAATTTTAGAAGACTTAACATATCTAGATCTAATAAAAGGATTGCTGTTGTTGTATATTGACCTTTCTTTCTTCTATATCCAGTATCACATCATTGCATAAAAAGCTGTGTCGCATGCTATTAACAGCCATGTTTTAACCGGCAAAAACCCATGTATTAATCAGGCAATTCACGTGCAGTTGATGCACAGCTTTTGTACTTTACATATACGCATTCTAGGCCGTGACAAAAAATTGACATCATCAAAAGTAACATGCATAAAAAAGAACGTAATTTAGTGACGTTAGGATGGCCTATGCCTTTACTCTGGAACAGGCGTTTTAAAAACGTACAAATCCTTCATACTTTTGCGCACCAATGGTAAGTTTTCCTGGAAAGACAGGTCCTGAGGTTATAAAACTTTTTTATGCTCAACTCAACTGAGCATGAAATTTAGCATGATCATAAATGTTAAAATGCCAACAATTGTTGGCATTTTAACATTTATTCTCAAGATAATAAATACATCTGAGAGTTTGAAAGCAAAAAAAATCTATACTTATTTTTCAGCATTTTGTTGTTATGAGCAGTCAAAATTTCATGCTCAGTTGAGTCGAGCATGAAAAAAGTTTTATAACCTCGATAATAGTGGTATACCAGTACAAGTACAATGTGTATGCATACCTTTAGCAGTAAATGACAAATGCCCTACTTAAATCAACAAGCACAGGTGTTGCCCACAACACTTAAGTCCCCTACCGGTGCAACATAGCAACCACAATTTTTATGCGACAGCGAAAATAAAATTATGTGCATTATCAGCACATTGCCACCTGTTTACATACAAAGTTTCATTAGGCTAGCTTGAATAGTTATTGAGTTATCTCGGGACCCATATGTTTTAGGAACAATTTGACTTTCCATTACCTTAGCAACCAAAATTTTCATGTGATGGCGAAAACAAAATGATGAGCATAATCAGCACATCGCCACCTGTTCACATGATGATACCAAGTTTCATCAAGCTAGCTTGCATAGTTTTTAAGTTATCTTGGGATCCAGATTTCAGTGGACAGCCAAATCAATGGACAGATGGAGGGCAAACCTATAGTCCCCACCAGAGTAAACACTGGAAGGGGCCTAAAGACTGGGAGGAGCCAAATAAATCTATGTGACCAGACAGTGGTTCTAACTAATCTCATTATGGCCAGACTAGTTCTAACTCGTGGCCCCTCCATTGCATCCACCATTTGTACCACCCATACTTGCAGTAACAGGATTGTCCCGGATGGACTATTGCTTAGTGTTTGTTAAGGCTCCTACTGACAACTCAGTAAAAATTTTAACACTACCTTTACCTTCTATAAAACTGGAATGATACCTCAAACTGTATTTTAAAGCTTATGATCATTTTCCTATGAGATGAGGTACAGTAAAACCTGTGTAAAATGGCCACTCAAAAAATAGACAAAACAAAGGTCTTAATGACAAATGGTAGCTTAATGAAGGTCAAAAGTATTCTGCAATACTTTTGACTTGCATTAAAGAGACTAAAGCTGCAACTATGAACATTTTTCGAAAATTTTTCTTTTCTTTTTAAATCATTTGTAAAAGCAGAATTAAGTTAAGTTTTCACAATAAATCCATTCACTAAAGCTGAAAACTGCATGGAAAAGTGAATTATCTTATAAAAACAGGTGTTTTTTCTCTTGTTGGTAATTTTTTGCGTCCCTCCAATAATTATAGACAGTCAATTTTTAACAAAAATGCTGTTGTTTTGATACTGATAATTTGTTAAGATTTACGAAATTGGTTAAATGTATACATGCATTTTAGTTTTTTACTGTGTTCTTGAAAAATAGAAACATTATTTCAAAAATTAAAATTTCAAAAGTTACAGACTATGCAGCTTTAAGCGATAAATGTTCTTGGAAACCAATTTTCGGTCTTTTTTGAGAGTGGCCGTTTTACACAGGTTTTACTGTATTGTGAAGGTTATAAGAGTTGAATCTCTGCATTTGATTCCTCACGGGAACAACAGTGACAAATAACATTCTCTGATGGGCTAGCCTATGTCCTTTTTTGTAGACAAAACCCAGCAAAAATATGTTGGGACTGGCAGATGATTTAATATGGGCCTTGGATTGAGAAATCCTAACTTTTGGCGTTTGTGGCCTATTGTGGCCCAATAAAGCATGCAGAAACAAGCTAGAATATTGAAATTTTACATGTAGCGTAAATAACTCAGTTAAGCAAAATGTTTTAGAGTAAAATGATAAATTATGAATATTTTCTTATCAATCAGTTTGAACATGTAGCTTGGGTGTTAAAAACATCTGTCTCATTGAGACGGTTCTTTTGAGTACCCACAACATATGTTTTGGTTGATAAATAAGAAAAATATTTTTTAAATACACCTCTTATCTGGAGGCCTGATACTTTCCAGAGAATGAGAAACAAAGCACTGATCATATATGTGCAGGCTGGTCTGTACCTTTGTTGAGAAAACCTGATTTTGTTGCATGTTCCCATAGGAACATGCAACAAAATCAGGTTCTCTTAAGCTGAGGCTCATATGATAGTGATGGGTGAGCAAGATTTTCCCCTGTACATGAAACTAACCTTGAAGAGTATGTGGTAATGTATCTTTGTTTGGAATGTTTTTCCTGATAATCTCCCTTGCAGTTAATTCTGTTAGACTAGGAAACTCTGTATGGAATGATTGTACTGACTCTTCAAAGCCAGCCACTTCTATACGAGATAGTAAAGGATTTCCATTTACTGAAAATACAAGAAAATTGGTACTTTGACCTGAATGGATAATGTACAACATTTTCTCGACACCTGAAACATTAACATATATACCCTTTTCCCATAAATTTTAATGGCATGTGATAAATAGAATCTAACATTCATGCTCCTGTCTGATTGAATTTATCATTTGACGTGTCTTGGAGTGTAATAATGCCATACAAGAGAAATTGATAAACCACTAGTGGTTTACAGATTTTCTGGGAATGTTTTGACATCCAACGCATGCAACGTACATAAATGACAAAATTTTAATGTTTTTACGGCAAAATTGAGATTTCAAAGTAATCTTAATGTCATATGATAAATAGAATCTAACATTCATGTTCTTGTATTATTGAATTTATTAAACTCGTTGCAAAAGAGATGAAATGCTTGACAAGCCTCACATTTTATCTCTTTTCCGCAACTCGTTTCATAAATTCAATAAAACATGAGCACTCATGTAAGATCCTCTTTTGATCAAACTTGTTGCAATAAAGCAAATCAAATGCTCAACAAAGCTTTGTATGTTATCATTTTTCCCACCCATCTCATTTAATAAATTCAATAGTACACAAATGTCTATGTAAACTGATGGACTCTTCCAACTGGCTTGATATAATAAACTTGGGATGGTACTTGGTACATATGAAGTATGTTTAGAAATTCCAAATTCTGATGTATTTCTGTTCCGGAAGATTGTATTTATCTTAGCAAACAGGGTAGACAATGATATGCCACATTTTGCATCTTTACATCTGGGTCTTCACTGTTTGCCAAAGAACTTGTTTACTGGTTTTTCAGTACAGGAAAGGTTATTTGTGCAAGCTATTTATAAAATTATTTGTTACTGTAAATTCAGAAATTTTTGCAAAAATTTTATTACGCTTATAGCGTTAAAAGACATATTTGCCATGTTAAAAATTTGCAACTGGGGCATGACTTACCTTCATCGGAGTGATTTCACCATTTCGTGTGGGTTATATTTTCACAAAACTTCGAATGTGAAGTTTTGCGAAAATAAAACCCTCGCATTCGAAGTTTCTTGAAAATAAACCCTTTGTGAAAATTTCTGAATTTACAGTATTTTCATTTAAGAAATAAATTCAATTTTTGGAATGTAAGCCTTCGGGCTTCAGGTTAACTCTGCAAGAGACCCGAAGTATTCATATTCCATGAACATTCCAAAAATTGAATTTATTGCTTATATTTACATTTTTTTTTTTATAAATATCTAATATATAGAAATAATCTATCATTTAGGAAACAAAACAATACTATTTAATATGAAATCGTTTTTTCGGTTTTGTTAAAGTGTAAAACGGAAAAGTAGAACAGCAAGTGTGAACACGGACAGCCAATGCAGCGAAAAAGAGGCTTGTTTTACATGTGCGACTCAGGTGTGGCTCGCTGTCAATCACAAAATCAATGTCACTTCTGGTGAATGAATTAAATGTTCGAAGCATATTGCATGGGCAAGTGAGTTTGGCAGCTGTCAACTAAATTTATGTCATTCATGAGGCTATGAACCGGTGCAAAAATCTAAAGATTCATTAAAGGCTTGCTTTGAAAATGTAAATATAACCTTTACCTTTTAAAGCTATAGTATCAGGCAGGAATGTACACATAGAAGGCAAATGATGAAGTTGATTATGAGCCAGAGATAGCGTAGTTATGAGACATAGATGACCTATCTGTGGGGGAATCTGGGTTAACCTGAAACAAATAAAACTTTTAAAATGCTGGACATTCATCAATTTGTAACATAGACTAATTCATCTTTTATAACCCTATTGCACTCAGAGAGATCAAACTGCATAAGTCTAAAAAGTGAGTAAGACCAGAAAATGACTACTGACTAACTCATGGCACCATGAGGAAGAGACACAGAACAATAACAACCACACAGCAGCAAGAACACAATTAAAGAACCGGCTTTCTCTTCATCAGCCATATGATTACATAACTAGAAAACAAACTTATTACTGCATTACAAAACAACCAAACATCGGTCCTGATCTGGTTCCAAACTGTTTGACACTCTGATTTTTTTAAAAGACCATAGGCAAACAATTGCAGTGTAAAACCGTGAATATTTTCTTATCTACAGTTTTTACATTTGTTTTGGGTGCTCAAAAGAACCGTCTCATTGAGACCGTTCTTTTGAGTACCCACAACATATATTTTGGTTGAGAAATAAGAAACTTATTTTTTGACTACGCACTCTTATCTAGAGGCCTGAAAGCAAATAAGCATGAAAATTACCCAGCATACAGAGTTAACTCTTTAATGTTGGAAGTAAGAGAGAGGGCAAAGATCAGGAATCGATACAATCAAGCATCACACCTGACCCAGGATACCAATGGGAAAGTGACAACTTAAAAATTAAATTAGACATCACAAACGAGAGCCAAGAGGTCAGCCCTTTCCCAGCAGGTGACCACAAGGCATTAATAAACAGACGCGCAAAAAAGCATAACAAAAACATAACAGAAATAACACAAATGATCCACAAAAGAAGCAACAGCTTGGAAAGGTCAGTAAAAATATTTTATTGGAGGGCTTAAAACAGTTTCACGGCCCGCCAACTTCACCCTTAGATCAGATGTGGATCAGAACACATAGATGTTTGGTTTGTATGAAAGACCCCTAACCCTCCTCCTTATTATACTCGGAGAGAACCATAAGTTTAATGAGTTCATTGATTTAATAGATGATGAGGATTGAGCTGGATCTGGGTTTTCACTGTTTGATCTGGTCCTGAGGTTATAAAACTTTTTTCATGCTCAACTCAGCTGAGCAGGAAATTTATCCTGTTCATAAATGTTAAAATGCCAACAATTGTTGGCATTTTAACATTCATTAGCATGATAAATATACAACATCTGAGAGACTTAAAACACGAAACTTCTTCATTTGTCGGTATTTTAGTTTTTATGAGTAGTTGAAATTTCGTGCTCAGTTGAGTTGAGCATGAAAAAAAGCTTTATAACCCCAGGGCCTGGTCATTCTGTCTGCATATTTAGGGTACATACAATAACAAATGTTTGGTGTTAAGTACAATCACTAGTAGATTCCGACTCGGCTCACAAAAAAAAACTTATAAAGTGGTATATCTTACCTATTATTATCTAAGTTGAGACTGACTAGACTTCTACACTGGCCTATGGAAGCAGGAAGTGATGTCAGGTCACATGACCTAGCATCAAGCTCCATCAGCTGGACTAGGTTGCCAATAGCAACATTTAAACTGTGTAGAGGATTATGTTTGACTGATAAATACTGAAAAACAAAAAGAGACAGAACTTAATAATTTATTCCAGCACATAAGATTTTGGTACTTATCCCATATTATTGCATAAAAAGCCATGTCGCACGCTATTAACAGCCATGTTTTAACCGACAATAACCCATGTATTAATCAGGCAATTCACATGCTGTTGATGCACTGATTTTGTTCTTTACATATACGCATTCTAGGCCGTCACAAAAATTGACATCATCAACAGTAATGTGCATAGAAATCAACATAATTTAGTGAATTTAGGATGACGTAAGTCTTTGCTCTGGAACAGGCGTTTTCAAAACCTACGAATCGTCCATGCTTTTGGGCACCATTATAGTAATATAAAAATGAATTTTTCAAAGCGTTTTTTCCAAGTTTTCAAGTAACAAAATGACTTAATGCAATAATAATGATCAAACATGGTTTTCAGATACACTAACATCTGCTAGACCCCTCGGGTTGCTAAAGCCCTCACCTTTCAGGCTCAAGTTTCCACACCAACCTTGGGGTCAAGCAGATGTAAATGCATAGAAAAAAATGTTTGATCCCTGTATTTGAGGAGTGCGGTGGTTCAGTAGTAGATTGCTCCACTTGGGATCACAAGGTCCCTGGTTCAAACCTCACTGGAAGCATTATGTTGTGCCCTTGAGTAAGACACTTATCCTCACTGCTTAGTACTGGTTCAACCCAGGAAATTGTTCCTACATGACTGAAAAATTGTTGACTGGGACATAAAGCATCAACTAAAACCATAAGTATAGGTCCAGTTTTGCAACATAGGCTAATAAGGGAAACCAGCAACGCCCCCTGGCAGCCATGTTTTTTGACAGATCAGATCTCTTTAGCTACTTTTCTTGAGATTCAACCATGAAACATTTCTGCAAACGTTGCTTAAAATTGGCTAAGTGGTTTAAAACATTACCATTTTAATACAGGAAATTGTTAACCACACACAATGACACAAGACAACAGACCCCAGACATTGACAGATAGCTCACTTTGTGGTAAGGTAAGCTAAAAAGGGTTGTTTTTTACCCAATTGATCCAATGCCTTTCTTTGTAGCAATATAAAAACAATATAATTCTGAAAAACTTATGACTTTACACTGGACTGAAGGGTACAGTGAAAGGATTTTGAAACTTACCTTTAAATGAATTAATCTAAATAAATCATCACATAGCACCTTTAACTTGTTGGACCTACAAAAAAGAAAACGAAGATTAAACAAGTTGTGGTCAATATCACTTTTGAAATCCTAAGGTAATGTAATGTAGGTAGTCTATCATATTTACCTTGAATATTCAGACATATACAGTAAAACCTGTCTAAAGCGGCAACTCAAAAGAAGACAAAAAATTGGTTTTCAAGACAGATTATGACTAAATGCAGGTTAAAAGTATTGCAGAATGCTCCATGGGGAGCATTATGCAATACTTTTGACCTTCATTAAGCTACCATTTGCCATTAAGACCTTTGTTTAGTCTTTTTTTGAGTGGCCGCTTAAGAAAGGTTTTACTGTACAGTAAATGTTCCAAAAATTTGAACACTTTTCTCTTTCAGTTCTCAAATACATTGTTGGTTATCAGGACTGGAACTTACAAAATGCTTGTCAGAAAAGCAAACAGGGAAGACCCTGATCAGACTGCTTCTTCAGAAGCAGTCTGATCTGGGTCTGCCCTGTTTGTCTAGGCTTTTTTAGGCAGGCAACTACTGTTCAAAATTTTAGAACATATACAATAGTCTTAAGCAAATGAAGCAAACCCAGATCAGACCAATCTTAGATATATGCATACTCACTTCATTTTGGCATGCTTATTTAGGATGCCTTAGCAAGTTACTGCTCTATCACATTGCTTTTGATGAGGTCAAACTGCCAAAAATGCCACACATGTGTAGGAAATCTGCCTAGTACATCAAAATTACTCATTTTTAAGATTGATAAACAAGTGAAAATGGCAGAAAATATCTATAGATATAAAATAAACGGGCTATCACATCGATATCAGGAAGTGTCGACCCCAAGAAGGGATATAAAGGAATGATGGCAAGCTCTAGGGCTGGCTAATCAAGCCAAAATGCTAATTGATAATCGGTCCTTGCATTTCGAAAGTTTCGGAACATTTTGACAACTTTTGCAGAGTCAATGACATCGATTTCCAAATCATTTCGTACCACATCATTAAGTAGCACGTGCTATATATTCAAAAGATAATAGGTTTCAAATAAAAGTTAGGACCTTTGCTCATAAGTTGTCATCCACTAATTGACTTGCTAATTGGCAAAGTTGGTAATGAAACTCGCAGTCCGCCATTTATTGTTGCGTCACGTCATGCAGAAGGAAGTCAAGTATGTGACACGAACACTTTTATGCAAAATCAGACCCAATGTAAACGTCGGTAAATTTGAAAGCTTCTAAACTCGATTTTAACCGCGGAGAAAAACAACTTGCATGCTAGATCAGTAGATTGTTCATCTGAGGAACATTTCATAATTTTATACTCTTTAAAACAGAGAAGCGCAAGTATAACTTTTAGTTAGCCTGCAGAGTACAACGTTTTACTACTTCGTTACAGCAATTTATACACATCTACTGTTTACTACAATGCACTTCCGGTCTAAACAAAACATCACACGAGACAATTGCGCTTGGATTTTAATTCATTATATAAATAGAACATCCATTAAAAGTAACCGACTTTTTGAATTTTCATATCGATAATTGTTTTTCTATTGTATATTGAACCGATTAACCGCTATTTCGATTAATCGTGCCAGACCTAGCAAGCTCACAAGTTTTGATATCGAAACTCAGGACAATATCCACTTGTATCAGTGAAATTATACAGAGGTGAAAAAAGATAGACATATTATATGATGTCCCATCTTGGAGAATAACACCATGTGTTAAAATTGATAAACCACAAGTGAATTACATATTTTGGAAACATTATGAAATTACACCCGTAGCAATGTCACATAGAAAGGGCAAAATCCTGAAGTTTTTACCCTAAAAACATGATTTTTAAGTAATTTTAGTATCATATGATAAAAAGAATCCAACATTTGTGCTCCTTCATTAATGGATTTATTTAACTTGTTGCAAAAAAGCGATAAAATGCTCGGCACAGCCTCACATTTGATCTCTTTTGCTCAACTCATTTAATAAATTCAATAAAACAAAAGTACTTGTGTAGGATCCTCTGAAGGCTCTATGCTAAAAGGGTTATCACACAAATAGCAATGTACATTGGAACGATTTGGGAAATCAAAGGATATCCCAACCCTGAATATCCCAACTTGTGGTAATATACAGTAAAACCTGTCTTAAGCGGCCACTCAAAAATAGACAAAACAAAGATCTTCATGACAAATGCAAGCTTAATGAAGGTCGAAAGTATTGCAGAATGCTCCCATTGGAGCATTCTGCAATACGTTTGACCTACATTAAGCGATAATCGGTCTTGAGAGCCAATTTTTGGTCTTTGTGAGAGAGGCCATTTTACACAGGTTTTACTGTACACAGATATCAGAGTAATAACCCTATACCATCTCCTGAAAGGGCCTACCTAGACTGGCCCCAGTCTCTAATGTCAATTTTGTTGTAGTAAAACTGATAATCTCTCTAAGATAGCAATTTATAAACTTTACTTGGAGTACATGTAGTTCTTGGCTCCGACATCAGAGACCACTAAATTTGACTATCAGAGAGGATAGATTTTTTATAAGATGATTTTTTTCATAGCTAGATATAATTATAATTGATATCATATACATTTTAGTGGACTGATGCCAGTCTAGGGCCTATCATTCAAATCTCTATCACATATAACTCCTAAGACAAATGGTACCTACCCAACATCCAGATGATGTAACTGTAATAATTTGGCAATAGCTGGAGATAAACATATAAGTTTGTTGTAAGAGAGATCTAAACTTTCGACGCTGACTAGAAATCCAATGCAGTCTGAAAGAGATGAGGACATATGATGTACAGTTAATTCTTTGCATGCTGGGAAATTTCCCATGATTTTTTGTCGTCTGCTGATTTTTTCTCAAAATTAACTATTTCAAAAAATCTTTCAGGAATACCATCAGAGTGTCAAACTGTTTGGACCCAGATCAGGCCCAACATTTTGTCGGGCCTGATCTGGACCCAAACTGTTTGCAAAGGTTATCAGTGGATAACACTTGCAGGTGAAGAGATAAAAGGTATTGTATTCAACCTAATAAATGCCCACTGAGCTCTTTTTAGTTGTTTTGTTTTGGTTTGGTTTGATTCTTTACGTCCAAGTCAACAGCTATGGTCATGTCGGGACAGTCAGTTCACCTAAACACACTTTTTCCTGGGCATGCTTGACTAAGCAGTTAACCAGTACTTCCAGGGTTCCCACACTTTTTTCATTTTCAAATTCAAGGACTTTTCCAGGACTTTTCAAGGTTAAACAGGTGATTTTCAAGGTCTCATCAATACAAAATTCCAGGACTTTTCCAGGTTAAACTGATGTTTTCGTGGCACAAAAGCCTAAACTTATCAGGATTATCTATCTACATATAGCTACAACATGTAAATTGCTTTGAAATGCTCTTTACATTTCCGCATGTTTTTTTCCTATTTTCAAATCCTCTTCAGTCTTCACCCATATCTGGAACTATGGACGTAAACATGTACTAGCGACTAGCGTAGTCTGCTCTTCAAACAGTTTGGACCCAGATCAGGCAGGATTAAATGTTGGGCCTGATCTGGATCCAAACTGTTTGACACTGGTGGTACATACTTTAATCTCCTTATAAGGCAGTTAGTCGTCTCTCCAAAGAAGCCCTTGCTAGCCAACCTACCTTTGCACCTTTTCCACAAAGAGGTAATAGAATGTTTTCAAGTGTCCAACATATGCAGGGCTTATTTTCACCATTTCAGGAAGATGACCCATACCCCTGGACATTTTTAGTCTGTACAATGTTAAATATTCTCAGGGTTCCCATTCATATTATTTCGAGGGTCTTCAATTTTTTAGAGGGTACATGGAGCCACGAAAAATCCTACAGCTATACATTAAAGGAAGTGCAGAGTAGGCCTAGATTCCTAACTGCTAAAAATAACTATGCAAACCCACCATAAACAAATTTGAGTAGGGCTACTCTTTAACAGAATTTGCTTGAAAATGGCCAGCTTGAAAATGACTGGCTACTCTTTAACAGAATTTGCTTGAAAATGGCCAGCTTGAAAATGACTAAGTTAACACACTGAAAAAAAAAATGGGCAGGGGTTCCCCTACACATAATGATTTTTCGTTCACCCCCAGCCCTTTCCCCGGCCAACATAAAGTGGGGATAAGATAGAAAAATGAAGGAGTGGGGTGGGGTACTTGGAACTACAGAAACTTACGCCAAAGTACCAACTCCTTCAGGTCTGATAGAAGAGAGACAGTAAAGATAGTCAAAATAATATCTTACCTCTTAAATTTTCCATCTCATTTGAGTCCCATAGAAACGCTAGATGTAAAAGAGCTTGAATCTCAGTGGTATGAGAAAGTTGAGAATGAGACTAGTAGTAGGATTGGGATTGAGGAAAAACGGATAAGTGAACCAACATTTAGTGAAAATTGTGGCCATGAAAATTGTGACTTATATGTGGAAGAAGTTGTAGCAGCCATTGACGGACTAAATAGCAATAGCGCGCCCAGTCCAGAGGAGCAGGTTCTTAGTTTGATGGTAAAGAATGGAGGAGAAGAAATGGCAAGAGGTCTGCTGTACATTTTTCAAAAGAGTTGGTTAAAAGGAGTACTACCTGAGGCTTTCAAGTTAGATCCAAAGGTAATGCTTCCTAAACCCGGTAAAACAGACTATAATGTGACAAAATCATATAGACCAATAACGTTGGAAAGTGTAATCGGAAAGATAATGGAGAGAGTGATATGCAATAGACTAATTTGGAAGTTGGAAGTAGACGGCGGCATAGCGGATACACAGTTTGCATACAGAAAACAAAAATCTTGTGTGCAGACTATGTTAAGGGTGTGTAATTCCATATCAGAGGCGCGAAGCAGGAAAGAGTATACGGTTGTTACGGTTATGGATTATGAGAGCTGCTATGAAAGAATTTGGAGGGCAGGCCTGTTAAAGAAGGCATCAGATAAGGGAATAAATGGAAGAATGTGGATATATATTAAAAATTTCTTGTTAGATAGGCAGTATTACATTAAGGTCAATGACTACAAGTCTCCAACATACAAATCAGCTGTTGGTATACCACAGGGGTCAGTAATTAGCCCTGTGCTCTGCAACTTATACACAGGAGATGCTATGGAGGGAGTCAAAGGCTTACATGCAGAATTCGCAGATGACGCTACAGTTGTAAATAGTGATAGTACAGTCAGTGGAGCTTGTGAGAAGGCCAACAATGATATGAAAGTAAAAGGGAAATGGTGTAGAAGCTGGAATATGTCTGTATTGGATAAAACTGAAGTTATGGTTATTTCATTTGATGGAAAAGAGGTGGAGGAGCAAGTACGAGTATATATGGGAGAAAAATTATTGAAAGTAGTGAAAACTAAAAAAGTGTTAGGTATCACTTTGGACAATAAATTATCATTCAGAGGTCATATTCAGGAAAAAACAAAATCAGGTTTTGGTGCACTTAGGAGCATAGATTCATTTGTACAAGGTCATAGAGGTTGCAGTCAGTCGGTTTACATGAGGCTATACAGATCACTTGTTCTTCCAGTGTTTGAGTATGGGGCTCCAGTGTGGGTATCTGCAGTCACAGAAGGGTGTAAGGAGTTTGGGAAGATTCAAAGAAGTGCAATGCTGAAGGCATCAGGATGCCTTAATTCTACAAGTACAGAAGCTCTAGAATTACTTACCAATACAGTACCAATTGATCTGCAGCTGAAACTTAGACAAGCCCAGGAAGTCATCAGAATAAGTGCCAAATATGATATAGATCCATTGAAAGAGGAGTTCAATAGATGGTGTGCAGGAGACATTGTGGTAGGAAGGAACCCAACAGTATTTCATTTACTTATGAGCAGATTTAGAGAAATGAAGGGAACAGTGGAACTAGATAATGTTGAAAAAGAATTCAGATATACCAAAGAGTACATGGGTCTTAGTAAGGACAAAGCGACAGTGCTTACAGAGGAATTCCAAAACACAAAAAGCAGACAGGAAGAGAATGTGAGAGAGATGCTAGACAACACAGATGATAGAGATGTATTGGTATTTACAGATGGGTCAGCTTTGGGAAACCCGGGACCAACAGGAGCAGGGGCTGTGGTTTATTTAGATGGTTACCAGTCAGTGCCGGTTCTTCTCAAAAAGAGTGTAAGCCCTATGAGCAACAACTATACAGGTGAATTGGTAGGCATACAAATAGCATTGGAATTTCTGTCTGAAATAGATCATTCTGACCTTGTGGATAGGAGTATTCATCTATTTACTGATTGCCAACCAGCAATTATCACAGCATTTGATAAGAAAACACCAACATCCAAGATTGAAATCGTGACAAAAATCAAAGAATGTTGCAGTCATTTGTATTTTAAAGGAAATTCAATTAATGTACATTGGGTACCAGGTCATCAGGAGATTAGGGGCAATGAATTAGCAGATAAACAAGCAAAGGAGGCAGCAGCAGAAGTGAGTGGAAAGGATGACATACCAATAGAAATGGACAAGAAAGAAGCAGTTAGTGAGTTGAAGAGGCAGGTTAAAGAAAAATGGCAGAGGAAATTTGATTTAACAGAAAAGGCAGAGAAAATACAAGAAATTTATACAGAGGTAGGAAAGAGGAACTGTTATGGAGAGGGAGACAGACTTACATTTTCATTGGTAAACCAATTACTGTCCGGTCATACCCAACTGAATAGTCACAGGTCTAAAATTGACAAAACAGTGTCACAGATGTGTTCAGTATGCAATGTTCCGGAGGATACAGAACATTTTCTATTCCACTGTGATGCTTATAAGGAGGAACGAGATTGTCTTGAGAAATCAGTTGAGGAAGTATTGTATAGAGAAGGAATCTTTACAGTCTGTGACATCAATTTGAAAGTGTTGAATGGATGCGTAGGAGATATTAGTCGGCAAGGTCAAAATGACCTAGTAGGAGCTCTTGCACAGTATGTGAAGAGCACCAAACGTTTTATATAAATTAAATGATCGCCCACGCATGCGCATGGAGCATATGTGTTAAAGCACAAAGGGACAATGTACTGATGAGCTAAGAAGAAAAGCACCAAGAGTTCATAAGCAGCGTTATAATGCTTAATGGATAGACAACAACAACAACAACAACCATTCTTACACACAGCTGTAGCTTTTCTTGGACAGATGCAAACTTTGAATGCTGACTTGTTATTCAGCAAAAAATGGGTATTTTGAAGCTGTCAACATTCAGATCATGCACTCTGTAAGTCGCTCCTGAAGCTAGTTTATAGCAGACGACGAAATCATAAGATTTTTACCAAGCGTCGATCTTTCATTCTTTTTATCATTTTGTTACAGAAAGAATTGGGATAAAATATTAATATTCGGTGAGAACGCTAGATAATTTCATGATACAAACCTTCAATGTGGACAAAATCTGTATTCTGAACATGTTGGAAGAAATGCTCAAGAGAACGTAAAGTTTTGTTTTGATTTGTAGTCTATTCCAATTAGAGTTACTTCCCTTGTCTATCGTATGATATTGGCCGGTACCAATAAAAACTCCCCAGTACTTATCCCATCGTTCATTTTATCACAAATGGATGCCGTAGTTGAGCTACAATTGAGCCGTATTCTCGCGAAAAAAAATTGGAAGACTATGTTCAACATCCAAGCATAGCTATGGCGCTGTGGATGGGCGAGACTGCAAATTTTCCCGGACAATTCACGGCTCAAAGCCCCAAATGTACTAATTCCCGGACTTTTCATAGCCGTGAACGACCAGTATCTAATTCCCGGACTTTTCCCGTTTTCCCGGTTGTGTGGGAACCCTGTACTTCATGCCAAAACTTTCGCTTGTAACTGACAACAATCCGTCTTGAATCAGCAGAAGGGAGGAGAATGACCATAGAAATTATTTCACAATCAATCTCCACGAAAGTATGGGACCGGGCCAAGATCCAACTTGTGACCCCTGGATCTGCAGTTAGATACGTATCTGACCAACTGCGCTATGCGGCCCAGTAACAGGTAAAGAGTTGATGTTCCATATTCAACCTCATAAGTGTATGTGCTCTTATTAGTGCCCACTGAGTTCTTTTAGATGTGAAAATTAAGTCAACTCTTGACTGCCAGCTTCTCAAGCCAAGAAATTTACATCATTCATATTGATTCATTGTGTGGATGAAAAACAGTGTGGATCCTGATAAGCAGGCTTCAAGAAAAGCTAGCTGATCTGGATATACACTGTTTCCATAAAATGATTTAAGCTTTAGAGTAGTGATGCACATAGTATACTTTCTATGGAAATATGACAATTTTATTTGTTTTGTTTTTTACATGATTTTCAATAGCAATAAACCAATAAAATTTAAACCTTTTTTTAACTGACTACCTTATACAAGGTACACTGGAAAACAGAGTAATCACAGGATTCAAGGACTTTTTAACTCTTTGCATGCTGGGTAATTTTTAATGCTTTTGTTGTCACCTGATGACATTTTTTTTTCAAAATTTAACTTTCAAACAATTATCTCAGGGAAACGATCAGTTTCAAACAGTTTGGATTCAGATCAGAACTGACATTCTGATCTGGATTCAAACTGTTTGCAAAGGTTATCAGCAGACAACATAAGTCACTGTTAGCCACACCCCTTTTTTTTCAAGGTCCTCAAAGTAAAATACTCACAAGATAACTCTGATGCAACACAGCTCACCATCTTGTTTCCAATATATGATATCATTTGTTTTCTCATATAGAAACGGACAGAATTACACAGCATTTCATAGCTGCTGCATCAGTCAACACAAGGGAGAAAACTCGAATTTGCAAGTACTTCAAGTTTATTCTGACCTAATCTATGAAAATAAGGTCAAGGTCACCAAAATCTAATGATCATTTCGGCTGTCCCAAATAAGTATCTGTGCAAGTTCGGTCAAAATCCATCCAACGGTTCGCAAGTTAGAGCGCAGACAAAAAGCTACACAAATGCTAACATCGACAGGATCGGCACCCAAAACAATATGTGCACCCACTCCTCGGAGGGGGACATAAAAAGAAATAAGTCATTTGCCTCTATCCTCAAATGCCCTTGATAAAGCACAGTGGAGTCTGGGTTGTATCAATTTTAACACTTGCTCCCTCTGTTTGTTGTGTACATATGGATACAACCTAGTAGACCCAATTGTGGTTTAACTAGGCATTGATGATTTATAACTTCTGTATGCTAGCAGCAAAGGCAGAGGCAAGACGGCACCATTGGCTTATCCATGACCTTCAGTGTTCAATCAAGAAAATTTTAAAGGGGGTCTTTAAAGGGGGTCAATTGCATTTCAGATGAAAATAAAACACCACCCAATATTTTTCCATTTAATAATGTTAAAGATGGCCCACTCTAGCTTTAGCAAGGGGCAATTTGATAAAAAAAAAACAAGAAATGTCACAGTCACGTGACGAATGCCCCCAAAGGAATTGGTCTAGCATAAGACACATCTGAGGAAAGTTAGCTGTAATATAGTAGATATGCTCAAGACAGGAAAAACCTAGAAATGAGGCCAGAAGACAATGTCAAGGTAAAAGTGACCCAAAATGGTATGCACCACTCCGCCATCCCAAGAGGAATCAACACACCAAATTTGGGATTCCTACATCAAATAATATATGAGATATGCTCCAACCACGATAATTCTAGAAACTAGGTCATAGGTCAAGATCACAGTGACCTAAAAATGGTATGCGACACATCAGCATCCAAAGATGTATTCGTACAGCAAATTTGGGATTCCCATCTCAAATAAAATAAGAGATATGTTCTGGACAGGATTATTCTACAAACTAGGTCAGAGGTAAAGGTCAAAGTGACCCAAAAATGGTACGCCACACTCCGCCATCAAAAGTTGCATCCACACACCAAATTAGGGATTCCTACTTTTAATAATATAAAAGATATGCTCCAGATACGATTTTTCTAAAAACTAGGTCAGAGGTCAAGGTCACAGTGACCCATAAATGGTACAAGACACTCCACCATCCCAAGATGCATTCACACACCGAAATTGGGATTCCTATCTCAAATAATATAAAAGATATGTTCCTGACACAATTATTATTAAAACTAGGTCAGAGGTCAAGGTCACAGTGACCAGAAAATGGTATGTGACACTCCGCCATCCCAAAATGCATATACACACCAAATTTGGAATTCCTATCTCAAAGAATATAGGAATATGCACCAGACTCAATGCAGTTTCTAGAAACTAGGTCAGAGGTCAAGTTCAAGGTTACAGTGACCCAATTCTGGTATGCGACACTTCCTCATCTCAAGATGCATCCACAAACTAAATTGGAAATTTCTACCTCAAATAATATAAGAGATATGCTCCGGACACGATTATTCTAAAAACTAGGTCAGAGGTCAAGGTCAAAGTGACTCGAAAATGGTACGCGACACTCCGCCATCCCAAGATGCATCCACACATCAAATTCGGAATTCCTTCCTCAAATAATATTGGAGATATGCACCTGACACGAAGCGGGAAGGACAGACATTATGATTACTATAAAAACTTAGTCAGAGGTCAAGGTCACAGTGACCCGAAAATGGTACGTGACACTCCGCCATCCCAAGCTGCATCTACACACCAAATTTGGAATTCCTACCTCAAAGAATATAGGAGATATGCACCGGACATGAAGCGGGACGGACGGACAGTGTGATTACTATATGCCTCCCAAAGTTTCTTTGGGGGCATAAAAAGAACCAATGGCGCCATGGCCCCCTCTAGATTGAACACTGGGTCACCTTGCTGCTCGCCGATGGGATAAGTGATAAGAGAGGGCAATCAAAAATTAATTTTCTTATTTCTAAACCAAAACATATGATAAAACTGATGGGTAAGAAGATATTTTTAATTTTACTCTCAAAAATGTTGTTTTACTGGACCCAAGGGTTATGTACTAAAATCTCGTGCTGGCTCAAATACATACCTGGCATTGTAACAAAACTGTTAAAACTGACATCGAACTTGGTAAGGTTGGACAGCGATCCAAGGGTATTCTGAAAGAGATATTATTCCATGAAAAGCAGTGCCACATCTTCTAAACACCAAAATCTAAACTGGGTAAAATATAATAATTATCCATGTTTTAACAAGGAAATTCATGTGCTATTATAAAAAGGAATTTTAGTCTTTTGATACACTTCTAATAGTATAAAGGGTAACAATATAAATGACAAGCGACTTTATTCCCAAAACATTTTATTGATTGATCTACTGGTTTCGATCCTACGCTTTTCATAAGAACAAAAAATGTCGAAGTTTTTCCAGAAGAACTTTTTTTTCAGAGTAAATGCCTATCATGTGACTCCTATTGCTAATTGTCTAATGTTTTGTGTATCATGTGGCAGTTTTTGGCATCTTTGTCTATAAACAGATTACATGTATTTAACATTGTCTTTATTTATCTAAGAACTATTGATATAACAGAGCTAAAGTGTACAAATCAAATTAACTAAGCGTTATGGACCGAAGAAAAGGACTAATAACACTTAAGACAGTCAGAGCTAAAAGAAGACCACTAGTTGAGCCAAGATGGGCCCAGCCAAAGACAAGAATCAAATGAAAGTTTTGGTCAAGCAAGATAGAGTCTGAAGCCTGACCCTAAAATTTGCTTGCTTAACCTTTTTAGACGAGAAACCCCAAAACAAGTTCTTTTGCAAACAGGGAAGACCCTGATGAAATGCTGCATTATGCAGCATTTTATCAGGGTCTGCACTGTTTGCTAGGATAAAAACAATCTTAAGGGACTGAAGTACATCTTAACTTGGAAATAGCATGTAACCCCTTGCCTGTTTTGTTTGTTTGATTTGATTCTTTACGTCCCAGCCAACAATCTTTCAGTTATGTCGGGACGGGTCTTCCTGGGTTGAACCAGTACTAAGCAAGGATTAATGTGTCTTGCTTAAGGACACAACGCAATGACACTGGTGAGGCTCGAACCAGTGGCCCTTCGGTCTCCTGTAAAGCACTCTTCCACTGAGCCGCTGCGCTCCCTCTGTAACCCCTTGATATACACAATGAAACATTCCAGGATCATTGAACTAAACCAGATGGAAGAATTCATTAGTATACAAAAGGTTAAGTCATTCATGCTATATGATGTGTCCCAAAGTTTGAACTTACAGGCAAGTCTTGAAGTAGGTTATTCTTCAGAGAGAGTTTCTGAAGTCCTCTAAGACAACCAATCTCAGGGGGGAGAACTCTAAGGCTGTTGTCTGATAAGTTCAGATATGTCAACTTACAGGCAAGTCTTGAAGTTGGTTATTCTTCAGAGAGAGTTTCTGAAGTCCTCTTAGACAACCAATCTCAGGGGGGAGAACTCTAAGGCTGTTGTCTGATAAGTTCAACTGGGCCCCGACAAAACCCAGCCTCTGTGGACACTCTCTCAGAGCGCAGTTACTGAAACATACTTACAGGCAAGTCTTGAAGTTGATTATTCTTAAGAGAGAGTTTCAGAAGTCCTCTAAGACAACCAATCTCAGGGGGGAGAACTCTAAGGCTGTTGTCTGATAAGTTCAGATAGGTTAACTGGGCCCCGACAAAACCCAGTCTCTGTGGACACTCTCTCAGGGCGCAGTTACTGAAACATACAAATATAGATAAACCGATAAGGAAAATAGTTCTAAAATTTCTGTACTTGTGTATATACAGGCCTTTATTTAAGAGTGCGTACCAAAACAAATAATTTTCTTATTATTCAACCAAAACATATGTTGTGGGTACTCAAAAGAACCATCTCAATGAGACCGTACTTTTGAGCACCCAAAACATATGTTAAAACTGATGGGTAAGAAACCATTTACAATTTTTTGCTCAAAAATTGTGTTTACCTAAACCTGTGATATATCGCAGTGGGAATATTTCCCATTATCATGTGCCTCCACTGAAAATCAATGATTGGTTCTGTGTACTGAAAACCACTTTATTTTCACATGTTCTTCATATAGCAACTTTTTGTACTCAATGATTTATTTAAGAAGTAAAATTCAATTTTTGGAATGTTCATGGAATCATGAATACTTCAGGTCTCTTGCAAAGTAAGTGAAGCCCAAAGGGAATCATGAATACTTCGGTTCTCTAGCAAAGTAATTCATGTTAACTTTGCAAGAGACCGTAAGTATTCATGATTCCATGAACAGACCAAAAATTGAATTTACTGCCTTTATTTTGTTTTATTATAAATATCTAAAATATAGAAATTATTTATAATTTAGGGAAAAACAGTTCTGTATTTAATATGTAATCGTATTAACAATTTTGTTGGAGTGTAAAACGGAAAAGCTGAACAGCCAGTGTGAACACGGACAATCAATGGAGCAAACAAAAGGCGTGATTATCACTTGCCACTCAGGTGTGGCTCCTTGTCAATCACTACACCAGTATCACTTCTGGCGAATAAATTTGATGTTCGAAGCGGATTGCTTGGCAATTGAGCTTGGCAGCGGATTGCTCAAGCAATTGAGAATCGCAGCTGTCAATCAAATTTATGTCTTTCATGAGGCTATCAACAGTTCCAAAAATCTAAAGATTAAAGGCTTGCTTTGAAAATGTAAATATTTGAAAAAAGCACACTATTAATTCATTTTCATTTTAGCCATGACACACAAAAATAACTCTTAGAGCATATGCTGAAAATGTCTGTCCAATTCAGTCTGCACAGGGCAGTTAAATACCTTGTTTGTTTGTCAATATAGTGAACAATATTTTGAAACTTAAGTGAAAATGCAAGGTTGTAAACAACCAGCTTGCTATTTTACACAATACTTTTTCAGTGATGAGATTGAATCTAGAGTAAATGAAATGAACTAAAATAAGCAAAAATAATGTTCTCACTTAACTATTCGAATGCTGGGTAATTTTTCATGCTTTTGATGTCATTTACTGATTTTTTTTCGCAAAATTAACTTTTTAAAAAAATTCTTCTTGGAATTCTATCAGAGTGTCAAACGGTTTGGATCCAGATCAGGACCGACATTCTGTCGGTCCTGATCTGGGTCCAAAGTGTTTGCAAATGTCATCAGCAGACAACAAAAGACGCCGCTTGCAAGAAAGAATTAAATTACTGTAATCTGTTGGTCCTGATCTGGGCCCAAACTGTTTGCAAAGGTTATCAGCAGACGACAAAATCAACGTTGGCAAGGAATGTGTTAAATTATTGTAATTGCAGCACATACCTTAGGTCCACACATGTCCGCCCTATATCACATGGTTTGCTTGGTAAGGATTTCTTTTGGTGAATTTGACACGAGAGAACAGAGAAACAACATTGTTTACAGGTTACAAAACGGCAGCCCTCATCAGCATAGAAGTTACCACATCTGAAAAACAACCACAACTACAACTAGAGCAGGCAGTTGATGGGGCCCATCGCAAATACCCACGCTAAAGTTTTTTTTACTCCCCCCAGCACCCCCAAGTCCCACTCCGGGGCATGACCCTGGCAACAGAATGAAAATTCTGTTCAATATGTTTTCTATCTTTTATTTGTGAGAACACACATAAGGTTTGGTATAAAATCATTGAAACTGACACGGTAACAGAAATTTAACATTTGACCTTTTGACCTCGCCCCAAGGTCACCAGTTTGACCCTAGGATGAAAATTTTACTTGCATTCTGTCATGCTTGTCATCTCCGTCGATTTGATATGCCATGTGAAATGTTTCAAAAAATAAATTTTTGACCCCTTGGGCACCCCTAGTGCCCCAAAGTCCCACCCCTGGGGCATGACCCAGGAGACTGAATAAAAATCCTGTCTGATATGTTTTGTATCTTTCATTTGTGAGAACACACACAAAGTTTGGTATAAAAATCTTTGAAATTGACATGGTAACCGAAGTTTAATGATATTTGACCTTTGACTTCACCCCAAGGTCACCATTTTGACCCTAGGATGAAAATTTTACTTGCATCCTATTCAGCTAGTCATCCTTGTCAAATCGATATGCCACATGACCATGTTTGAATTTTTTTTGACCACCTGGGCACCCCCAGCGCCCCAAAGTCCCACCCATGGGGCATGACCCAGGCGCCAGAATAAAAACCCTGTCTGATATGTTTTGTAGCTTTTATTTGTGAGAACACACACAAAGTTTGGTATAAAAAATCTTTGAAATTGACTTTGTAATTGAAATTAAATGATATTTGACCTTTTGACCCCTCCCCAAGGCCCCAGGGGGCGGGGCCAAATTTTTTTTGCCGTTGCACGCCCCATGCATGTTAGTAACTCACACACCAAGTTTGGTTTAATTTGGTCCAATGGTTTAGGAAGAGATAGCATAATGGCAGACCGCCAGACGGAATTTAATTTTGGACCCCTAAGTACCCGCAAGCCCACCCCTAGGGCATGACCCAGGCGACAGAATGAAAATCCTGCCTGATAAGTTTTGTATCTTTCATTTGCAAGAACACATACAAAGTTTTGTATAAAAATCTTTCAAATTGACTTTGTAATTGAAATTTAATGATAATTGACCTTTTGACCACTCCCCAGGGCCCAAGGGGGCGGGGCCCAAAAAAATTGCCGTTGCATGCCCCATTCATGTGAGTAACTCACACACCAAATTTGGTTGAATTTCGCCCAATGATTTAGGAGGAGATAGCATAACGGACGGACGGAGGCGATAACAATATCCCCTTCACTTTTTTAAAGCGTGGGGATAATGACATCAATGAATCCTATGTCGGCAAATTTCTATTAAAGAAAATTGCACTTGCTATTGTATGTGACGTCAAATTGGATACCTTTAGAAATTTACCACACTATAGTGTTGGAAATAGTTTTATGGCATTAATTATGTCACCTTCTTGTTACATACTCTTTTTAAAACAAGGGCCATAACTTATGAAGCTCAAGACTGGAGCTTCTACAATTTGTGAAATACCCTGCTAACAAGTAATGAGTGAATCAGGGGCAACAACTCTGTAATCAATTGATGTACAAGATTTGCCAATTTGCAAATATTCTACTCATCATACTTTTTTGTTTGTTTTGTTGCTTTACGTCCCAAGTCAACAGCTATGGTCATTGCGGGATGGTCAGTTCACCTAACCACACTTTTTCCTGGGCAGGCTTGAACAAGCCGTTAACCAGTAATTCGTGCACATACTTTCCCTTGTAACTGACAACAACCCTTCTTGAATGAATCAGCAGAAGGAGGAAAATGACCGTAGAAATCATTTCATGATCAATCTCCACGAAAGTATGGGACAGGACTGGGACCGAACTCGCGACCCCTGGATCTGCAGTCAGACACGCATCTGTAGCCAGACACGTTACCGACTGCACTACGCGGCCCGGCGCTAGAAGCTCCTAGCTATAATAGTTTTTGAGATATCTTGATTGCAAGTTTCCAAGATTTGTAAAGGGGGATAACTTGAAAGAAATGAAATAACTCACTCAGTAGGTAATCTACTAATTACCCAGTATTAGCTGATCAAGTTTTAAGCTCTTTAACAGTTGAGTTTACAAGATATCTTGATTACAAAATTTCATTCTAACCCATTATGCCACAATGGGAGATAATTCAGACCAAAAAATATAGGTCAGCTGTTTTCTGATGAGGAATCCATATTATGAAATTTCAAAACCCTAACTTAATTTTGTTTAACAGACACACACACAGATGGACAACCCAAAACTAATATGCTCCCTACTTTTTCAAATTGGGAGCATAATAAATGTACTTACTTGACACAAGGCACATGGACTTTACCACCAGATATATATACAGATGGGCAGGATTTCTGAAATTACAAATTTAAACATTCTCACAAAATGTTCCCCAGATTACCTACAACCTAAAACTTACAGAAGACAACATTTTTAAAATTTGCTGCTTCTTCAGCCGAACACTTTAATTAAATCTTTGCTTACTGTGTAATTTTGCATGCTTTTTTTTATAATCTGCTCAATCAGATATTTTTTCAAAATCAAATTTTTCAAAAAATTCTTTCAGGAACACTGAGTGTCAAACACTTTGGATCAAGATCAGGCCTGACATTTTGTTCTGGGTCCGGTTATCAGCAGTTGACACTAGTATCAAATAGTTAAGGTTTGACATTTCATTGTATGCTATCGTTAGAGGCTTAATATAATGTAATTTGAAAATTCAAACCTCTGACCCTTCAAAATATGAGGTGGACCATATTTTCTTGTACACCAGAGACGGATATCTCAGATTTTACCCTGGGAGAGGAAATCTTATCTTACCCAAGTTATCTTACCCAAGCTGTCAGGTGGGGGCTGTACATTGGTTGTATTGGAACTTACCCGCATTGGCGTTAAGTGAGTCATTGTATAAAAAATGTTAAAATGACGTCATCATATCATGTCACATCTCAGCGTATTCAGGAACTTCTCGGAGCTTTTTTAAAAACATAAAATGCTATATTTAATGGTGAGCAATAAAAAGAATCCATTATTCGTGTGAGGGTGGGGTAGAAAAATCTGTCCCTCGGGATCACCCTTTGCCATCACTCGGCAGGCCTCGTGATGCCAAACATGATCCACGGGATGGATTTTCCTATCCCATCCTAACGCTCATGATGGATTCTTATATTATGGATGGACCATCTACATGTAGATTGTAGATTCAAATCAGTCTGCGCATCACAGTCTCATCAGTCTTAGTTTTCCGCATGAAGAAATGTTGGACCCTTGGCTACCCATAGAGTGCCCATCGAAAACAGATCAGACTGCGCAAATGCGCAGTCTGATCTGAGTTTTCGATGGGCTCACATGCCAAGTTGTACCTATTGCTGGAGACCGGCTCAAAGCACCAATTATGACTGCAGCAGATGACAAATTTTGAGAAAAAAATAAGGTATGATAATTTCACGAGAGTTGTCTGCCTGCAGACGATTCTCATGAAATATCATGCCTTTTTTGAAAAAGCTGCTGAATTTAAAATGGTGTCTGCTGTAAATTATAGGCGGCACTTTATGGGCTAACAACACATTCTCATTCTGTTATTATCAAGACTAATTTTCTACACTACGCCTACTTGTCTTTTATCTGTTTCTTTCACTTTTCTCTGATGACAGGAAATTAATACTAAGTTGCTATGTTACAGAATAATCTTGCTTATGTCAGCTTAGCTAGGAATTATGAAGAATTATTACATCACCCAAAATTACCATTTTCTTCAGCTTAGCCGAACCATTTGACGTGCAATTTAGGTAAAAGACATTACGGGAAACATTTGTGTGAACTTATTTTTAAATTTGGGCCATTGGTTCAGGAGGAGATGCTGTTCAATGGTGAGTTTACGGACGATGAACTACACATGAGGGACAAACCAAGACAAATGACACACAACAAACAGCACACACCAGAAGACCAATCACAAATGAGCCGCAACATATGAATTCCAACAATGTAGCATTTTGACAGGTGTAGACTCAGACAAGCCTGTACAGCCTCCTTTTAAGCTTAGAGACTCCAAATGGTGTTCAGTCAATAGTTAAACAGTCATAAAATTAAATTTTTTAAAAGTAAAATTTATTTTAATAAGCATACCTACCATATATTTATCTTATAGCTACAACCCTGTTGCCACCAATACAAACTTATGAGCCATGACATTGGTGTGTCCCTGTTCAGGACTAAATATAGACTCGAATGACATCACGGATTCACCATAAGTGAAGCACGGAAGTGCACGTGACTTCATAAAATATTATTAATAATATAAAACAAGACTGAGGGGTATTTCCCGGGAGGTGGGAATTTTCCAGATAAATATATGGTAGGTATGCTTATTAAAATAAATTTTACTTTTAAAAAATTTAATTTTAATAGCGCTACTACCATATATTCATCTTATAGCTACCCAGAATCACCAAAAATGGTGGGAGGAGTCTTTACACCAAGGTCGGCTCAGTATAAGCTTCCAGAGATAATCCAAAGGATCTTAGAAGTAATTTGAAATAATCAAAGTACAAGATCCCATAAAACTGAGTCGAAATGAGTAGATATAATCTTCCAGCAACCTCAGTTTATCTCTGGATGCAGCCCTAATTAGTACTATTCAGCAAGCTGTCTCCATTGGTTAGAAGATGTTAATTATCTAGATATCTTAACCCAAGGGAGCCTGCTTGTTGGGCTCCCTACCACCTTTTTGGACAACCACAACAAGACCAATGTCGTGTGTTGAATGTTGCCCACGAATGTAGTAGAGATAGTGTGAGGCAAAGACCGAAGTGTTTACCATACAGCTGCTGTAATAATTTCATCCAGTGAGATGAAATCTAGGAAGTCTGATAGAGATCTTAGCTTGTGTGGTTTAATTTTAAGAGGCTTAACCTGACTGCTAGACCTTTGCTTGTAATGTAAGCATGTTTGATAGTATTCTGAACCCACTTGGAGATCATATATTGTTTATATCATGATCTTCCTTTGTAGAAAGAAGTCTTCTACTTTTTTTATGGGACAGAAAAGACAGTTGGAATATTAATAGAATCATGAGCCATGAAGGAAAGCAGATTCTACTTATCCTAATATTAAGTAAACCATCTATATAGCTAAATCTAAGATGATCTTAATGTAGATGTATAACACCGTATGTACCTCTGACACTCACTTTTCTAACAGTAGCCATGGTGAGTAGTAGTACAGTTTCATTTATAAATAAAGCAAGTGGCCTCACATATATGTGAACGAACAAAGAACAAATCCCCTTTAGGAGGCTCCAGAGCTCTCACTAGGATTTTGAAAACAGGAGTCCCAGAGCTCTCTTTTCAAAAAAGTGGGAGTCCCACCATACAAACGAATATAGCCTCCTTCAAAAAATTGGAGTCCTAGCCATAAAATGGGAGTTCAGAACTGCAAATCAGCAGTTAGTGAGAGCTCTGTCGGAGCTAGTGATTTTCCCCTGGTTTCTGAGTTTCGTAAGATTTAACCAGCTCAGAAATAATATGTGATCCTATGGTATATCTGGATTTGAATTTCAAAATAGAGGAAATTATTGATCTAGGCCTTTACTTGTGTTAACTAGACATTGCTTTTCTATGCCCATAATATCAAGAAATCAGCAATTACATCTGGAGATGCCTAGATAGGATCAATCTGGTTCTGACTTGCCCACTAAACAAAGGCTTGCAAATTTTACATCATAGACTTTCCTTGTAAACTCTCTACAAGCCTTAGGGACATGATCTGCAATTACTTGAAATTTTAATCTCTGATGGATTGTTGTAATACCCTGTGTGTAGTTGCAGAAGACTGGAATTTTGATACAAGACAAGCCTTCTGTGAAGCTGTTCCATTAGATTTGGTTTACTGGAAGGGTAATTTGCATGATATCAACAGATTGAATATTTTTGTGAATCACAATCTGTTAGGCCACAAAAAAGCAATCAGTACCACTTGTACAGACCTGTTCTTACTTAGATGATAACTGTAGAAATGAGATGGAAATGCATAACTGTGTACACATGTGATTCCAATCCAAAGTGAGCGTGTCTATTGATAGCGCCTTTTGTCTGTAATCGGAGATACATCCAGTGGAAGTCTGAGATTTAGACAAATTGTAAATGAACTTCCAAGGAATGTGCTTTATCAGAAGATGTATTTGACAAAGTTTGCAAACTTCCATACAACAATTTGGTGAATGTTTCCCCACCCTTTTGACGGTTGAAATATGCTACTACTGTTGTTTGTCTTTTGATATAAGAACCGTCAACTTCTTTATGAACTGATAAGCATTCCTGAATGCCAATGAAATGACCATCATTGTTACGTAAATATGAATCCCAGCCCAATAGGCTGGCATCTGTGTAAATCAGATGAAAGTGAGGATCTGCCCTCATGGCAATACCCTGAAGGTAGAAACAATGTTGTTTCCACCAATCAAGTAGATGCAAAACATCCACTGACTACTTATTTTGAAGTTGAAGCTGTAATGCTTGTGACCTCCATTGAGTACGCAGGGGTATATTGTAATGATCTGAGACGCAATCTGCCTAGCACTACAACGTCTGCTGTTGAATTGAAATGTCCCAAAAGAAAAGGAATTCTCAAGTTGATACATATGTTCCCTGAGAAATTTCGAGACTTTTTTAAAAGAGTTTAAACTCTGACTTGAGTAACTCTTATCAAAGGAGTTGTAAATTCTATTCCTATAAGAGTGAACAATTCAAAGTAATCAGGTCGGACTTTCTTGATTGATGACCAGTCCCAAATATTTGATTTTGTTTTGTTCGATTTGATACTTTACATCCCATCAACAATCTTTCAGTTATAAAGGGACCTGTCCCTGGATTGAACCAGTACTAAGCTGAGATTAATGTTCTTGCTCAAAGACCCAACGCAGTGACGCCGATGAGGCCCGAACCCGAGGACCCTCGGTCTCAAGTCTAGAACTATCACTGAGCCACTGCCCTGAATATTAAAGTGTCTGTGTTCCAAGAGATCAAAAATTTGAATTCTCGATAACCAATTGTCTAGATAGAAGTGTAGAATTATAGCCCTTCTCCTTAGGTCTGTCAGATCCCAAGAAAGTAAAGAAGAAGAAGGCTAAGATCAGGAATCGATACCATCAAGTACCTCACCTGACCCGAGAATCCATACGAAATTTCAGAACACAAGGAAAAATGCCGAAACATTATGCTGAATGGCATTCCTCACTTATCTCATTGTTTTAAATCCTGAAACTCTGGATGAAAACATATAAGCTGAGAGTAGATAGATCTTTGATCAGAACAAGGAAAATCCTCCAGTAAAAAACTGAGGTTTCCAGTTGAATTTCCTCCACTGTCCCTTGTTAATTCTTCCTCCAACCCGTATTTAGTGATTGTTGAAGGAAAATAAGTTCTCTAGATAAAGAAGAACATTCTATGAACAGGATTGATAACCAAATTAGTCAAAGAGAGGACCCATTGGTTGTCACAATCTTATTCAATTTTTTGCGAAGTGGGCCAACTTTTCTACCAATATGATTTGTGGTTGAAAGAGACAGTGGAGTAGGTTTACAAAATTTACAGCCAGAAAAGGCCCCTCTATTAGAGGAGGCCACTCCGTCCTTCCTAAATAACCCCAACCAGAATGTCAACCTCTGGGTCTAGGTTTACAATTTACTGGTTTAAAATCTCTATTACCAGGATTTGAATTCTTATGAAATACTGGGTTCTTAGATCGGACTTATTCTCTGTTGAGATGCCAAGGTAGCAGAACTTTGAGGACTACGATGAGGTACTGCTTTAGTGATCAATTGTTTCTATTTATATTAAAATTCTCTTTATAAATAGAATCAATTTGACTTCTGAAAAAAAGTTTTGAAACAATAGGAACATTTCTAAGTTGGTTCTTAGCTATTAAAGAAAGGCATGTTTCACAGAAATATAGTGATTCTAAAATCTGAATATTCTTGCTGTAGACATTTGAAAACAGCTTTAACATTCAGATCTTATGTCTCTTAGTTGTTTTATGTATTAATAAGTCCAGGCTTTTGATGTGAATCTGACAATTGCCATTCCAAGTAATAAAGACGACAAAGATCAGAAAACGATACAATCAAGTACCACACTTGACCCAGGTTTGGTACTTGATATATTAAAGACAGATTAAGTTTTCTAGAATCACTGTCAGGTGAAGTAGTTGAGGTCATATACTTCACTGCATGAGCCTTAAAATATTTCAAGTTGACAAGAGCCGAAGTGTCTTAAAATATGTCTTTAGTTATCGGAAGCCAACTTCAGTGCAGGATTAATTGTTAATTAAGCTTTAACTGAATTTGATGTTAATGCTGTCCATAATTAATGTAGATTGAGGAAGAGGAATTGATTTCCTCTACTCTTTGACCATCTCAGACTCAATGCTGGACTTAGGACAATGATTATCTTCAACCCCAGTTTCTTAAATGAGAAATTTTCCATCTGTAGAATAAGGAAAATTCCATCAATAATATGTGCAAAAATAGTAAGTGAGTATGATCAGGAAATACCACAATCACAAACCGCAGACAACCCCATGGCACCATGAGCAGTTCATCTTCCTTTTGTAAATCCAATGGATCTACGTTGGAAGGTAACATGAAATTCTGCAACACTAGATGTAGTTTCTTGTGATTTTAATAACAATCTCAGCCTCAATACTAGACTTGGGTCGAGAATTATCCTCAGTCCCAGTTTCTTTCCTTCGAAATTTCCTTATGTAAAATATTGAAAATTTCATCAATGACCTGTACGAAGCTGAATTTTATATACGTCCTAAAATCTGATGGATCTACATTACGAGTAGAATAAAACTGGGACTCTGTAATATGGCGTGCTGTTTCTTGAAATTTGATTTTGATGGGGAATGAAAATCATCACAATGAGGTCCGACTGTCAAACTAATTTCATGTGCAACAGTGAACCTTGAAGGGCTAGGTGACAAAGATTGTCTAACTGGAGAAACTGACTTCGCATCAGCCCTTTCATTATAAGACTTCTTGCTTCTTCTCCCAAAAGAAGAAGATGATGGTGATCTCCATCTCTTACGGCCATGTCTATGTTGATGATGTCGTGAGACGGATCTCGATCTATGGTGTCTCTTCTTGTGTCTTCTCGACCTAGATCTAGAAGAAGAAGAGCTACTAGATATTGAAGAGCCCGATGAAGAAGAATGCCTAATGCGTTTTTTCTTCTTCTCCGATCTATGTTTTCTCCTAGATCTCCTAGATGGAGAACTGAAAGAAGGTGACCGGTTATTTGGTGAACTATTTCTTAAAGGTATTCTGAAACCATGACCATCAAGTCTGCTTGGGTGATCAGTCAATTTAGAACGATCCCTAGAGACTACCGATCGCCGGTGTCCGGTTCGCTCTGGTACATTATCAGTTCTATAGCCTATTTTCCGGTAATCAGAACTGTTTGTCTGATCCGGTCCAGTGGAATATCTGTTTCTACTGGTAACAGTTGGACCTCTGCCAGAACTATGTCCCATATACCGAATTGTAGGAGACTGTTCAGTGGATGACCTTTGCCCCATTGGAATTCTTCCATGTTGTACAGAAGACAGTTTGAGCTGACCGGTAGACTTATCTAACGTCCTTTGACCGGTAGATAGCTCAACTGTCCCATGTTCGGTGGACTCGTCTGGAGATTGACACCCAGTTCGGTTCGGTCCGGTCCGGTCTGATCCGGTTCCGTGGATGTGGTCGGTGACTTTTGTCCCGTCCGGTCCTCCCGGTAGATAATGGACCGGTAAGCCTGTCCGGAGACTGCTATCCCGGTCCGCCCGGTCCGGTAGAACATAAATGACCGGTAGACTTGTCCACGAATTCACCACAAGTAGATTCACCAAAAGATCGTTGACCGGGGAATCTGTCCGTTGAAGAATGGAATCGAACTTTCCAGTCAGAAAAAACCGGATCCCGATGGAAGTGTACCGCACTGACTTCCCCTTCCTTTGGCCCTAGGCCTGTCCGGTTGGTCAGTGTTGCGCGGTACGATATCATCCGAAGATGATATGCCCGGATTGTTCGTATGGTGAACAATAGTTGATCCTCTATGATCAGAAAGGTCATCTTCCCCGAACATCTCAGCAGGGAACAGATTTCTTAGTACTCTTTCTTCCCATCTTGGCTTAGAACGTCTCTGTTCGGCTAATAAATTTCGCAGGTGTTATGCCTGGAACAATAAAAACAATTAGCACAAGAAGGATGGTTGTCCCACAAGGCCTTAAAATGTAATTTTTACCTTATTGGTAATAAAATTAGTTTTAATAAGCGTACCTACCATATATTTATCTTATTGCTATAACCTTATTGCTACCCACAAAATTTTGGAATCCAGACCTTGGGGCCCTCAGAAACGGTGGCTATGTCAATAGTCACCGACCGACGACCATGTCAATAGTCACAAAGTGAAACTATGACGTCTGAAATAATTTTGGAAAAATTACATGAATTATGTAATAAAACTTCAGGGAATGGGGGGATTGGGATGGCTGGGTACTCCTAGATAAATATATGGTAGGTACGCTTATTAAAACTAATTTTATTACCAATAAGGTAAAAATTACATTTTAATGAGCGCTTAACCTACCATATATTTATCTTATTGCTAGTAGAATCACTACCACCGGAGGGAGGATTCCCTCACCAAGGTTGATTCCAATAAATATAAATTTCCAGAGATAAACTTAGAGTCTTATAGCAAATTTGACATTGTCAAAGCATAAGATCTCTGGATGACTGATAAGATAATGGTCTAGATGTAAACATCTAATACCTCAGACACAGAGCTTGGAAGTAAATAGTTAAGAATAATATCTTAATATGTAATTTTTACCTTATTGGAAATAAAATTAGTTTTAATAAGCGTACCTACCATATATTTATCTTATTGCTATAACCTTATTGCTACCCACAAAATTTTGGAATCCAGACCTTGGGGCCCTCAGAAACGGTAGCTATGTCAATAGTCACCGACCGACGACCATGTCAATAGTCACGAAGTGAAACTATGACGTCTGAAATAATTTTGGAAATATTACATGAATTATGTAATAAAACTTCAGGGAATGGGGGGATTGGGATGGCTGGGTACTCCTAGATAAATATATGGTAGGTACGCTTATTAAAACTAATTTTATTACCAATAAGGTAAAAATTACATTTTAATGAGCGCTTAACCTACCATATATTTATCTTATTGCTAGTAGAATCACTACCACCGGAGGGAGGATTCCCTCACCAAGGTTGATTCCAATAAATATAAATTTCCAGAGATAAACTGAGAGTCTTATAGCAAATTTGACATTGTCAAAGCATAAGATCTCTGGATGACTGATAAGATAATGGTCTAGATGTAAAAATCTAATACCTCAGTCACAGAGCTTGGAAGTAAATAGATAAGAATAATATCTTAATACTTCCAACACCATCTCTGACCAACAGTTAGTTATCCTTAATCTATGAGACATCTGTCCTCATAGGCTAGGATTAATTAAGGCCATGAATCATTCCTCATTAAGAGGTCAGATTCCCCCCCCCCCCCCTTTTTTCTTTTGATCCCTACATTGGTTCAAAAGGGAGGACATATTTTAATCCTGAATTAGTTCAGTTAATACTGAATAATTAGGACAATACTAGATTGTTGTCTCAATAATATTCCTTAATGAATGAAAAGTATATAGACAACAAAAGGCACGAAAAGTCCATGACTCATGTGCTTTAATATGAAATTAATCTGAAAAATTCAGACTGTTATTAAGACATAACGCACACACTTGTAGGGAAAATAGACATGAAGATCTTATTTTCCTACAAGCATAAAAGCGATAGAGATTTCTCTTATAAAGAATCTCAGTGGTACTCATATCCAATAGCCTACATAAGACTAGAGATATATGAGATGTCAAATATCATCAAATATCTTGCTATTGAAAGAGTAGAAAAGTAAATGTTATCAATTTGCTTAAAACTAACATAAGGATCAAGCAAATTTAGAAAACATGTGAAAAAATAGAATATAATTTCTATGATTAACATGTTGTTGAGAGAGGAATTGCAAGATTACTGAATCTTTACCAGAACACAATAAAGTTTGAAAGTAATATCAGATGAAAAAATATCTGTAACTTCCACAAGTATTCACATTTAATACTGTATAATAATAATTCTTCCTCTTATCAAATTCATTGGTTTGATTAGAAAGTAATTATTGATAAATTCCTCTGACATAATCTCTCAGAATCTAGAAAAATGTAATTTTTACCTTATTGGTAATAAAATTAGTTTTAATAAGCGTACCTACCATATATTTATCTTATTGCTATAACCTTATTGCTACCCACAAAATTTTGGAATCCAGACCTTGGGGCCCTCAGAAACGGTAGCTATGTCAATAGTCACCGACCGACGACCATGTCAATAGTCACGAAGTGAAACTATGACGTCTGAAATAATTTTGGAAATATTACATGAATTATGTAATAAAACTTCAGGGAATGGGGGGATTGGGATGGCTGGGTACTCCTAGATAAATATATGGTAGGTACGCTTATTAAAACTAATTTTATTACCAATAAGGTAAAAATTACATTTTAATGAGCACTTAACCTACCATATATTTATCTTATTGCTAGTAGAATCACTACCACCAGAGGGAGGATTCCCTCACCAAGGTTGATTCCAATAAATATAAATTTCCAGAGATAAACTGAGAGTCTTATAGCAAATTTGACATTGTCAAAGCATAAGATCTCTGGATGACTGATAAGATAATGGTCTAGATGTAAAAATCTAATACCTCAGTCACAGAGCTTGGAAGTAAATAGATAAGAATAATATCTTAATACTTCCAACACCATCTCTGACCAACAGTTAGTTATCCTTAATCTATGAGACATCTGTCCTCATAGGCTAGGATTAATTAAGGCCATGAATCATTCCTCATTAAGAGGTCAGATTCCCCCCCCCCCTTTTTTCTTTTGATCCCTACATTGGTTCAAAAGGGAGGACATATTTTAATCCTGAATTAGTTCAGTTAATACTGAATAATTAGGACAATACTAGATTGTTGTCTCAATAATATTCCTTAATGAATGAAAAGTATATAGACAACAAAAGGCACGAAAAGTCCATGACTCATGTGCTTTAATATGAAATTAATCTGAAAAATTCAGACTGTTATTAAGACATAACGCACACACTTGTAGGGAAAATAGACATGAAGATCTTATTTTCCTACAAGCATAAAAGCGATAGAGATTTCTCTTATAAAGAATCTCAGTGGTACTCATATCCAATAGCCTACATAAGACTAGAGATATATGAGATGTCAAATATCATCAAATATCTTGCTATTGAAAGAGTAGAAAAGTAAATGTTATCAATTTGCTTAAAACTAACATAAGGATCAAGCAAATTTAGAAAACATGTGAAAAAATAGAATATAATTTCTATGATTAACATGTTGTTGAGAGAGGAATTGCAAGATTACTGAATTTTTACCAGAACACAATAAAGTTTGAAAGTAATATCAGATGAAAAAATATCTGTAACTTCCACAAGTATTCACATTTAATACTGTATAATATGATGTTATAATTCCAAAACAGGAAGAAAACCAAACCACAAATTTGGTATCTGAAGAAATTTCCTATAAAACCAAAGATATGGTATTAAAGGAAAAATCTAATAATTAATTAAATTTATTGACACCCTAAGACTGAAAAGAATGACTAAGAATGTCAAAGGTTTAGTCACTGGTAAAGAAAATTGTCTCATAACCAAAATGATATGTAGATACATGTAGTAAGAACATAGAAGGTAACAACCTTCCGAGTCACTAAACAGAAAAACTACAATCAATTAATCTTAATGTAGTTATTCTGTTCTCAATATAAAAGTCTCTGATGAAATTATCATAAGAGGGTCTGGTATGAATGTAAGTAGAATACATACATAAAATGTACATATTGAAATAACTGTCTGACTTCATAGTTTCAAATATATTTAATCAGGCAATACTAGGTGATTGCTGACAAAATAACTGTCATTGTTAATCTGAACTTATCAGTTCATATACTCCTAGAACTATATGACTGAATAAGTTTATTCAAGATTTAATAACAATGTTAGAACCATGTCTAATGAAGCGTCTCCTGTACTATAGACTAAGAGTGATGATCAGAAGAACATATAACTACTTACTTCAATTCATGACCAAGAAGAAAGTAGACCTTAGAAATTCTTCCATCAAATGAAAAGAAAGCAGACCACTTACTCTACCAGTCTGTCTAGAACCAAGACATTCATGATGAAACATGGACTCATACGCTTCTTCATTGACTTTAAACTTGATCTCGATCTAACCAAGAAAATAAGCAAAGAAGGGTTAGAAGATAAAGAGTATCTAATACTCATCTTCAAATTAGCCCTATACATGTATCTCTTCCTATAACTCCTGTACCAGAGCAAGGAAAGTGGTTTTCCCTCAATCCAAACAATATGTACATATTTTGATTTAAATGGAATAAAGAATGAAGATTAAAGTTATAATCTAACCATCCTATTAAAAGTAAATGAGTATGATTAGGAAATACCACATAACACACTGTAGACTAACCCACGTTATTGTGAGAAAGAGCCACAGAACACTAGCAGTCACCGGATTTCAAAAGACAGATAAAGCACTGCAACCGGCTCTGTCTTCCTAGTCAAGATGATTGCAGACTAGAAACGGCACAATAAAAACTAGAAATGTAAATAGATATTAAAACAAATGTCTGAATCATCAGACTTGTTTTAATCAGCTAGTATAAAACACATCATTTAAGTTTTAGCCAGTCGTAAAACGGAAATGATAGTTAATTTTACAATCCATAACAAATAAAATGTCTTAAAAAAAAAAAAAGACATAATACTGACACATTTTAGTAAATAACTACTAAAATCAGTACTCACGAGTTCTCATTAACTCCAAATTAGGATGATTTACCCCAATATTTGGATTCTGACTCTTTCAAGAGTTCTATTAGAGAACTATGGGAAAACTGTAAATTTTCTGGTAGACAGCATTTTAACTCCTATTTCCAAACCATAGTGAGAACTCCCTGGTGAGCTGCCATTGGCTCTCTAGCAAAATGCCATTAGAATGGCATTTCGCTGGTGGGCCTATGGTGGCCGGACACTGTCTAAGTATTGAATGGAGATGAGAGACCTTCTATTAAAGTCTCATTGGAGTGATAGTAGAAACCATGGTTCATTTTTTACCGACTCTTGTTCAATCAGGTAAAATAGTTTAATCTCTTTGCCATGAATGTTCCTACCAATAGTGCTTGACATACTATATTCAAATAGTCAAACCATAAAAATTTTCTGTGAATAAAAATCAATAATGTCACCAAAAACAAGGTATAATTGTGTATAGGTGGTGATCATATCAAAAAACAAAATAATATGGAAAGTTCTTCCAATTATTTGTTTAACATGGTTCAGAAAATGTTGACTGGTCATAATCATATTCTGAATAGTATTAATAATAAATTAATAGTTCTGAATATTCTGTATCTCTATGCTGATTACTCAACCCGATCCAGAATCTGTCAATGAGCAAGATCTGATCCGTTGATATTAAACCAAAGCATAAAGCAGGCCAGTGTCACATAAGATTGCTGTGAAAGGCTGCTATAAAGCGGCCCTGCCCTTGAAGTATACCAAAATCTTACAAAATGCAAAAACAGCTTTGTAAAATTCATGGAAAAAGTTATCCCGTGGTTAACTAAGAAACAATCATGTTAATTGATTCTTTACATCCCAGTAAACAATTTTATTTATGTTGGGACGGGTTTCCTCAGTTGAACCAGTACTAAGCAAGTTTTGAAATACTAAAGTACTAATTCACACAGCAAGAAATTTTGTTTGTTTTGTAGCTTTATGTCCCAGTTAACAGCTATGGTCATGGGGGGACACTCAGTCCACCCAACCACACATTTTCCTGGGAAAGCTTGAGCACCCGGTTAACCAGTAATTCGTGAACATACTTTCGATTGTAACTGACAATTCGTGAATGAATCAGTGGAAAGGAGGAAAATGACCTTAGAAATTATTTCATGATCAATCTCCATGAAAGTATGAGACCGGGCCGGAATTGAACTTGCGACCCCTAGATCTGCAGTGAGCACCCTACGGACTGCACTACGAGGCCTGGTAAAGCAAGTGAAAGTGACAAAACTGGTGTTCGCTTGAAATAAGCAATAAACAAGTATAAATCAAGTATGTATTTAGTTCCTATTAAAGGAAAATACATGGAAAGTACTTGTATTAAGCCAGCCCATTCTTTAAACAGGCATAGTAGCTGTGATTTCTGATACAGGTGGCCTGACCATATGTGACTTGAGAAAATTGACAAGTGGTAAAATAACTTTGCCTTTGTTTCTCTTGGTGTCTTGAACTGTCCCTTGAAGTAGACAGACAAGACAAATGATAATTATTTAACTGATAAATAACTACCCAGATTTATCTTAAATTGGTCACACTTAAAATTAAACTTTTAAGTTGAAATACCAAGCCATAATTATTAATAATAAATATATGGCCCTTCAGATTTGACTTCTAGATTCTAAGAATAATCCTAGATCTATATGATTGGCAAAAATTTTGACAAGTCAACGGATTTAGTCAAAAGATACCAAAGACCAGAAGATTTCACTAGAACTCTTCCATAAAAGATCTTCCGATCTGTCAATAAATCAGATGGAATAAAAGAATACTTTCTTAAATTGGTGATCAAAAAAGTATCCATGACCAAAGCACCATTTGTTAAAGACCTTGATTAGTCCTTAATGGATGGTAGTGGTAGATTGGTCTATTTGTTCTCTAAAACAATAGAGAATCACTGATCATGTGGTAAAGTCTACCAAGATCGGTGATTGTCCGGTACCGATAGCCAATGCCTAAAGCAGATTGCCTAAACGTACCGTTTGTGTACATGTCGTAGTTTGTTAACTCCGCTAAGATAACGAAGTCCCTGCTTATCTACGACAAGACTGAGAACTAACTCTCGGTCTGTTCGGGAAGACTTACCTGGAGCTTGCTAAATCTGTATGGATTAGCAGGTAAGCACAGATTTCCCGAAGAAATTTGCCTCTGGAATAACAATGTGTTGAATCCATGGGGCGCTCGATTATTTGTGTCCGGTTAAAATTTCACCACTGGAAATTGTCCGGTATATGACCGGTGCATAAATTACCGAAGTTTGACAAGTGTTTTCGAGAAATTCACTTGCTGAAATAGACTATGTAGTTCTCGTGTCCGGTAGAGACTCCTTGAGAATGAGACCTCCGGAAAAGAACAGAGTCATTATGTCCTGAGACAGTTTGACAAGTGTTTTCGAGAAAATCACTTGCTGAAATAGAGTTCTCGTGTCCGGAAGAGATTCCTAGAGATCCTTGTGCGGATGAGACTCTTGACTCTTAGTCTATTTGGTGCCCTTTCAACCGGTTCCCGAACTTGTTCATGGATCCGAAGGGACCTTGATCTGAAATCTGAGACTTCTGATCATCATACTTACCGACCGAACATCGGTTAGATCGATGTCCGGCAGAGGACTTTGAATCATGGATCATATAGGTAAACTATACATCCGAGTTAGAATTGATGTCTGAAAAAGACATCAAATTCAGTGTTCAGCGGTCCGGATCGAGCTAGTTCCGGACTTGTGAACTTGTCCTCTAAAAGGTGATTCAGACAGTTAGCCCCGGGGATGAGTCCTAGACTCGACCAGATAACCAGATAAATCTGAAAAACCCTTCCCCGTCTTGGTAGTTCTGGCGGGACTCCGAGGAGTCGATCACTTCCGAACTACGGAAACATTTTCACCAATGTGCCTCTTCTTGACAGCATTGATTCCTTCTTCGCCATCTTGACATGGGTGAGCGGTGTCTCTCGAAGTTTCGCCAACAAGCTGAGAAACATAAAACTCACAAGTTTCACTTCTGAAACAATAAGAGAAAGTCAAGCACGTAGTACCCGTAAATACCACGTGTACGAGGCAAAACAGGACAGGCGGAAAGAGGGGGAAATCGAGAGTTGAATTACTGTAGTTGAAAAATAAACGGGCGGAAGCCATAAGCTCCACTCGAATCGAAATACGCGAGAAAATTGCAAATTAGAACAAAATAAACGCAGGACAAACCTTGCGAAAAGTAAATAAATTAAATGAGTAGCAAATACAATGTGAAAAAGGAAAAGACGCAAGGAAACTTAGAATTTGATAAAAAATTCTATCCAGATTCTCTGCACGTGTCTTCTTCCTCGAGCACAAAAATTATTTCTGACGTCATAGTTTCACTTCGTGACTATTGACATGGTCGTCGGTCGGTGACTATTGACATAGTTACCGTTTCTGAGGGCCCCAAGGTCTGGATTCCAAAATTTTGTGGGTAGCAATAAGGTTATAGCAATAAGATAAATATATGGTAGGTTAAGCGCTCATTAAAACTAATTTTATCACCAATAAGGTAAAAATTACATTTTAATGAGCGCTTAACCTACCATATATTTATCTTATTGCTAGTAGAATCACTACCACCGGAGGGAGGATTCCCTCACCAAGGTTGATTCCAATAAATATAAATTTCCAGAGATAAACTGAGAGTCTTATAGCAAATTTGACATTGTCAAAGCATAAGATCTCTTGATGACTGATAAGTTAATGGTCTAGATGTAAACAGCTAATACCTCAGTCACAGAGCATGGAAGTAAATAGTTAAGAATAATATCTTAATACTTCCAACACCATCTCTGACCAACAGTTAGTTATCCTTAATCTATGAGACATCTGTCCTCATAGGCTAGGATTAATTAAGGCCATGAATCATTCCTCATTAAGAGGTCAGATTCCCCCCCCCCCCCTTTTTTCTTTTGATCCCTACATAGGTTCAAAAGGGAGGACATATTTTAATCCTGAATTAGTTCATTTAATACTGAATAATTAGGACAATACTAGATTGTTGTCTCAATAATATTCCTTAATGAATGAAAAGTATATGGACAACAAAAGGCACGAAAAGTCCATGACTCATGTGCTTTAATATGAAATTAATCTGAAAAATTCAGACTGTTATTAAGACATAACGCACACACTTATAGGGAAAATAGACATGAAGATCTTATTTTCCTACAAGCATAAAAGCGATAGAGATTTCTCTAATAAAGAAACTCAGTTTAAAAGAATCCATGAATAGTTTTCTCCTATCATACAAGAAATTAAAATCAATTTCTCTGTTAGAGAGGCCTCTATTCAAATTTGATAAAAATCTTGTGATAAATTTTTATCAAAAAATGAACCTAAAAGGTTCCCGTAAAAAAGTACTCACACTCAGTAGTACTCATATCCAATAGCCTACATAAGACTAGAGATATATGAGATGTCAAATATCATCAAATATCTTGCTATTGAAAGAGTAGAAAAGTAACTGTTATCAATTTGCTTAAAACTAACATAAGGATCAAGCAAATTTAGAAAACATGTGAAAAAAAAAATAGAATATAATTTCTATGATTAACATGTTGTTGAGAGAGGAATTGCAAGATTACTGAATCTTTACCAGAACACAATAAAGTTTGAAAGTAATATCAGATGAAAATATATCTGTAACTTCCACAAGTATTCACATTTAATACTGTATAATAATAATTCTTCCTCTTATCAAATTCATTGGTTTGATTAGAAAGTAATTATTGATAAATTCCTCTGACATAATCTCTCAGAATCTAGAAAAATAATATCTTTCTTCTGTAAAAGATGATGTTATAATTCCAAAACAGGAAGAAAACCAAACCACAAATTTGGTATCTGAAGAAATTTCCTATAAAACCCAAGATATGGTATTAAAGGAAAAATCTAATAATTAATTAAATTTATTGACACCCTAAGACTGAAAAGAATGACTAAGAATGTCAAAGGTTTAGTCACTGGTAAAGAAAATTGTCTCATAACCAAAATGATATGTAGATGCATGTAGTAAGAACATAGAAGGTAACAACCTTCCGAGTCACTAAACAGAAAAAACTACAATCAATTAATCTTAATGTAGTTATTCTGTTCTCAATATAAAAGTCTCTGATGAAATTATCATAAGAGGGTCTGGTATGAATGTAAGTAGAATACATACATAAAATGTACATATTGATAACTGTCTGACTTCATAGTTTCAAATATATTTAATCAGGCAATACTAGGTGATTGCTGACAAAAATAACTGTCATTGTTAATCTGAACTTATCAGTTCATATACTTCTAGAACTATATGACTGAATAAGTTTATTCAAGATTAAATAACAATGTTAGAACCATGTCTAATGAAGCGTCTCCTGTACTATAGACTAAGAGTGATGATCAGAAGAACATAGAACTACTTACTTCAATTCATGACCAAGAAGAAAGTAGACCTTAGAAATTCTTCCATCAAATGAAAAGAAAGCAGACCACTTACTCTTCCAGTCTGTCTAGAACCAAGACATTCATGATGAAACATGGACTCATACGCTTCTTCATTGACTTTAAACTTGATCTCGATCTAACCAAGAAAATAAGCAAAGAAGGGTTAGAAGATAAAGAGTATCTAATACTCATCTTCAGATTAGCCCTATACATGTATCTCTTCCTATAACTCCTGTAACAGAGCAAGGAAAGTGGTTTTCCCTCAATCCAAACAATATGTACATATTTTGATTTAAACGGAATAAAGAATGAAGATTAAAGTTATAATCTAACCATCCTATTAAAAGTAAATGAGTATGATTAGGAAATACCACATAACACACTGTAGACTAACCCACGTTATTGTGAGAAAGAGCCACAGAACACTAGCAGTCACGAGTTCTCATTCACTCCAAATTAGGATTATTTACCCCAATATTCGGATTCTGACTCTTTCAAAAGTTCTATTAGAGAACTATGGTAAAACTGTAAATTTTCTGGTAGACAGCATTTTAACTCCAATTTCCAAACCATAGTGAGAACTCCCTGGTGAGCTGCCATTGGCTCTCTAGCAAAATGCCATTAGAATGGCATTTCGCTGGCGGGCCTATGGTGGCCCGCCACTGTCTAAGTATTGAATGGAGATGAGAGACCTTCTATTAAAGTCTCATTGGAGTGATAGTAGAAACCATGGTTCATTTTTTACCGACTCTTGTTCAATCAGGTAAAATAGTTTAATCTCTTTGCCATGAGTGTTCCTACCAATAGTGCTTGACATACTATATTCAAATAGTCAAACCATAAAAATTTTCTGTGAATAAAAATCAATAATGCCACCAAAAACAAGGTATAATTGTGTATAGGTGGTGATCATATCAAAAAACAAAATAATATGGAAAGTTCTTCCAATTATTTGTTTAACATGGTTCAGAAAATGTTGACTGGTCATAATCATATTCTGAATAGTATTAATAATAAATTAATAGTTCTGAATATTCTGTATCTCTATGCTGATTACTCAACCCGATCCAGAATCTGTCAATGAGCAAGATCTGATCCGTTGATATTAAACCAAAGCATAAAGCAGGCCAGTGTCACATAAGATTGCTGTGAAAGGCTGCTATAAAGCGGCCCTGCCCTTGAAGTATACCAAAATCTTACAAAATGCGAAAACAGCTTTGTAAAATTCATGGAAAAAGTTATCCCGTGGTTAACTAAGAAACAATCATGTTAATTGATTCTTTACATCCCAGTAAACAATTTTATTTATGTTGGGACGGGTTTCCTCAGTTGAACCAGTACTAAGCAAGTTTTGAAATACTAAAGTACTAATTCACACAGCAAGAAATTTTGTTTGTTTTGTAGCTTTATGTCCCAGTTAACAGCTATGGTCATGGGGGGACACTCAGTCCACCCAACCCAAATTTTCCTGGGAAAGCTTGAGCACCCGGTTAACCAGTAATTCGTGAACATACTTTCGATTGTAACCGACAATTCGTGAATGAATCAGTGGAAAGGAGGAAAATGACCTTAGAAATTATTTCATGATCAATCTCCATGAAAGTATGAGACCGGGCCGGAATTGAACTTGCGACCCCTAGATCTGCAGTGAGCACCCTACGGACTGCACTACGAGGCCTGGTAAAGCAAGTGAAAGTGACAAAACTGGTGTTCGCTTGAAATAAGCAATAAACAAGTATAAATCAAGTATGTATTTAGTTCCTATTAAAGGAAAATACATGGAAAGTACTTGTATTAAGCCAGCCCATTCTTTAAACAGGCATAGTAGCTGTGATTTCTGATACAGGTGGCCTGACCATATGTGACTTGAGAAAATTGACAAGTGGTAAAATAACTTTGCCTTTGTTTCTCTTGGTGTCTTGAACTGTCCCTTGAAGTAGACAGACAAGACAAATGATAATTATTTAACTGATAAATAACTACCCAGATTTATCACAAATTGGTCATACTTAAAATTAAATTTTTAAGTTGGAATACCAAGCCATAATTATTAATAATAAATATATGGCCCTTCAGATCTAAGAATAATATAAATAATCCTAGATCTATATGATTGGCAAAAATTTTGACAAGTCAACAGATTTAGTCAAAAGATACCAAAGACCAGAAGATTTCAACTAGAACTCTTCCATAAAAGATCTTCCGATCTGTCAATAAATCAGATGGAATAAAAGAATACTTTCTTAAATTGGTGATCAAAAAAGTATCCATGACCAAAGCACCATTTGTTAAAGACCTTGATTAGTCCTTAATGGATGGTAGTGGTAGATTGGTCTATTTGTTCTCTAAAACAATAGAGAATCACTGATCATGTGGTAAAGTCTACCAAGATCGGTGATCGTCCGGTACCGATAGCCAATGCCTAAAGCAGATTGCCTAAAGAACGTACCGTTTGTGTACATGTCGTAGTTTGTTAACTAAGCTAAGATAACGAAGTCGCTGCTTAATCTACGACAAGACTGAGAACTAACTCTCGGTCTGTTAGGGAAGACTTACCTGAAGCTTGCTAAATCTGTATGGATTAGCAGGTAAGCATAGATTTCCCGAAGAAATTTGCCTCTGGAATAACAATGTGTTGAATCCATGGGGCGCTCGATTGTTTGTGTCCGGTTAAAATTTCACCACTGGAAATTGTCCGGTACAACTTCAGAAGTAATTGTCCGGTATATGACCGGTGCATAAATTACCGAAGTTTGACAAGTGTTTTCGAGAAATTCACTTGCTGAAATAGACTATATAGTTCTCGTGTCCGGTAGAGACTCCTTGAGAATGAGACCTCCGGAAAAGAACAGAGTCATTATGTCCTGAGACAGTTTGACAAGTGTTTTCGAGAAAATCACTTGCTGAAATAGAGTTCTCGTGTCCGGAAGAGATTCCTAGAGATCCTTGTGCGGATGAGACTCTTGACTCTTAGTCTATTTGGTGCCCTTTCAACCGGTTCCCGAACTTGTTCATGGATCCGAAGGGACCTTGATCTGAAATCTGAGACTTCTGATCATCATACTTACCGACCGAACATCGGTTAGATCGATGTCCGGCAGAGGACTTTGAATCATGGATCATATAGGTAAACTATACATCCGAGTTAGCATTGATGTCTGAAAAAGACATCAAATTCAGTGTTCAGCGGTCCGGATCGAGCTAGTTCCGGACTTGTGAACTTGTTCTCTTAAAGGTGATTCAGACAGGTAGCCCAGGGGATGAGTCCTAGACTCGACCGGATAACCAGATAAATCTGAAAAACCTTCCCCGTCTTGGTAGTTCTGGCGGACTCCGAGGAGTGGATCACTTCCGAACTACCGAAACATTTTCACCAATGTGCCTCTTCTTGACAGCATTGATTCCTTCTTCGCCATCTTGACATGGATGAGCGTTGTCTCTCGAAGTTTCGCCAACAAGCTGAGAAACATAAAACTCACAAATTTCACTTCTGAAACAATAAGAGAAAGTCAAGCACGTAGTACCCGTAAATACCACGCGTACGAGGCAAAACAGGACAGGCGGAAAGAGGGGGAAATCGCGAGTTCGAGTTACCGTAGTTGAAAAATAAACGGGCGGAAGCCATAAGCTCCACTCGAAATACGCGAGAAAATTGCAAATTAGAACAAAATAAACGCAGGAAAACCCTTGCGAAAAGTAAATAAATTAAATGAGTAGCAAATACAATGTGAAAAAGGAAAAGATGCTAGGAAACTTAGAATTTGATAAAAATTTCTATCCAGATTCTCTGCACGTGTCTTCTTCCTCGAGCACAAAAATTATTTCTGACGTCATAGTTTCACTTCATGACTATTGACATGGTCGTCGGTCGGTGACTATTGACATAGTTACCGTTTCTGAGGGCCCCAAGGTCTGGATTCCAAAATTTTGTGGGTAGCAATAAGGTTATAGCAATAAGATAAATATATGGGTTGTAGCTATAAGATAAATATATGGTAGTAGCGCTATGTGCAGGCTGATCTGAGGTTTTGCTGGTCGCACATACCACATTGTTGGAAATCTCATGTCGCGGCTCAAATGCTTACAAACATGGCCTTCGTTAGATTCAACTTCATTTAACTTTTCTTTTTGCCGTCCGCTCTTTCATCTGCTTATGTTCTTCGGTAGCCTATATTGCAAACAATATGGACCCAGATCAGACTGCTCCTAAAGCAGCAGTCTGATTTTGCACCATTTCCGGAGCCGTCTGACCAGGGTTCATAACTTCTTAGTGTTTGCTTCCATGATAAAACCTTCTCGAGATCGAGAGGCTGCGGGTTCGAGCCTCACCAGCATCACTGCCTTGTGTCCTTGAGCAAGACCCAATGACCCTAGCTTAGTACTGGTTCAACCCAGGAAAACCCGTCCCTTCATAACTGAAAGATTGTTGATTGGATGTAAAGAATCAAATCAAACAAACAAAATCTTACCTTTGAAGGAGAGACCAGACTATTGCCACTTTGTGTTTTTTTCACTTTGTTTCTTCCTTGAGACGGTACAATAAGGGCCATCACATGGACGACAGCGAGGATGAGCGAGCAGCATAGGGAGCTTGTGATCGCCACGGCAATGGTGGTGGTCTGGACGTCACCGCTGAAGAAGATCACATCCCTCACAGCCCAGGTGAGGAACTCGCTGATCGGGTCAGGCATCGTTCCATCGGAACTCACCTAGTCCTGAAACAGACGAATGAGGGAATTGTTTGTTTGTACAGAAGAACCTGTGTAAAACAGCCACTCAAAAATAGTCAAAAGAACATCTTAATGACAAATGGTAGCTTAATGAAGGTCGAAAGTATTGCAGAATGCTCCCCTTGGAGCATTCTGCAATACTTTTGACCTGCATTAAGCAATAATTGGTCTTGAAAACCAATTTTTGGCCTTTTTGAGAGTAGATGTTTTAAACAGGTTTTACTGTATTGATGCTTTACATCCTAGTTAATGATTTTTCAGTCATATCTGGACAATTTCCTGTCTTCCTGGGTTGAACCAGCACAAAGCAGAGGATGGTGTCTTGCTGGAAGGAGGGAATATTTTCTTAAACTCCTTTTCCGCCAGTCACGACTTCAGTCGTCTGTCGAGTGCTATTTTGTCTCCATATGTTCTTAGGTAGCCGATATTGCAAACCAAAGAGACCCAGATCAGCATATTGCAAGCCATATAGACCCAGGGAGCAGTCTGATCGGGGTTCATAGTGTTTGCTTCCATGATATTATAAAATCTTATTCAAGTGCATTTTAATATACATGTATGCAGCAGACGTAAAAAGCAGACAACATTTTCAATACAAAAAGAAATAGTGGCAGGATAAGGGTTAAACTGCCAACATCTTTACTGTTTGCCACAGTATCCATTTTCAGGTTTACGGCAAATAAAACAGTGAATTAATTTACAACTCTTTGCCTACTCAGTAATTTCTAATGCTTTTTGTCATCTGCTGTTCTTTTCAAAATCAACATTTTCGAAAAATTCTTTCAGGAATACCATCAGAGTGTCGAACAGTTTGGATCCAGATAGGGTCGGACAAAATGTCAGGCCCCATCTGGGTCCAAACTGTTTGCAAAGGTTATCAGCAGACTGATCTAGTAGGCAAAGACTTAATGAATTAAATCACTGTTTTCCCCTTCATAATATTTTTCATTGAGAAAATGCAATCATAATAAAGAACCAATCAATTCAATGGAACCACATATTAAACAATTTCCTGGAACTCTTCATCTGCATCAATGAGAATTAAATGCCAAACTATCGATCTGAGTTAAGTATCCTTGACTTAATTAATCAGACAGCAAGCTACATAGCACTTGTTTGTTTTTCATCGGTGTTTTCATATTTTCTAAAAAACAGTGCCTCCCTCAGTCAGCTAGGCTATCTCCTAAACCCGACTCGACTGAATCAAACCAAATTCATTGAGTGACTCCCCCCCATCCCACACACAGGGGCCCTAAGGAAGGGCTGAAAAGCCATTGATGCATGGATTTGCGATGATGCACCATCAAGTTATCAACTGCGTGATTCTACTATCTTTTTCATTTACGATATTGCAAAAAGATTGTTTCCGGGTAAAAATCACTGCAACATGCAAAAAATGTAACATACCTATATAACCCTCATACTGCTGATCCTGGATATAACAAATATTCAGACTGATTGATGAGCTGGCTTTTGAAGGAAACAGCTGATTAGGATCAGTCTCTAAATCATGTTAATAAAAGAAATCATGCATCTAATCTGGTTGGATATAATCAATTAGTTTAGCGCACTATTTTTTTTCACCAATATGGATTAACAGCTGCTACTCTCTTGCTACTCTTCTTCAGAAGCCAGCTGATCAGTATCCACACTGTTTGTCATGAAGCCTGTAACATCATTCCAATTATTAAAATCAAGCAGCTCAACCCATTTATGTCGAAAGGATTTTCCCACCATTATCAATTGGAAGAATCTATTGCGAATTTTAGAGCCGTTGGGTACGTAGTATGTTTCAATTCCATTCAAATTTTGTAAGTGCATTCTGTAAACAAACAGTGGAGACCCTGATCAGATGCCATGTTTTGCTGCATCTGATCTGGGTCTGCACTGTTTACTATGTCCCACAATGGGGATGCTACGCTTCTATTAGTTAAAATATTTATGAAGGTGGTATTCTAATTCAGCCCGCTGGGCAAGGATTAAGTCAGAAATCTGAGAGTGCCAAATTGCAGTGCCAAGCAAAGCAATACAAAATAGTCTCATTAAGCTTTTCTCAACAATCTTCAGGAAAAACAAACATTGTTGCTACTCATCAGAATTGCCTTTTGAGGCTATTTGGTTATTTACCCACACACTATGTTACTATGGAGAAATAAGAGAATTCTTATAATTCATCTTCAAAAATACCACACATGGAGTTTTCTCTAGCAATTAACAGAAACCTCATGGCTGATTGCATAAAACTATAAGCAGTTAATCATAATTAAGTTTCATAGGAAGAGCTCTCTTCATAATTACAGTATTTCCCCCATAATATTTGAGTCGGACACCACATAAAAGTCCTTATGATACCGTACTTAGATTCAAATTTGATCAACTTGAAGTGCAAGCCCTAATCAGACTGTTCCAGGAGTATGGTGATCTGGGTTTACACTGCTTGCCAAGGCCTTTCTGACGTATGGTAATTTAATGTTCTAAAATTTTGAACACTTAGCTGCCTGCCAGAAATAAAGGCTTAGACAATCAGGAAAGACCTAGCTAGCTAGCTATAGCTAGATCAGACTGCTTCTGATGAAGTAGTCTTATCAGGGTCTTCTCTGTTTGCTATTCTGACAAGCATTTTGTAAATTTCAGCCCTGAAAACCAACATTTTATTTGAGAACATGCAGAAAGAGAGGAGTTCGAAATTTAAGAACATTTACCATCCTTTTTATCCATCCACTCCTGAAGCAGACAAAAAGATCCAAATGGTGATGCTTTTGAGGTTTTATGGGCCTAACTATACCATAGTTAAAAAAAAGTAAATGTGTCTGAAAAGAAAGGCATTTGCGCACAACAGCATAGAAGAGATTAAGTAATCATGTTGAATAAAGTAAAAGGATGTAGAATGTCAATGGAAATTAATCATTTAAGCCAGAAGTGAATCAAATCTGATCCAAGGCCTAACAGGATACAGATCCGATGACCATTTGCACCAAATTATTTCCAAATTGGCACAGTAGTTTTTGACAATGTCTTCCACATACATACATATACAGTGTAATAGGAAAAATTGCCCGCAACATAGCAGCCATGTATTTCAATAGATCAAAATTTGAGCTATCAAGGAACATTTATTTCAAGCAGTTTTTGATCAGTTCTTTTAATGTTTTCCCAGATTTGCCTGTATATTACATTGGAAAAACTGGTCCAGCCCCCATGTTGTTCAATGAAATAAATCAATTTGTGCAACCTTGGTAGAGGGTCACCCAAGGAACTATTGTGCCAAGTTATTTCCTAATAGGCCCTGTAGTTTTTAAAGGTTTCCCATATATACATTGGAAAAACTCCCCCACCACATCCTATGTTTTTTAATTAATCAAATTAATTTGAGCAATCTTGGTAGAAAGTCACCCAAGGACCATATGTGTAAGAAACACTGTGTGGATTCTGGTCAGCTGGCATCATCAGAAACCAGCTGATCTGGTCTTCCCCATTTTCAAAATAGGGTATAAAAATTTATATAATTTGGAGAAACTTTTGTACAAAATGCACTTATAAACATGTAGGTTGGTTACGGTAAATAATATTCATCATGAAATCGGTACATCTAATTACATGGCATTCTTGCTAAAGGCATATTTTTACTGCAGATGCTGATTGTTCATGATATATCCATCTTGAAAGTCATAATTATGTTTATTTGATTTCCAAAAATAAATCAGCCAGGACACAAGATATTGGTACTTATAAAGACTCATATGAGCCTGCACATCGTTCTGTGCAGCATTGTCAGAGCTCTCATCGCTTCCATAACATATGGAAGTTAAGGATATATTTGCAGAATTAAAAATCTGCGACTAGGACATGATTTACCTATATCAGTAAACGACAGAAAGATTTCGCCATTTCGCGAGGGTTTTAGTTTCGTGAAAATAAAACCCTTGCGAAAATTTTCGAATTTATAGTAAAACTATAAGCCCAAATAAAAAAAAATACCTGTGTTTAGGGTAACCCTACACTACCTAAATTTACTGGTGAAACCTAGAATTTTTTTTAAGTTTTCTGGAAAAAAATATAACTTTATCAGAGCTCTCAGAAACGCAGAATTACGCGTATTGGTGCGCACGTTTTTTCCCTGGGACGCATGATTTTCGCTAGGCGGGAGTTCCGCGTACGCATGTTTTTTAGTCGGCACACGCTTAAAATCAAGTAGATTAGAGATAAATACACACCGGGAGATCAAAAGCCCTTTGATATTATCGATCCGAACACGCTTTTCGAGCCGCGGGTGACGTTATTGTCCTGTCTCTGTTGACCAATCGTATGACTCGGACTGCAGTGTAGAAATTCTGACAGGTGATTGACAGGATTACCGATGCGGGACAGTGTGATTATGATTATTACGAGGTGGTTATTAAAATAATTAAGCAAGGATTATCGGATAATTGATTGAAAAGATGGGCTACCGATTTACCGTTAATTAAAGGGAGAAAAACTAATAGGGTATTGTAAGCAACATCGGACTACTGACTTCCGAATTTGACTGATTAGGGATGAAAGAGAAAACATATTTAATTGCACTCGTTTGCAATTTGAGCAACAAAAACATGGAGAAAAAACAATAAGTTTACGGATTAGCATTTCTTCGTTCGTTAGAATTGTTGGGAAAAAAAACGGTACGGCGGTAAGCCGTATACGGTAACGTTTGGACTGACAAAAGTTTCAATTGAGCCATGCGATGAAATATATCATCGGTTCAAACCGAGTGACACAAACAAATCACTTTGAGCAAGTAAAATCTTTCATTCTAAATCATGGAAACCATGTTAAATGGCTAAATAATGTCAGTCTATTCATTGCGATCGCCTTAGACACTAGCGAGATACATTTTTTAGAAGAAAAAAGACTTCCATCTGCATAAGATTATACAAAACAGAGGACGTCTATCCATCTATCTGTCTGTCTGTCTGTCTGTCTTGTTAATGAATAAAACAAGTACCCAACAGTTTAATCTTTTATTTTGATCAGGCCAAAAAAAAAAAAATGTGTGTTCAACTTCAGGTTACATGAAAAAATATACCAAACTATTTTTGTTTTGTTAAGTAGGAACAATCCAATCCATTAATGCTTAAAGGGTTAAAATCAGTCGATCTAAAAATTATTCAAATGTATCACTTCCAGCTAAAATGGAAAAGATATACGGTTTGCACAAATTGGTGGAAATCCAACTTTTTTGGAGTGGGACTCCCACTTTTTCCAGTGGGACTCCTACTTTTTGCCAGATGGGAGTCCTGAACTCCTGTTTTCAAAATCCTAGTGAGAGCTCTGCTTTATGCATTTTGAAAGGGGTTTTGCCTTTCAAAATGCATAAAATTATACTTTTTTCCAGAAAAAAAAATAAATATATAAAAATATGTGTGCCTACCCTACCTAAAATTTTCAGACCCGTTACCCGAAACACTCTTATTTTTTATTTGGCCTAAAAAATAATTAAAAAAATATGTGTGCCTACCCTACCTAAAGTTTTCAGACCTGTTACCCGAAACACTCTTATTTTTTTATTTGGCCTAAGTACCATTAACTCTTGAGCTGGGCCAATTACCAGTTATATCTCATCAATATACAGTTATCTTAATTAAAAATCAGTAAGCACATAATTCAGAGTTCAGTAATCAAGCATGGAACTGAACAGAAGATAAGCCACATGTTCAGATAGTTCCAGACAGAACTGATAAGATGGTTATAACACCTATAAACACCATATTTTGATCTCTATGATTAAACTCTTTACCTATCAGCACTGTACATGGTGATATCTTTTGCAAACAGTCTAGATCCAGATCAAATTGCTATGATGGTTTTCCTTAAAATACTTTTTTTTTAAAAAAAGAGCCCGAACACCTCCCAAACACACTTGAGCTATGTTGATTAAGATTGCTGAGTATATAAGACAGGATTTCTGATCCCCCATCTAGTGCTACAGTAAGTCAAATAGCTGTCCTGTTTTTTCAGAGTCTTAAAAAGGCAACAACTCCCATAAAGCACTATGATGATTATGATAGCTGTCCAGTTCTTATCCCGACTCTTAAAGCCAGTATTTCTGACCCCACATCTAGTGCTATGTTGATTAAGGTAGCTGAATCTTAAAGCCAATATTTCTGACCCCACATCTAGTGCTATGTTGATTAAGGTAGCTGAATCTTAAAGCCAGTATTTCTGACCCCACATCTAGTGCTATGTTGATTAAGGTAGCTGAATCTTAAAGCCAGTATTTCTAACCCCACATCTAGTGCTATGTTGATTAAGGTAGCTTAATCTTAAAGCCAGCATTTCTGACCCCACATCTAGTGCTATTTTGATAAAGATAGCTGAATCTTAAAGCCAGTATTTCTAACCCCAAATCTAGTGCTATGTTGATTAAGGCAGGGTTGCCACTCAATATCCTTTTCAACATTCCCTGACTTTTCAATGACTTTTCCCTGACTTTCGACCGTTTTCCAGACCGTTTCGGAAGGACAATTTTAGCCATTTCATTCATTGATAATTCGAAAATTTTGTACAAATATTTATGCTTTCTGATTTAATCTTTAAAGAAAAATCTCAAACCATAAATATTGGAAAAAAAAATGTTTCTGAACATAAATTACTTGCAATTTATGTTCAGAAGCATTCCTTCTCTAATATTGCTTGCAATTTATGGAAAATAAAATTTCCAGAAGCCTGTTAACTAGAAACTTTTTGGAATTCCATGACTATTCCATGACTATTTTTCATTTTTCTAAATTTCCCTAACTGAAAATGAAATTCCTTGACTTTTCCCTGACCTGGATTTTTTTCCATTTTCCAGAACTTTTTCCCTGACTGTGGCAACCCTGTAAGGTAGCTGAATCTTAAAGCCAGTATTTTTGACCCCACATCTAGTGCTATGTTGATTAAGATAGCTAGATCTTAAAGCCAGTATTTATGACCCCACATCTAGTGCTATGTTGATTAAGGTAGCTGAATCTTAAAGCCAGTAATTCTGACCCAATATCTTGTGTTATGTTGATTAAGGTAGCTGAATCTTAAAGCCAGTATTTCTGACCAAATATCTAGTGCTAAGTTGATTAAAGTAGCTGAATCTTAAAGCCAGTATTTCTGACCTCACATCTAGTGCTAAGTTGATTAAAGTAGCTGAATCTTAAGCCAGTATTTCTGACCCCACATCTAGTGCTATGTTGATTATGATAGCTGAATCTTAAAGACAGTATTTCTGACCCCACATCTAGTGCTATATTAATTAAGGCAGCTGAATCTTAAGTCAGTATTTCTGACCCAATATCTAGTGCTATGTTGATTAAGGTAGCTGAATCTTAAGCCAGCATTTCTGACCCCACATCTAGTGCTATGTTGATTAAGGTAGCTGAATCTTAAAGCCAGTATTTCTGACCCCACATCTAGTGCTATGTTGATTAAGGTAGCTTAATCTTAAAGCCAATATTTCTGACCCCACATCTAGTGCTATTTTGATTACGATAGCTGGATCTTAAAGACAGTATTTCTGACCCCTCATCCATTGCTATATTGATTAAGGCAGCTGAATCTTAAGTCAGTATTTCTGACCCCATATCTAGTGCTATGTTGATTAAGATAGCTGAATCTTAAAGACAGTATTTCTGACCCCTCATCCATTGCTATATTGATTAAGGTAACTGAATCTTAAGCCAGAATTTCTGACCCCACATCTAGTGCTATGTTGATTAAGGTAGCTGAATCTTAAAGCCAGTATTTCTGACCCCACATCTAGTGCTATGTTGATTAAGGTAGCTGAATCTTAAGCCAGTATTTCTGACCCCATATCTAGTGCTATGTTGATTAAGATAGCTGAATCTTATTAAAGACATTATTTCTGACCCCTCATCCATTGCTATGTTGATTAAGGTAGCTGAATCTTAAGCCAGTATTTATGACCCCACATCTAGTGCTATGTTGATTAAGGTAGCTGAATCTTAAAGCCAGTAATTCTGACCCAATATCTTGTGTTATGTTGATTAAGGTAGCTGAATCTTAAAGCCAGTATTTCTGACCAAATATCTAGTGCTAAGTTGATTAAGGTAGCTGAATCTTAAAGCCAGTATTTCTGACCTCACATCTAGTGCTAAGTTGATTAAAGTAGCTGAATCTTAAAGCCAGTATTTCTGACCCCACATCTAGTGCTATGTTGATTATGATAGCTGAATCTTAAAGACAGTATTTCTGACCCCACATCTAGTGCTATATTGATTAAGGTAGCTGAATCTTAAGTCAGTATTTCTGACCCAATATCTAGTGCTATGTTGATTAAGGTAGCTGAATCTTAAGCCAGCATTTCTGACCCCACATGATCTAGTGCTATGTTGATTAAGGTAGCTGAATCTTAAAGCCAGTATTTCTGACCCCACATCTAGTGCTATGTTGATTAAGATAGCTGAATCTTAAAGCCAGTATTTCTAACCCCACATCTAGTGCTATGTTGATTACGATAGCTGGATCTTAAAGACAGTATTTCTGACCCCTCATCCATTGCTATATTGATTAAGGCAGCTGAATCTTAAGTCAGTATTTCTGACCCCATATCTAGTGCTATGTTGATTAAGATAGCTGAATCTTAAAGACAGTATTTCTGACCCCTCATCCATTGCTATATTGATTAAGGTAACTGAATCTTAAGCCAGAATTTCTGACCCCACATCTAGTGCTATGTTGATTAAGGTAGCTGAATCTTAAGCCAGTATTTCTGACCCCACATCTAGTGCTATGTTAAGATAGCTGAATCTTATTAAAGACATTATTTCTGACCCCTCATCCATTGCTATGTTGATTAAGATAGCTGAATCTTAAAGCCAGTATTTCTGACCCCACATCTAGTGCTATGTTGATTAAGATAGCTGAATCTTAAAGCCAGCATTTCTGACCCCACATCTAGTGCTATGTTGATTAAGGCAGCCTGGAGTCCTCTGACCTGATCTAGCTGCTGTTAAGAGCTGTCAATCATTTCACAGGTAAGTCCCCAGCAAAGTAGCAACCAATCAAATCAGAGATAATAGCCACAGGAGCTGCTGTAGATGTTAACTCCTTGGTGGTTTTGGAAAAACTGAAAATAGGTATACTGACGGGCAAAGGAAACGCTATAAGCCAACTTTTCGATAAATTACTTAGACGGAAATAAAATTAGTGATAGCAGTTAAAATATTTGTGTATACATGTATTAGCCAACATGCCTGATAAGAAAAAATCGATAAATACATGTAACCTTGATGCTTTACTCAAGGTTCTGGTCATGGTAAGCTTGTGTAGCTTGTGTTTGTGAACTGCCAAAATTCTGTTGTAGAGTTTCTTTTGCCTGTCAGTATAGTTAATTTTGCCTTTTATAGTGCTTCCACTCCTGTCTTTAAGCTAATCCTATACATGTATAGTATATTTTCCAAATCCAGTATCAATGACATTAGGCTTTTTGATAATTTTTGATATTGGTGATTTTCAGGTCCGATACTGAAGTTGAACACAATGGTAATGTGTTATTACTTTTAACGTGCACAAAGAGTTACAATTATGGTAGATGAGAGACTCGATTTGACCATTCTTCAAGAATCAACACCATTATAAGCATCATGTGGATTGGATATAACGGCCGGATAGTAGAAGAAAATCTTTTGCACTCAGAGAATTTTATGTGTCATTGGACAATACAGTAAAAAGTGTGTAAAATGGCCACTCATAAATAGATAAAACTAAGATCTTAATGACAAATGGTAGCTTAATGAAGGTCGAAAATATTGCAGAATGCTCCCCTTGGAGCATTCTGCAATACTTTGGACCTGCATTAAGGGATAATTGGTTTTGAAAACCAATTTTTCAGTCTTTTTGAGAGTGGCCCTTTTACACAGGTTTTACTGTACACAATGTAAGATCATATTAGGCATTCTAACATAGATGTATTGTTATTATTAAAGAGTATATATATTTAACTAAGTCATCTTTTCAAATTATCTCCTTTGGAAGCATTTTTTTTGTAAAATATATAATATTGAGTTTAGCTTTCTTACTTCAGATATACCAAACTGTATTTTCCAATTTTTTCTGCTGAAAAAAAAAAACCCAACAAGACATCAACAATACACACAATTTAATTGCCATCACATTCTATTAATTCTTTCCTATATAGCTAGTGGTGACTTTTGTCGTCAGCTGAAAACCTTTGCAAACAGTTTGGGGGACTTTCAGATATTTAACTGACACTCTGATAGTGCTCTTGAAAGAAATTTTTGAAAATGTTAATTTTGACAAAAAGTCAGCAGATGGCAACAAAAGCATGAAAAATTACCCAGCATGCAAAGAGTTAAATTAGATAAAATCTGTACACAAAGAAACTCACAAGGTAAGAAGTCTTATGATTCCAAGTTACAAATAACTTAACTATATTTCTAAAATCTCAAAATTCTCCAAAATTAATGCATTGAATATTCCAATATATTGAGTCCGCAACATCTGTTCACTAACTCCTAATGCAAACAACCATCCACTATATAAAAGCAATTGGATCTTTCTTCCAATTGGATCAATACCAGCCATATTATATTTACCCTAAATCTTAGACCTGAATCAGTCTGATCAGGGCCTACACTGTTTGCCATTCTGTCAGAACATGCAACTATTTTGATAAAACCGGCACGCAGTGTAGATGTACAATTTGACCAACATTTCGGAAACTTTATTCTCCCTAATACCCAGTAAGTGCACTGAACATGCACATACCATTTTTAAAACCTTTTCTGTATCTTATCTGCATGATGAACATGCGCAAACCTGGAAAGTTTTGTCAGAGGGGGTCCAACTTTGACAAGGTTTTTTTCCATTATTATTTGATGAGTGAAGGGAGGATCCAAGTACCACTATAAACAGGGGGCCATCATCGGCCCACCAGCAAAATACCATTGGAATGGCGTTTCGCATGTGTGCCGATGATGGCCCAATATTGAATGCTGGCTTGGTGCCTGTGTGATTGTTCAGGGGATCTGGACCAGTATTGCTAAGAAACCCTATACTTTTGTGATTTTTCAGAGGGGTACCAACCCCCTGTCCCCCCCTCTAGATCCCCACATGATGAATGAAATTGCAACTGATGGTCTGAACAACAAAGTTGATTATAGCAGTCAGGACTAATACACAATTCAATGTACACTCAGAGTATATTATGAGCACATATTATGTGGAATAAGGTACAACCTTACGCTCCCTTTAAAAAAAAACAGCAAAAAAGTTTGCAGTAGTCATGTCTGCCAGACTTCTCTTGGGCCATGATAATTAATAACACAGGTTGAGTCATTTTCTTACCTATAATTTTTAGCATATGTTTTGGGTGCTCAAAAGAACCGTCTCATTGAGACAGTTCTTTTGAGTACCCCACAACATAATGTGTATTGGTAGAGAATTAAGAAAGTTATTTTTCTGTTAGCACTCTTTAACTAAAGTCCTGTAATAAGTTCACAGGGAAAACAATTTTATTGCTATGTCAAGATATGAATTTTTAAATTTTATTGCTTTGAAGATGAAAATAAACTTTCTGAAGTAGGCAAAACATACCAAAACACATGTTTTAATGTCACTGTCATTTTCCATTTCCCTCTCTTAAATGAATTAATCGTTGTGGAAAGAAAGAGAATGGATTCAGATCAGCTAGCTGATCTTGATCCACACTGTAAGTTATACAAACAGTATGCACACTTATTGGGTTGAACGATGCCTAAAATAATCACTTAACCCTTCTCCCTCCAGTCAAGATTTCTGACTTCTGCTCTATCTAATGTAGCCTATATTTCAAACAATATGGGCCAGATCAGACTGCTCCCTTGGGAGCAGTCTGATCAGGGTTCATATTGTTCGATTCCATGAAAAAATCTAGTCTAAAGTGCACTTGAATATATGCAGGCTAGCAGACATAAAAAGCAGACAACATTATAAGGACAAAAAAGTGGCGAGATAAAGGTTATCTGTCTGCACAGAGAGTATGATGTTTTATTTTAAATGCAGGCGTTTCTCAAATGACTGACTTTTTGAGAAGCCATTACATGACAAAAAGAAGTGTAATTTCCTATGCATTATGCATGCATTTAATTTCATTCTTAATCATAAGTTGAATCGACCGTAAACGCTATTGTCAGACAAGACTGAAATTGCACACTTCAAAAGAATATATTAACACCCAAGATATCAAAGTGAAAAACAGAGTTTGGAATTTAGTGGAATTACATAGTACTTAACTTGACGTTTTATGTTTTTCACATTGATTTTCGGCGATAACTTTTTAACTTTCAATTTTAGCAAACTGTGCTCGCGATGAAAGTTGTAGAGTTTGGATAAGTTCTATAAAAGAGTTCTGAAGACATTGAGCCGAAACGAAAAAATTATGACGGACTAACGTACGGACGGACGAACGGAATGACAGACAACCCATATCCTATATAGCCCCCCCCCCTTTTTTAAAGCGGGGCTATAATAATTCGCAATGAATATTTTCAGAAGTAAAATACTGACCAAAATAGTACCCTGAGAGTCCAGAAGAGATAATTAAGTCCTTTGAGAAAAAAACATCAATAAGACAGTATTAAATAACAGTTATAAAAAAATACCAATTGTTTAATCAAATGTGCCCTATCACAAGAAAAGCTGTCTCAGAGTTTGCAAACATAAAAGGCCCAAGGCAGCCTGCTCAGCCTCCGAGACGAATAGGTTCAGAAAAAACCCAGATAACTAAAACTTTTAGGCATAAACTTTTGAATATTTTCGTAACCTTCAGTATGATAAATGTTCTAAAGTTTCGAACACTGCTTTTTCTGTTCTCAAATAAAATGTTGGTTTTCAGTGCTGGATTTCACAAAATGCTTGTCAGAATAGCAAACAGAGAAGACCCTGATTAGTCTGATCTGGGTCTGTGCTGTTTGTTTTGGCTGTTTTGGCAGGCAACTAGTGTTTGAAATAGTGTTCTAAATTTTAGAACATTTAAACTCTAGTTTTTTTATGTTTTTCACATTGATTTCCGGTGATAACTTTTTTATTTTCAATTTTAGAAAAATTGTACAGGAAAATTAGCCCTGATTTCTCCAAAAGGTCCAAAGTTTGTAGCTCGAACAGATTTTTGTGTACATAGATGAAGAATTTGCGATAAACGGAATTCAGCCAAATTTTCTAAGACTTTTATTGACAGGTAAATTTTGTAAAGGCATGACAGAAAGGGTTTGTCTCAAAAGAATATACACAAGTGGTGAATATACATGCAGTTATGTAGCGGCTGTGAATAGCATAATCCTGCTGTTTACAAACCTATAAAGTGATCATTTGTAGGAGCAGAAGCTGTGATTACGCATGACGTGCTATTTTTCTCTTCTCCGCGTGCTCCAAAATGGGCGGTTTCGAGATGACCCCAGTGGCTTAACGCACGAGCGAACCAGGCGCGATTTTCAATATATTTAAACAAGCCATCCATCGCTTTAGTAAGTGAATTAAGGGGCGCAATATAGTTTTTTGACTGACATATTTATCTTAGTTTAATTGAGCCTTGATTAAAAATCTCAAAGAGTACATCTATGCGCTGGGTTAACTATAGCATCATGGATTATGGAACCATTTGGAGAAATTGGCGCTAATTTTTTCTATACAACTTTCATCGCAAACACATATTGATAATAAGGTAATGAAAAAGTTATCACCGAAAATCAATGTAAAAAACATAACAACTAGAGTTTACCATATATGAAATTACTGGGTATAGGAACTTTTATGAGAAATATAGCAGCTTATAGGCGCCATAACAAAAGAAAAGGGCTCTAATGAAGCTAGCTTATTTTCATCCACACCACTATGAAACTACAAGACTGGATTGACTGCAAATCAGAAGTTCATATGCAGTAAAACCTGTCTTAAGTGGCAACTTAAAAATAGACAAAACAAAGGTATTAAGGGTAAATGGTAGCTTAATGAAGGTCAAAAGAATTGCAGAATGCTCCAAAGGAAGCATTCTGCAATACTTTTGACCTACATTAAGTAGTCGGTCTTGAAAACCAATTTTTGGTCTTTTATTTGAGTGGCTGCTTAAGACAGGTTATACTGTATCTGTAAACAACATAGAAGTACAGGCATGTGTACTTATTAACTCAAACACATTAATTGGTTGAACTACGGATGCCTTGCAATACAAACCGTCTTCATTTCCACTAAATAATCAATGTTTCCTCAAAACAAGAACATATAGACACTGAATCATGCCTCTTGGGTGCTAGTAGCTAATGGACTCAATGGATCCATTAATGAAATGTGATATAACCCTCTTAAATATACTCATAGAATCTTCCAACCAGCTTGATAGGGTCTATTATTTATTTTGAGGAGTCACAGGGTAGAATTTCTCAATTACAATGTGCTTGAACTGTTCTTGATTTTTTCCCTTAACAAACATCTTTAATGCATGCAGAGAAAGTTCAAGATTTCCAAAATCCTGAACTTTTGAAATTCAAATTTTAAAACTTGCAGGATGGCTACAAAAATGGATAATTTCAAGTTAAAATGATTAATTGTGTTTAGATAATCTGAAAACTCATCAAAGAAACTATTATAATCTCCTTAAAACAGCATTTTGAAGCTGATTTGCTATGGAAAATCAGCATCAAAATCCTGAATTCAGGATTAATCCTGAAAATTTTCACCCATGTTAATGTAACCCTTTGTAGAGCAGAAACCCCTAAATGAGTACTTTGGCGAACAATGCGGCATTTCATCTAGGTCTGCACTATTTGTTGTAGGCTACATTGATCTTCAGAGAAAGAAATACAATATTTTTTGGTCATTATAACGTGTGATACTGCACCATCTTCACTTAATTGTATGTTGCTTTATGGAAAATTCTGTAGGCCCCAAAAGGGTTAAAGTGAGAACTGTTGCTGCAAGAGGACTAAATTGTAGGGGTCTTTCATGCAAACCAAACATCTGTGTGTCTTGATCCACATCTGAAGTCAGGGTGAGGCTGGTTCTGTGAAACCGGTTTAAGCCCTCCAGTAAAATATTTTTACTGACTGTTCCAAGGCAGTACTTTTGTTTGTTTGTTTTGTTGCTTTACGTCCCAAGTCTATAGCTACATGTATGGTCATGGTGGGACGGTCAGTTCACCTAACCACACTTTTTTCCAGGGCAGCTTGAACAAGCAGTTAACCTGTACTTCGTGCACATACTTTCGCTTGTAACTGACAACAATCCTTCTTAAATGATTCAGCTGAAGGGAGGAGAATGACTGTAGAAATTATTTCATAATCAAAATCCACAAAAGAAGGGGACCGGGCCGGGGTCGAACTCGCGACCCCTGGATCTTCTTTTGTGGATCATTCATGTTACTTCTGTCATGTGCTTGTTATGCTTTTGTTCACGTCTGTTTATTGTATCCTTGTGGCCACCTGCTGGGCTCTCGTTTGTGATGTCTAGTTGTGAGTTTGTTACTTTCCCATTGGTATCCTTGGTCAGGTGTGGTACTTGATTGTATCGATTCCTGAACATTGCCCCCTTTCTTTCTTTGCCTATATCATATATTTAGATAAACAACATATGTTTTGGTTTAGAAATAAGAAAAATAACATTTTTGGTACACACTCTTAACTAAAGTCCTGCTCTATAAATAATTTCATGTACACTCAAGTTCTACAATATAGTTTATTGTGAAGTGCAAGTATTATTTTGAAATCCCTAAGCGGATTTTACCTCTTTCTTTGCTTGCAGCGACTTTTTTGTATGCTGATAAACTCGGCAAACAGTTTGGACCCAGATCAGGACCAACAGATGTTCGTACTTATCTGGATCCAAACCGTTTGAAAACTCTGATAGTGTTCCTGGAAGAATTTTTTGAAAGAGTTAATTTTGTAAAAAAGTCAAGACAACAAAAACAAAGCACGAAAAATTACTCAGCATGCAAATAGTTAAAGTTCCTGGATGAGGTGAAGATGAGGTGGGTTTTTAGTGAGGTGGGATGGCCCACTTTCCCCGTCTCTCTTCCTTGAGTCTCTGCTACTCTTCCACTGTATCTAAACAGGGAGCGCAGTGGCTCAGTTTTTGTTTTGTTTCATTTGATTCTTTACGTCCCAATCAACAATCTTTCAAATATATCAGAACGGGTCTTCCTGGGTTGAACCAGTACTAAGCTAGGATTAATGTATCTTGCTCAAGGACACAAAGTAATGACGCTGGTGAGGCTCGAACCCACAGGCCTTCGGTCTAGAGTCAAGCACTCTACCACTGAGCCACTGCACTCCCGCAGTGGCTCAATGGTAGAGTGCTTGTCTCAGGACAGAGGAGTTGCGGGTTCGAGCCTCACTGGTGGCATTGTGTTGTGTCCTAGAGAAAGATACATTAATACCTGCTTAGTACTGGTTCAACCCAGGAAAATCCATCCCGACATAACTGAAAAGTTGTTGACTGGGACGTAAAGAATCAAATCAAACATAAAAAGTATCTAAACACTTATGAATGACCTACATGTATACTGTAAACCAAGGGGACAATCAAATTTCAAACCAACATGCTAACTGGGCAGAGGGAGAGGATGACAGAGAGAGAGTCTGTTACAGGTGCGGTTGGTGCTTTAATAGTTCCGGGAAAGATAAGCTTTATTTTCATCAAAATGAAGAAGAATATCACAAAAATGTACTTTGATGGCACTTTAAGGGTAAACAGATATTAAGAGATTTTTGCAAGGATGTCTGAAACGTCACAAGATCATGTAAGATTGTGCCAGTATCTTGGCAACCATGTAAAAATGACTGGTATGACATGCAATTAATTTGTTCTCTCAATTTCTGTCTTGTCAGATTAAAATAATCCACTGCTGTCTCACCTTGCCAATATCACACCAGATAGGCAGCAATCAAAAATGTAAATACTATCGACTACCAAAGATCAAAAATTGTCAGAAACAGCTAGAGTTTCTGATTGCCATTTGTCGTCCAACTGGCGAAAACAGGCAATCAAAAACACTGTTTCTATCGATTTTTGATCTGTGTTAATCAAATGTTAAGAGTGTTTTGATTACCACCTTTCCGGTGTGAATAGAGAACAAACACTTCTTTATTTATGTTGAACTCTTTGCATGCTGGGTAATTTTTCATGCTTTTGTTGTCGTCTGCTGTCTTTTTTCAAAATTAACTTATCCAAAAAATTCTTTAAAGAACACTATCAGAGTGACAAAAGGTCTGGGACCAGATCAGTACTGATGTTCTGTTGGTCCCAATCTGGGTCCCAAGCTGCCTGCAATGACAAAAGTCGCTGCTAGAAAGAAAAGAGTTAATGGCTAGACATGATATCAAATTTTAAGCCTCCTGGGTAATTTTTCATGCTTTTTTGTTTTTTCAAAAAATTTATTTGAAGAATGCTTCATACCAAGCTTTACTGCAATTGCCATACGGCATCAGGTTCTGGAGGATATTTTTGAAAAACAACAACAAACTAGAGGACCTGAAGGTCCTGAGGCTCTCACCTGATCTCTTTAATAATAATGTTAAAATAGGTCAAGGTTTTACAGCATATAATAAAACATATTTTGTTTTACCATATATGGGGGTTGCAGCCATTTTGGTCAAGTGACCTAAACAATATAATGAATACACCATTCAACAGCCCAGTGATTTCTGAGAAACCAATGTTTAGATAGGTATGTGGCAGTCCAAATGAGAGGCATTGGATAAAAGGTCACAGGTCAGCTTGACATTTGGTACTTATATAAAACCATTGTCTTACCATAAGTTAAACATTTCTCAAAAATATTGTGATTTCGGCTTAAACAGTTATAGAAAAATGAACATTTTAAGATTTTTCTCATATAAATGCATTAGGAATCAAATTTGACCTTGCCATAAAGTAGGTCAAGGTCAAGCTAGATTCATCATTTGTGTTAACCTGGTAGAGACCACATCCCCAATGCTACATACCAAGTCCCAATGCCATTGGCCTTTTGTTCCAGAGAATAAGATATTTAAAGGGGTTTTACCATATATGGTTGTGGTGGCCTTGACCTTTGAAACTTATTTATAGCCATTGTCTCATTAGGTTTAACATATCAAGTAAGAATAATGACTTTGGCTTCAACAGTATTCAAAAAATCAACTTTTCCAAAATATTTCCATCTAAATGCATTAGGAAGCAAATTTGACCTTGACGTTAAGTAAGTCAAGGTCAGCCTAGGATCATCATTTTGAATAAACTTGGTAGGCCCCACTACCCCAATGCTACATACCAAGTCCCAAGGCCATCGGCCTTCTGGTTCTGGAGAGGAAGATTTTTAAAGGGTTTTTGCCATATATGGGTGTGGCGGTCATCTTGGTCATGTGACCAAAATATTTTGCATAAATTGTGGCTAACTTATCATAAGGAGTCTTCACATGAAATTTGTGTTCAATTGGACCAATGGTTTGTGAGAAAACTATGTTTTAATATATTGATGGGACTCCAATATGAGCGACCTAAGCTGAAAGGTCGAAGGTCAACCTTGACCTTTGGAACTTATTTATAGCCATTGTCTCATTAGGTTAAACATATCCAGCATCTTGGATGTTGAAACTCTTTGGAGAAGTTGGCGGAGATATTCATGAGTACTTTTCATTGGGATAAGTTTTTCGATAAACGACGCAGTAAAAAGTATCTCGAAAAATTAGTTCTAAAAACTTAACAGAGCTCTGGAGTTTAGGGGCAGTTTTAACAAGCAGTTTTAACTGGTTACACGGTCAATGCTCCAGAAGTGGTCAATACTGGTCGATTTGTGGTTGAATGAAAAAATTAGTGGTCAATTGAGAATTTAGTGGTCATTTGAAAAATGGGTATGTCTTTTTGGTTTTCACTTTAGTGGAATTCATTAAAATGTTATAGTTGATCTGAGTGCTAAAACTGTTGTTCCTGCCAAGGGGTCAAATGTTGCATTTAAATTGTGAAAACTGTATAAAAGGAAATGTGCCCCTACTGTTTATGTATGTTGGTCACTCTTTGCCTGTTAGTATCATCTGCTGATAACCTTTGCAAACAGTTTGGACCCAGATCAAGACTGAAAAATGTTTGACCTGATGTTTGCTACTATGATATGCTTATTGCTATTATTTATTAAAGAATTCTTTGAAAGAGTTGATTTTGGGAAAAAATCAGTAGACATCAAAATAGCAACCAACATTACACAGCATGCTAAGAGTGTATCTCTGAAGTGTGTCTTAGAAAAGTGTGAAACTGGTATCAAAACAAATGGTCCTTTATATAAACATATTAAATTAGGTGTTAGACCTAATCTTTTAAAAATGTTAAATTAGCCATAGTCCTGATAAGCACAGACATGCCCCCTGTAGCTTCAGAATAAGCCATAGTTTTCAATGCAGTCTGTGTGTAATTGCAACTAATGATAAAATGCAATTTGAACCAAACTGGTTGGAATGTTTTATTTTGAAAATTATGTCAGATGGATTGTTGAAACAAATTTTAATTTACAAGAGAAACAAAATCAACGACCACTGGCTCAATTATGAACTATTTATTTGGGTAATATTAAATCAGATGCAAGAACTATTAGCAATATGTTGCCTTGCCTTAGACAATGGTTTACCAGTATCAGATAATATGAAAGTGTTAGGATGAACACTTTACGTCACAAAATACCCTACATAGAATTTAGATCTTTTATACCAATTTTGTAGATGGCAAGGGGTATGAGCTATATGTTTCTATGACTATGATACCTGTATGCACCAGACTCAATGCCGATTCTAGAAACTAGGTCAGAGGTCAAGGTCACAGTGACCCAAGGATGGTACGCGACACTTTGTCATCCCAAGATGCATGCACACAAGAAATTTGGGATTTCTATACCTCATAATACAAGAGATATGCTCTGGACACAATTATTCTAAAAACTAGGTCAGAGATCAAGGTCACAGTGACCTAAAAATGGTATGTGACACTCCGCCATCCCAAGATACATTCACACACCAAATTTGGAATTCCTACCTCAAAGAATATAGGAGATATGCACCAGACTCAATGCTGATTCTAGGAACTAGGTCAGAGGTCAAAGTCACAGTGACCCAATGATGGTACACAACACTTTGTCATCCCAAGATGAATGAACACACCAAATTTGGGATTCCTACTTCAAATAATAAGAGAGATATGCTCCAGACACAAATATTCTAAAAACTAGGTCAGAGGTCAAGGTCATAGTGACCTTAAAATTGTGTGGGACACTCTGCCATCCCAAGATGATTTGGGATTACTATCTCAAACAATACAAGAGATATGCTCGGGACAGGATTATTCTAAAAACTAAGTCAGAAGTCAAGGTCCCAATTACCCCGAATCTTGATTTACAGTGTTTTCAAATGATAAATCCATTTTCAGCAGGATAAGGGTTAATTCTAAAATACAATCTTTATCATGGGGGAAGAAGATGCAAATTCACCTGTCTAACAGGCTATTGACAGCAGCTGAAACAGTAAAATCAAGCCAAACTTATTAGGATGAACAATAGGATGTCATGATTGTCTTAAAGTCTAGGTGAGAATAAACAGAGGTGTCTTTAACTGTCTCAGGTATGGCTCACTCAGATAAGGGTCACTCATCCAAACACCAACCTTATCTATAGCTATGCACAAGCCAAATGATGAGTACTATGGTAGGTAATGAGCAATTTTACTTTGTAATTTCACTAAATTATAAAACTAAATGTTAAATAAACTAAGACTTATACCTTAAACTACGATTATCTAACTGATAAACTAATGTAATTGAAATACCCATCTAAATAGTCCGGTAGAAAACAAGAATGACCTGGAACTTGATTTTAAAGTTTTTTTCTTCACGGATTCTTGTTGTTCAGACATAGTACATAATTAATCCAACTGATGCCACTCTGGCATCATTGAGCGTTTTGAAAAATTCAAGATGGCGTCCAAGATGGCCGTCAGTTATGCTCCTAACACCTATCTGACCAGCAAGTTCGATAAGAAGAGCTCTAATTTTGACTTTTTATAGATGTTTAGAGGCTAAATGATACAGACAATAAAATGGAACATTGATTCGATTCAGAAGGTTGAACTATTAAAGATGGCACCCAAGATGACATTCATTTAATCCCCTAAGACCTATCTGACCAAAAAAACGCATTTAAAAGCATTTTAATGTTGACTTTGTATGACTTTTTAGAGTCTAAATGATACAAATGATTAAAATGGGACATTGTTTGATTCAGAAGGTTGAACTATTTATGATGGTGTTCAAGATGGCCGCCATATTAAAGCAAAATCCCACTTGAAATCAGAATCACAGTTAATAACCTTTTTTCTGATAGTTTTCAACAGTAGTTGCATTCGGCGAATTTGACTGGCATGATGTTGCTGTGTTTCAGCGTTGTAAAATATCCAAGATGTTGTCCAAGATGGCACGAATAACAGGATGTATATTGTGGAATCACATGGGTTTTTATTATACACTGCACTGAAAAAATAACGGACTTATTTTTCATAATGGTAATGTTTTTTGTGTGTCTTTGTTCTGGTAATCGTATCCATCAATCTATGCACTACTTTCAAGACTACTTTTTGCTGGATCGGATAATACAAACCTTAATATCATATTATTCTCATAAAAGTCCCTACTTTGGCCAAACATTCTGTCAAGAAATAATGAAGTGATAAATGCCAGGGTATGCTGAACAAACGATATCACCGAAAACTTAGTGACAGCGAGCTTGCTCAAAGTACACACCTTTTTTAAATCAATATGCGGGAAAATCAGCTTGAAAGTAGTTTATGGATGGAAAAATTACCAAAAAAAAAGAGGGAAATACTATTTACTTATGGAGTGCAGTGTATCAACAAACCAACGAGTATGAGATTTATCTTCATGCTGCAGATGTTAATTACCATCATGACCGCTGGTTGTGTGTAACCATTAAAGACATTCCTGCTGCTTAGGAGAAACTGTAAAATACAGGCCTGTTGGTCTGGTGCAGTTGTAACAACCATTACTACTATACTATACAGATGGTTGGATATTTCTATAACAAATATGAATACTAGTACTGGTCCGGTGCAAGTTTTTCAGACATGCATATGTGTAGGTGCAAGTTTAACAGACATGACTGCTGGTTAGGTGCAACTGTTAAAGACATGACAAATGGTCGGATGCAATTGTTACAGACATGGCTGATGGCTGGGTGCAAATATAACATTCATGGATGCTGATAAGATGAAACTGTAAGAGACATGCATGCTGATTGTATGAAACATATAAAGACATGACTGCTGGTCAGGTGCTACTGTAACATACATGCCTGATGGTCTTGTGCAATTGTGCTTAACAGCCCATTGGTCGGGTACAAGCATAGAAGACATAACCGCGGGTCTGAGGCAAGTTTAACAGACATAGCTGCTGGCACAGCCCCACAACTACAAATGTGTTTGCAAATCTTACAGAAATGCATGCTTTTACTCGATGTGCCAAATGGCCGGGTGCAACTGTTACAAACATGCCTGCTGTTTCAGAGCAAAGTTTAAAGACATGGGTACTGCAACAGGCCTGATAGTTTCGTGACGCTGTTACATATATAACTGCTGGCCTGGAGTCTTGGTTTCAGACATGTGTGCTTAATCAAACATGGAAACGGTAAAGATGTCTACTGACCCTGTGGCAATAATAGCTGGGTTGCTGGTCTGGTACAAGTATAACAGACATGCACACTGATCCAACGCATGAGTACCCAGCATTCCTGTTAGTCGGGTGCAATGTAATATACATTATTGCTGGTGTGATGTAACAAACACACATACCTGCAGATCCTGCGTCTCGGCAACAGTCATACATGTGTGCTGTTTCACTACCACATAATTTGCATGCGTGCTGGTAAGAATGTCTGATGTGATGGTCTGGTGGCAATACATGGATGCCGTTCGATGAAACTTCAACAGATATGCCTGAGAACTTGGTACCATTCAATCAGACATGTCTCCTTTGAAAATCAAAGAGAAAATCTACTCGATCGATATCCCTCCATCAGACATGCCAACTTAAACTGTGAAACTTTAGTAGGCAAGACTATTGCTATGTTGCCAATGCAAGATACATGCCTGCTGGTCCAGTGAGACTACATCGCTATGTTGCTGCAGCTGCAACAAATATGTATTCTGGCCTAGTGTAACTTCCACAAACACCGCTGCTGTTCAAAAATGCCTACTGGTTGAGTGATGTTCAAGATGGGTGCTTGCTGGACCATTGCCACTCAATCAGTATGCCTGCCGATCTTTTACCACTCATTCCTGCACGGCTGCTGGTGTTGTGTATCTCTATTTGCCATACCTGCGTGTATGGTGTCTCACTATCAGCCGTGCCTGCTGGTGTGGAGCCTCACTATAGGCCATGCCTTCTGGTGTGATGCCTCATTATCAGCCATGCCTTCTGGGGTGTTGTCTCACCATAGGCCACGCCTTCTGGTGTGGTCCCTCATCATCAACCATGACCATTGGTGTGGTGCCTCACTATATGCCATGTCTGCTGGTCAGTTGCCACTGCAACCAACATTTTACTAGTTGAGTGCAGATAGTAGGATGGCTACAAATACGGTACTACCTGTACAGAGGTGTCATTACATCAGACATGTTTGCTTAACTGGGCCCAAAATTACAATGCTTCCTTAAAGATAAGGACGACTTAAGCGAAGTATTGAGATTTCAAAATGTTACATTTAATGTTTAATAAATTGCCAGGATCGATGCAGTACGTATGGTCAAAGACACCATTGTGATCTACAGAAAAAAAACGAAACTATTTTGATTTTAATAAGTTCGAAACGTTATTTTAATCAATACTTAACTTAAGTCTTCCTTAACTTTAAGGAAGTATTGTAATTTTGGGTCCTGGTGCCATTCTCAGATATGCCTGCATTTACAGTGCAACTCTATTATACACGTCTACCAGGTTTGTATATTCAGATATGTGTGTTTGTAAAGGCATCTGGTCTGTTACAAATCCATCATTATGCCTACATGTAGGGTGCCACTCCCACGGGTTTGAAAAATGTGTTGGCTATAATCTTGGACGCCATCTTAAATATGTCAAATGCTGAATGATAGCATCACTGGGATCACAAGGATGATGTCTGTAATAAGAATCAGTAAAATAAGCATTTTGCATGCAAATCCCTGGACTTTGTCGGTCTCCGGGAAGATTATCTAATACTTTTTGTGATAAACTGCCATCTTGGCGGCCATCTTGTCCGCATTCTTATTTTATTTGGTTACAAGCTAGTGTGTTCAGTTATATTCCAACTTCATAGCAACAATTTAAGGAAGAAAATGGGTTTGAGACATTATTTTCCGTATCACACAGATTTTCTCTTATAATTGTCCTCCATCTTGGACGCCATCTTGGATATATCGAAATGCTCAATGATGCCAGAGTGGCATCAATCGGATTTTTCAAGGACAATGTATGCACTACCAGAATCAACAAAGAAAAAAAGTTTAAAATCAAGTTCCAGGTCCCCCTAAAATTCGCCTGAATACTGCCGGACTAAAATGTTGTGTGTAGTGTTTTGTAAAAATTTTGGGTTGAAAAATCCTATTTGCCGGTAAATGCCAGTAAATATTGCCAACTTTGTCTATGCTCCATTCACTTTAATTTGATATATGCAGTATGACTACTTACAAAATAAGAGCTGTCGCATGACAGCGTAGCTCGACTGCAACCTTTTAATTGAGAGAAGCTTAAAGATAAATATTGTAAAGTTGAAATATATTTTATGGTCAACAAACATACATGACACAAACGTCTACAAAAGGAAGACACAATTTGAGGAAAGTCATTTGTAATATAGGAGATATGCTCCAGACACAAAAAACAACAACATAAAAATGAGGTCAGAAGTCAATGTCAAGGTAAAAGTGACTCGGCCATCCCAAGATGAATCCACACACCAAGTTTGGGATTCCTACCTCAAATAATATAGGAGATATGCTTCAGATACGATTATTCTAGAAATTAGGTCATAGGTCAAGGTCACAGTGACCCCAATATGATAAGAGACATACCAACCATCCAAAGAAGCATCCATACAACGAACAATATAGGAGATAATCATATGCTTCTGACACGATTATTCGAGAAATGAGGTCCTAAAAACTGGTACATGACACTCCACAGAGCTCTCGGAAACGCAGAATTACGCGTATTGGTACCAGAGCTCTCACTTACTGACAAATTGCAGTTCTGAACTACCAATTTTGGTGCTGGGACTCCTATTTTTTGAAGGAGGCTATATTCTTTTGTATTGTGGGACTCCCACTTTTTGGCAAAGAGGGCTCTGAGACTACTGTTTTCAAAATCCTAGTGAGAACTCTGGGTACACACGTTTTTTTCCTTTGGACGCATGATTTTCGCTAGGCGGGAGTTCCGCGTACGCATGTTTTTTTTAGTCGGCATGCGCTAAAAATCCAGTAGCTCATAGATCAATACACAATGGGAGATCAAAAGCCCTTTGATATTATCGATCGCGACACGCTTTTTCTAGCTCCGCGGGAGACGTGATTATTGTCCTGTCTCTGTTGACCAATCGTATGACTCGGACTGCAGTGTAGCAATTCTGACAGGTGATTGACAGGATTACCGATGCGAGACAGTGTGGTTATTACGAGGTGATTATAAAAGTAATTAAGCAAGGATTATCGATCATTGTTTGAAATAGATGCGCTACCGGTTTACCGTTAATTAAAGGGAGAAAAACTAATAGGGTATTGTAAACAACATCAAACTACCGACTTCCGAATTCGACTGATTAGGGATGAAAGAGAAAACATATTTTATTGCACTCGTTTGCGATTCGAGCAAAATCAACATGGAGAAAAAACAAGTTTACGAATTTGCATTACTTCATTTGTTCATTGCTGCAGCAAACAAAAGAGTCTGAGAATTGTTGAAAAAACCCCAAAAAAACGGTACAGCGGTAAGCCGTATACGGTAACCTCCGACTGACAAAAGTTCCAAATGAAGCTACACTACAAGCCGTGCGATGATCAAGCCGAGTGTCTAAATGAATAAACAAACAAATCGCTTTCAGCAAGTAAAATCGTTCATTCTAAATCATGGAAGCCATGTTAAATGGCTTAGTAATGTCATGGATATACGTCCCTGGTAATGTCAGTCTATTCAATGCAATCGCCGTAGACACTAGGGAGATGCTGTTTTTAGAAGAAAAAGACTTCCATCTGCATAAGATTATACAAAACAGAGAACTGCTGTCTGTCTGTCTGTCTGCCTGCCTGTCTTGTTAATGAATAAAACAAGTATCAACAGTTTAATCTTTTATTTTGATAAGGCCCAACAAAAAAAATGTGTGTTCAGGTTACATGAAAAAATGTACCAAAATATTTTGTTTTGTTAAGTAGGAACAATCCATTAATGCTTAAAGGGTTAAAATCAGTCAATGTAAAAATTACTCAAATGTATCACTTCCGGCAAAAATGGAAAAGATAAACGGTATGCACAAATTGGTGGGACTCCAACTTTTTGGAGGGGATTCCAACTTTTTTGGAGTGGGACTCCCACTTTTTCCAGTGGGACTCCTACTTTTTGCCAGATGGGAGTCCTGAACTCCTGTTTTCAAAATCCTAGTGAGAGCTCTGCTCCATCATCCCAAGATGCATCCACATTACCAAATTTGGGATTAAAACAAGAGATATGCTCAGCAACCCAAAAATGGTATGTGACACTCCCCAACACCAAGATCCATCCACTAACTAAATTTGGGATTCCTACCTCAAAGAATATCCTAGTGTAATCAATAATCACGCACATATCGCTTGTCAGTATATTTCATATATTCAATCACATCAAATAAAAAATACTGGCACATTCTCACCTTTATTCATGTAAATCCTCGCCACATAACTAATGATAAGTTTAGAAAACCTCTTTTCCCATGCTCCAAATGGTCTGGAAAATCTCAGACAAAAATGGTGACTTGCTGTCTACGTCATCAATAATCACACACTTCTTAAAAACCAAATTTTATGGGAAGCCAGACATGCAATACGTTTAAAAGTGTGACCAAATTAAATAAGAGTATCTTATCCATTTTACAGGCAATGAATAGTTATAAATACTGCAGAACTACTTATTTATTTCATTCAGCAAAACTCAAAGGTGGGACTGTTGTTGCTTATTCATGGTTTGCTGTAAGCACCATTGACTGTTGGGTCTTATGTTGAGTTCTTGGTTTGATGTGAGGTTCTAGGTATCATTTCTTGTTTAGCAATTGGCGAGCTGAATGCAAGCTGTAATATTTATTTGATTTGATCTGTTCCCAAATAAATTATTATTTAAATAAAGAGGATTCAACTGAGCCAACGTATAATGTAAAAAATACACATTTTCTCTCATTTTTACATAAAAACTAAGGCAGGCATGGTGGCCTATCTTTTTTTACCGCCAAAGCTAACCACCTGATAGTCATGGGAATTTGAAGTAGGGAAGATAGCCAAAGCAGCAGACAAAATGTCAACGAACTGGGATAAATGGAAATATGTTTATTTGCAACAAAATTTCTACAAACTTTTGGGTAAAAGAAAAATATGACTTAATAAGACTGTGTGAATAAATTGCGCAATAATTTTAGCGATAAACTCGTCATTTTCTATATGATGAAGGCGGGCGAAAGTAGAGGTCTAAGAGTCCCCAAAACTTCCGTGTGACATCACAAGTTTATGTGTAGACAGCGCGAGAGACAGAAAAACAACACTGCATAATTTTTGTGTAGCGTGAAAAAGCATACTCGGAGGATATGATGCAACACTCAAAACTGTGACCCTCGTCTTGCATGCATGTGTTGCTCTATTCACGGAGCTAAATCAGTGGGACAGTCCTCACAATCACTTCAGTTGCCAAGTTTTTCTATATCAGGTATGGTGGCACAATATTCTCCAATGTAAACTAAACTTGTCACAAAGTAGGTGAAGAGCTGTGCATGAATTTTGTAAAAGCTACTACTTGTATCAAAAATCTTACAAATGTCCGATTCTGCGCGTTTGAAATACACTTCACGTTGCTCTGCATTCTGTACTGATCAATCAACATCAAAATACTCGATAATTGTTCAGAACTTATGAAAATACAACATTAAGAAAGGTTACTTACAGTTTTATTCTGAAACTTGATTGTTTTCATTTTTGGTGCAGTTTCCGGTCAAACTGAACGAATTGGACATGAATGGACCCAATCGGTGATATTGATATTTGTCGGGATCAAAAGCGTAGCTACCTTAGCTCTGTGTGTTTTTGTCGCCTTCCCATAGTCATAAATCCACAAAATGAGATAAGCTCCATCCTCTTCATTAGCATATGAACATTTTTGTTATTACAAATAAAGATACCAATTTTTAGTTATTGCTTGTTTATGACTAGATGAACAAGTTCTAAAAATTTCAGCAAGATGTGATTATTAGTTCTCACTTTTCAATTTACTTTATTTTTTAATCATTTTCAACCTAGGTGTCGGATACTCCGACAAACTGACAGTTCCTTATATTATCCTCAGCTGTCCCATGCAACATTATATCTGCATGTAGCTGTAATCTCAAGGGCTATAACTTAATTACTTTGATTGACAGTTGTGGATCCATGAATGATGTCCTGGGCCAGGTGTGGTATTCGATCGCATTCTGATCTTTGCATTCTTCCTTAATTTATTTCCCTGTGATGATACATTCCCTAAGTTAGGAAGCCTCCCATGCGAGCTAAAATTATTCGTGTTTTACAACAGCAGAATCTGGGGCCCAGTACCTATTTTGGCCAGTAAAATTAATTTAAGCTCCCCACCCCCTAGAAGCTTAGGATGCTGCCTGTTCTGCCAATATCTTACAATGAATAGGTGCCATGATTATCGCATGCTATTTTTTTTGTGCTACTTTTATGCTTTCGGCGCTCTCGTCGCAGGCATTTGTTTTGGAATAGTGATACCCTCTGCCTGGTTGTCTATTTATATACTCATCTACAAAAGAAACCCATCAGTCACTTCTAGGGGCAATTATGAGGGTCTGGATGGGGTATAATGATTAGTGAATAATGGCCCTTTTTTATAATGAATAGTGAATAATGAGCCCAAAAAATAATGAATAGTGAATATTGAGGGCCTAAAAAATAATGAATAATCCTATTTTTTTTAATGAATTGAAGAAAAAAATAATGAATAGTGAATAATCAGATTTCTTTGCCACCTTTTTTTACTGTTAATGAATAATTGGTCTTATTTTAATGAATAACCCAACATTTTAATGAAATGAATAATGGGCTAAATTTTTAATGAATAGTGAATACCAGACCCCCCATCCAGACCCTCAATTATGGAAATCAGAATTAAGAAATGAAAATATATTTATACCATATTCCGTAGCAATCAGTTCTGCATCATCGCATTGAATAATATAACAGTTTTACTTAAATCTGTTCGTGCTATTCGCCAGTGTTTAGACAAGGGGTCATTTTCAAAAATGCAGCTTTTCCACTAGAGAAGGAATATCTTGTTCTCGTCTAAATCAGTTGATTTCAGTTAAATTCGTCCAAAAACAGACATAACCATCTCCTGCAGCAATAACTGCCTCATGACGAGGTTGAACCAAAAGCATGTGACGCCGCACAACGTTCTTGGGAATCCACACCCATTCTTAATTGAGAGCAACCTGAGGCTGTCGAAGATTCCAAGGTTGCACTGAACGATCCAGGATGCATCGCCAGAGCTCAGTCAACAACTGCTCTATCGTATTGAGATCAGGGCTTACTGAACTAACGCGGTTTCTTTTGGCTTTTGCATACACTTGATTGCCTTGTCAGAGAGGGACATACCGGTTATTGGACGAAGTGAACTGTTTAAGACTGTAACTCGAGTGAAAACCTATTGTACGAAACTTGTCAATTTTAGAAATGACCCCTTGTCGATACACTGGCGTACAGCTTGAAAGGGTTTAAGTAAAATTGTTACATTATTCAATAACTTGATAATTAATTGATTGTTAAAGAATATGGTATAAAATATATTTTGGTTTCTAAATAATTTTACCATAATTGTCCTAAAAAGTGACTGATGGGTTTCTTTTGTAGTTGAGTATATAACATGCTGTTAGCATAAGGGTCGTGTGTAATTAAAATAATTTCACCGACAAGACAACTCACCGACAACAAGTAAAACATAGTGTTAAAAGCATGTCTCATATTATATGACATATTAACCCCCAAATTCAATTTGTGGATATACGAGTTGGGGTCATGGAATATCGCTCACTGTTTTCAGCCACCGTGACCTTGATCTCAGGTGTCAGTTCTTGAAAAAAATGCACCCACAGCAGATCGCCTATATTATTTATGGTAGCAGTTCCATATTTGTTATGTAGATACATCTTGGGCCCTGGCGGGTCGCCAACTGGTTCCAGGTCACTCTGACCTTGACCTCTGGTTTCAGTTCTAAAAAGGTCGAGCCCAGAGCATATCTGTATATAATTTGAGGTAGGAATCCCAAATTTGGTGTGAGGATATATTTTGGGATCATGGTATGTCTCATACACTTCTGGGTCTCCTTGACATGTAGCTTGTACATAAACATGTTTAAAATACTGTAGCTTTAGTTTTATAACTTTATTAATCATGTCACGTTTGTCGGAACATTAACGGAATGATATTGGCCCACTTCGAATTAAACTAAAGTTGCTACTAAAGATCTTATGTAACAGATGCGTGCGCACGTGTACACCCGAACGGCTACAGTTGCAACCTTTTGATTAGTTGTCAAGTAAACAAAGTACATAGCCCTGTATGCCATCTTCAATTCTTCATCATAGACAAAAAGGGTGTGCATAAACTGCACAGCCTACTCAAATTAACAATTATGAATAAGAGGGACCGCAAATAAGACACACCAAGGATTTATTTTGTAAAATTAAAACATTTTGAGGCTATTGATAGATCTTGAACCCATCTTGCTAGATAGGTCAAGCGGAGGGAACCAAACAAGCTACTAGAGTAATGGTGCTCTGACCCACCGTTGATCTATAGTAGGTTTGTGATTTGGAGGTGTTCCCAACATACAAGGTGCACATGCTGTTTTTAGACGAGGCAAGCCCTCCTTTAAAAAGAAAAAAATAGTAACGTAGTGTTTTGAGTAATGCATACCGCGTATTAACACAAAAACATTTTTTCAGTCGTGATGTGCCTTACTTTCCTTTGAGTATTGCGCCTGTGCAGTCAATGTTGGTTCTGCTGTTGTTAATTCAATTGTTTGTTTTGTATGGGTTTAGTGTGAGGTCTTTGTTTTGTTTTGTTTTGCAGTAAATTGCGTCTGGTCTAGTTTTGTAAATATTTCGCCCGTGAAAACTTCTCTGAGAGTACGAGATAACAAAGCGACCAAACAAAATTTTTGTTAAGGTATTCCAGAGTAAAAAGCTGAGAGGGATAAAAACAGAACAAAGAAACAAATATAATATTTTACTCCAAGCGAGCGGTGCCATTTGCCTATTGGAGCTCTTTAAAAGCTTGAAAACCTGGTCTTGTATATATACGGAAGGATATAGTGGATCAACTGAGTCGATAGATGCTGTAAATATTTTGCCTCTACCTCTAGCGAGATTCGAACCTACGACCTCGACAACACCGCCTAGCACTAGACTATATATGACATGTACTGCATCAGGCGTTGTCAATATCAGCGCTTCCTGAACATCCTTTTTTGGGGATGTCTCAGTGGCACAGTTGGTAGCGTCAATGTCTGGTGTAGTGCTAGGCGGTGTTGTCGAGGTCGTGGGTTCGAATCTCGCTAGAGGCAAATAATTTACAGCATCTGTCGGCTCAGTTGATTCACTATATCCCTCTGTATTTATCTACTGTCTGAATCTGCATCAGTTTCTGATCCTGTGTAGCTCGAAAGCAATGATGTTTGTGAAATTATATTTCCGCACTTCTGATATTTATCTAATTTCACTTGTATTCTTGGATCCATCAGGCTTTCACTTGCGAACGAAATAGATGCCATGCATTGAAAAGGAACCAATATACGACATGTACTGCATCAGGCGTTGTCAATATCAGCGCTTCCTGAACATCCTTTTTTGGGGGATGTCTCAGTGGCGCTGTTGGTAGCGTCAATGTCTGGTGTAGTGCTAGGCGGTGTTGTCGAGGCAAAGAATTTACAGCATCTGTCGGCTCAGTTGATTCACTATATCCCTCTGTATATATATATATATATATATATATATATATATATATATATATATATATATATATATATATATATATATATATATATATATATATATATATATATATATATATATATATACGGAGGGATATAGTGAATCAACTGAGCCGATAGATGCTGTAAATATTTTCGAGATTCGAACCCACGACCTCGGCAACACCGCCTAGCACTACACCAGACACCGACGCTACCAACTGCGCTACTGAGACATCCCCAAAAAAGGATGCTCAGGAAGCGCTGATATTGACGACGACTGATGCAGTACACGTCGTATATTGGTTCTTTTTCAATGGATGACATCTATTTCGTTCGCAAGTGAAAGCCTGATATATATATATATATATATATATATATAGTGTGTGTGTGTGTGTGTGTGTGTGTGTGTGTGTGTGTACATGCATGCGTGTATGTACATTTTGCAATATCCCCCCCCCCCCCCCCCCCCCCCCAAGATTGAAATGCTTCCTATGCCTATGTTTGGCTGTGTTCTGAATCGCTCTTCGACTCTTAAATTACTCCAAAAAGTGTTCGTCTAGTCCAATGGAAATAACTGTTGTTCAAATAACTACATTCTGCGTGGCGATTTAATCATCTTTCGTACATACTCTTTGTCATTGCAAATTGGTACATATAGTAAGTTAGATAACACCAAGGAAGAAACAGTCACAAATCAACATTATTATCGTGTGTGTACCCAAACTACTCAACATTGCTATAGATACATTAAATTACCCATTTCAACGAGTTTAACCAGAACAGACCCAACAATCATGAGGCTCAAACCTCTAAGCCAGCCTCTTGCAGACTTCCAGGGTTCTGGTACCAATCATGTTAAGACCTGTTAATACCTCCTGGGACCACTACCAGCCCAAGGCACTGGTCTACAAAAGTCTCCTGCACTCTTCACCGACGTCTAGGATCCCTTGTGCCAATAATTTGAGCATAGTTTCTTAATCTAGCCTCCCATGTATTTTACAATGGTCTTTGACCTCAGGCTCTCTCACAGATTTCCAAGCACCCCAGGTTCAGTCGAGCCAAGGCCAGAGTTCTGCTCTAAGGAACCTCTTCAATTCATCGGTCTGTAACATAACAATGCCTAACACACTAACAGACTGTTGATTAAGCTTCTAGGTTCCTTCTTGAGATCAAAGTAAGGAAGAAGGCAAACATCAGAAATAGATACAACCAAATACCACACCTGACCTAGAACACCATATGGAAAAGTGACAAAACACCAGAAAACATCACATACAATGTAAAAGAGAGGTCAGTCCTTTCCCAGCAGGTGACCACAATGCTACAGGGAATAAAGAAGACAGTATGTAACAGGAATGACTGAGTAGTGTACACCAGGGACAGTGACTAGATTATCCATCGTAGGTCGTAATGAATGATAGTGGAATAATGTGATGTAGCACTGGCCACATTCATTTGAAACGAAATGCAGAGACTGAGGGGCAGTGAGAAGGTATGGAGAGACAGACTTTATCCATGAAGTGACAGACATCTTGTAGGCACTGTGAGGAGGTGAGAGGAGAAAGACAGTACTGTTGAAGCGACGAGTATCTTGGAGGAACAGTAAGGAGGAGAGAGAGAGTTTAAAACGAAATGCAGAGACTGAGGGGCAGTGAGAAGGTAAGGAGAGACATACATTACCCATGAAGTGACAGACATCTTATAGGCACTGTGAGGAGGTGAGAGGAGAAAGACAGTACTGTTGTTGGAGGAATTACATATAGATATACTTTGGGCACGGCCATAGTAAAGTTACGTAGTTAGTCATGTTCTGCTACTGTGTTCATTTGATTGGACACTATATGGGCCTCGTCGCGAGAAAACCTGTCTTCGGGGTTTCTGACAAAGCGAGTTTCAAACCAGTTTCTTCAGCTACACAAACTAGCTAGAAAATTGAAATTTTGCTCGCAGCAAGTCTATATATAATACTTTTCGACAAGCGAATAACAAAGGCGCTGATCAGTCTGCGCGAATGCGCAGGCTGGTCTGCGAATTTGTTGTTCGCACCCCCCCCCCCGAAGACAGGTTATCTCACGTTGAGGCTCAATTATAATATGTATTTCTTTCATATTTTAACCGCCAGTCTGTTTCATCGCTCTACTATGTACATGTGCAAACTCTACATTGACAAATTAATATGGCTTGATGTTATTGTTAATTATTTTTGTGTAGATATGTTTGTACAAATAAAATCTAAGATACATGTGGAAAGCGCAGTTATACAAAATTCGGTGGATGTTCAGTTACAATCAGGTCTCATCCAATATGTTGGCATATGTTTAGTCAGTCCTAGGAACAGGGTCTGTGCTATTTATAGTACTCCATTTGACTACTATTGAAAACTGATCAGATCCTATCAATTTTTATGTACTCTGTTCATAACAGTGTAGTGATTTAAATGTAAATTATGACAATGTAATGTTCAGTGAATTTGTATTATAATTGTTTGTTGGAAGTCAGGTATGTTCAGATAATAAATTAGCGGTCGATCCATAGGCTGTCCCAAGGGAGGGTACTATGCTATTTTCCTACATACATAGGTTCAGGCCATTTTTTGGGGTTCAAAATTTGGAATTTTAAATCTATTTTGGGTTTTCAGAAAAAAATATTTTTTGGGGTATGAAGATTTTGTAGATAGTTTTTTTGGGTCATCGCAAATTGAACGAGTTTTAGGGGTCATTTCCATGTATTTTAAGGGCTTTTCTAAAGGTAAATGAACAGAATGGGGATATTTTTTTGGGTTGCAAAAAATTCAAAAAATCATTTGGGGTGCTTGATATTCCTTATATTCTTTGGGGTAAACAGTAGATGCTGGGCCTAAGCTTACGTATGAAGAAAAAAAAATGAGAGTATCCCCCTAGGAGGCTGTCATGTAATATAATGTTGATTGTTTCTTATGAATGTGTTTAAGGGTGTCCAAGAGAACCTGCTTTTTATGTCATACGATAACCAAAGGCAAAGATAAGCTGCGCTACTAGGAAAGCTGATCAGTAGCTTTGGGTTTTCTTTCACTACATTAAAGTATAATTTCTCTGGTTTCTAAATTTAAAATTTCAAGCCTCCAGCAATCGTACGTCTGTGTCTGTACAGTATATATATTAGTCTGACATAGAGAATCAATTTGACCTGGAGAGACACGACACTTAGTCTGTTGCAGATTGCTTTCAAACACTGCACCAAATAAAGAGTGAAGCTCACAAAACGCCCACACGTACAGGAAGACATAGTTCTAGAACCTACATGCCAATGTGGAGCTTTCCAAAGTTTGTACCACTTTTTTTTATTTGTCCAATATTCGTAGACGCCAGGTCCAAACTTAAACAACTGACCATCTAGGGATCTCTTGTTTGACACGGAAAAGTAAACACATCACGAAAACGATTCACTATTCACGCAGGTACAAGAATACAAAATGGAATCAGGAAGGTTTGCTCGGAACTAATTCAAAATAATAATTACGCACTATCCACTATGATCAATGCGTAACATAGCAAACATGTGGTCATCCCCCCTCATCTAACTCTTTCTCTTTATCTAGCATGTATTGATGTCCACGATAATGAACACTGTTTCATTCCTTCATAATAATGCTATTTGCTCAATATTGTAACAGGAAATGACGTTTATACAAATGTATATGCTTCAGCTTACCACCAAATTTCCAGTGCCATTACATTTGTATATAAATTGTATTATGCTCGTCAATTTACAAATAAAATATTGCTTAACGTTATTAGAAAAATTCAATGACCAAGAGAGCACAGGGTTATATTTCACACGGGGCATGAATCGTTTACGAGTAAATGCTCAGATTTTTTTTTCTGTGTAGGAATGTTTATTCAGGATCTTTTTATCATTTCCATCGTCAAATGATATCAAATTCCATTTAATTTGACAGATATGGGCTAAAATCCTTCGAACTTTGGGGAAAGTTGGTCCGATGCTCAGTGGGGAAACACGAATCTAAAGAAAGAAAATAACTTTTCAAACAAAATTTTGGGCTAGAGGGGACGCTGAGACACATTTACACGGAACCACATTGTCGGATTTCACCAATGTTCGTTCTTAGTTGTAAAATAAAACAAAAAAGAAAGTGACACCAACCTTTCTTTATCCAATTTTTGGCCTGGAAACTACCACGACGTGTCCCGGATGTGGCTTGGGAACAAAATTACGTTAACTCAATTTCGTGGTAGTTCCTAGGTTTACCACCTGTGGCACAGGGGCCAATCCAGCTAAATAAAATGCCATCTAAGATAATTTCCTCAAATAGACTATACTTATTACTTTGCGGCATACTGTAAACACTGGACTGGCCCATGAGGTTCAGCATGGCCATCAGCTGAATCTGATTAGAGTCTTCGTTGTCCGCTTAAAGAAAGCTTCTGTCCTTAGTTACCCACTGAGCGCACAGCAAAGACTCAGATCAGACTGGGCATCCGGATGCCCAGTCTGATCTCAGTCTTCGCTTTGTGCATAATCATTTGTAATGATTTGTCATGCCGTGACTTAACTGTTATTGTCATGCGCAAGTGTCAGTTGGTAACGCTTTAAAATCAGGTGCATTGTTTCATTGTAATTAAAGTATTGGACTCAAATTAATGCAATGGGAATTCAGTAATGACTAGATCGAAAAACAAATTTGCGCTAACAAAACAACAAGTTGTAGTTATTCAATATCTGTTTTCATATTCATTGATTTTAATTTGTCTATAGAAAATAAAATCAAACAGCATCTGAGATGGTGTTAAAAAGAACCTTTTATTGAATACTTTACATGTATTATGTAAAAGTGTTGTTCAGTTTGTTTTAATGATATACACTGTGTTTTAGGTTAAGATACACCCCACCACCACCACCAACAACAACATCAACTACAACAACACCATACATCAATGTTAATCGTTTTATTGATGATTCTAAAAATTTTATGCTCGTTGTTGCCATTGAACGACTATTGCAATTTCAGCAGACCATTAGTAGTGCATCTTGTGGGGTGTACTGTGGTCAAATTGAGCTATCCAGTGTATGAAATGTGCTGTAAACTCAGTGTGAAGATAACAACCTAGTCAGGCTGTTAATTAGGTAGCTATGAACTCTCTTATGAACTGCTTATTGCATACATTTATAGTACGTTTTCTGAATGACTTGGTCATTATTAATAAGCTGGTCCGCAGTGGCTTAATGTTAGAGTACTGGACTTATTTGTGGAGATTGAGTGGTCCCTAGTTAGAGACTCGCAGAGGCACTGTGTTGTGTCATTGAGTCATACAATTGATCCATGCTGCTTAATATTTGTTTAACCCCGAAGAAAACGTCCCGACATGATTGAAAAATTGTGACTCGGAGGTAACTTGGATTGACTGGAGCAAATACATGTATGTACAATGTAATAAGGATTCTTTTTACTCGCTCGCCACAACGCCTAATGATTGTCAATACTGATTTTAACTGGAAGCAATTTTAAAAGGAAGCTCTTCTGTTATTGTTTGCTGATCACACCACTTAATGGACATTTTATTACTTAAAAGGTAAGCTCAGTTTTAATTCCTTTCCCTCTAATGGCGACCTTTGTCACTTGCTGATAAGTAATAGTTATACCATGGCTTGTTCCCCTGTACGTGGAGATAATCCACGAGCTTTAGCGAGTGGATTATCTTACGTACAGGTGGACAAACATGGTATAACTATTTAATACCACCTACATCAGTGAAGACCTTGCACATCACAGACATTTCGTGCTAAAGTTGGAAAGGCTGATATAACCTTTGCAAACAATTTAGGCACAGATCAACAAAACGTCGGGCGGCTGATCTGGAAACCCCGATGGTATTCAAGAAAGTTTTAGAAAATGCAGATAAAAAAATCCGCAGACAACCAGAAAACATGAAAAATGATCCAGCACGCAAAGTGTTAACCATTTCTTGACTAGATCCCCGAAAAGGTATACATTGTCAGAAAACAAAGGTCGGGAGGAGATGCCAAATATGATGATGGTGCATCAGATCATTGTCTGCACTGTTCAGTAAACAGTGAAAGCAATCGCAATGTTACACGTGGTTTAGTCTCTAAATTGCAAAATAGCTATCAGATTTTGTTTTAGAACTTTTAATGTGTTTTAATTTTTAATATTCTTTAATTTTTAATATTCTAGCAATTATCCTTTAAATGCAAACTGTGGAACACGTCAGTATATGGCGCAAGGGGACATCTTCAATCGGTCGCCTACTGCCATCTTTTTATTTAGAACACTGGTCAGATTTCAGATCATGCACCGCAATCTAGTAGAACACAGGTTTAATTTTTGTTGTGAACTTTCATCTATGTCCATACATTGTAGATGAGAGCAGCGAAAGCTCTGGCGACTCTGAGCTTTATCTGCTCGCATATTGCTGGCTACTTTAAAGTATAATGATTTTAAAAATAGCGCAAGTGGGCCATGTCATGCAGTACTGACCTTTGTTAAATAGGCAGACCCATTGTAATTAAATCTAAGAAATGCTTGGCGTGTAATGTTCAGATGATAGCCTTCTTGCAAGGCGAATACGATATTCATAGCGTCTGATGCATTTTTCACGTGAATACAATAATCTGGAAAAAGGATCCAAAGTAGTTTCTACCATTTTTCAATACTTTACAGGTGGATGAATTCCGCTCTGAGACTACACAAGCATACCTGATATCTCTTGAGAAAATTCTAAAGTGGATCGAGGTGAAATGAAGGACGCAATAGACGAGAAAAATGGATTATTTGGTACAAATTTGGCGTTCAAGATCTCGCCATCTTGGAGCCTAGGCCAGGAGAGGAAAGAAGGTTTTTTTTTGCAAATGTGTTTTTGTTGTTGCAAATTTGAGGGTCTGTGTTGTTATAAGAGTTTGTTTGTCGTTCTGTTCTGTGTTCCTTATAATATTCTCTTAATCTATGGACTTTTGAATGTAACATGTACTATGCACAATCTATTTAGCAATTACTTATGTTTTATATCTTATTTTTGCTCATCTTGGTGCAGTATCGATTAATTTCAATGACAATGGTTAGAACAGGATTTAAGGCAAATGAAACCACGAATTAACAGACGCCATCCTTTAAATTAGCATTTGGGGAGAGCAACAATAGCAAAGGGGTCAGTAAGCAGAAATCACATCCGTTGTAAGTAATGCTGAAATGATGAGCATGTGGATTTTCGTTGGTGGTTTTTCATCTTCATCATTCATCATACGCCTATAAAACTATTAGTTATGTGACAGATGTGATATAGAAATTTTATGCTGAAAACATCAGCTGCCGTCAATGACGCCAAAACATAGTCATCATTTGATTAAACTTCTAGTGGTAATCGGTGTTCAATTCAACAGAGAATCAGTTGACAACTTACAATGTAACTCATCTTATGGTTGATTAAAACCTTAAGTTACTGCAAAATGGTGCGACGCATTTGTGAGATAACGGTAACGTTATATTTTATCTCTTTAGCCGTGAAGATATTTCATTCAACATTACTTGTATGAGTGTGTTAGAAGGCATCAAGAGTAAGGTAAGGTTCAAGAAATACCGACTATAAATACTGTATAAAGGCGATAACGTAAAATCATTAATAAACACTTCAAAATGTGAATAATTGGTCCTTTATTTCTCGAAGAAAGTTCAGCAAATTGCAGCATTTGCTGTGCTTTTTTGGTTTTCAGTGGCCAAACAATTGCCTGGAAATGGTTTTGGCTTCCCCCAATGGTCAGAAATACCCACGTTACCCGCTATTCCCAAAATCTAACGTCACTTTAGCACATCCGTTGCGTTTGGGATTTTTCAAATGGAAATTCTTGTCAGGAGATAGGCGCTTGAATCTTCATGACAACAAAAATGAAACTTGAGATCTGATGTGGATGGGCTCACCCATACAGAATGATTGCTAAATTTATTTTGCATAGTATATATATGATTTTTGTAGTTTTTTGGCTATTTTATTTTTATGATATTCGCAAAAAAACATGGGCAGATATTGATCATCTGCAAAAATTTCAAGCTACTGCGGATTTTCCCACAACAATTCTCTCCATCAGTTTCAGTCAAGTAATCTTTGTAAGGCGATGGGTTCTGTTGCTGCAAGAGGTTTTTCCTTTTTGAGTGTTAGAAATTTTTGGTCAATATATTCAACTTGTTTTTTTTTTTGTGTACACAAAAGCATAGTCATATAGCAGAAATACATCTATGCGCAACTGTCTATTCTGATGTCCTCAATAACAACCCTATTGTATTTATGCCACGCGATTATAACTCCAGTCGATTAATAATTGATCAACAATGCTCCTTAAGAGTCTACAAACACAATTATTAAGCTTAAAATTTAGAAGAAGGAATGTCTTTGCCCTATGAAAATTGGATGGCTTTATTTACTGTTTCAACTCTAGCCACTAAGCGTGCATGGAAACTCGGGGTAATACGTAATAGTTATTCTATGGTTTCTCCGCCTGCATGACGAGATAATACACGAGCTTTAGCGTCAGTGTAAACCTTGCGCATTACGAAATATTTCATACCAAAGTTGGTTAGGGTGGTGTAAATGGACCTCGTCGCGAGGACTCCCTGTCTTTGAGGTTGCCAGGCTCAATTTGGCCTGCCCAGCTAAAGAGATTAGATAAAATACTGAAATTTGCATGTTACAAATTTAGCTATCAAATTTCCAGAAAGTGAATAAGGTGATTAGACTGCGTAGATCAGCAGACTAGTCTATGCCTTTGTGGTTCTCATGCAAGAAAGTCTATTTCTTCATGCGAAGCCCATACAGCTTTGTTTGAATAGCTAAGTATGCAATTATATATAATTGAGAAGCGGCGTGAGATTTCTAACAATTGGTATGTGCGACCAACAAAGGCTCAGACCAGCCTGCGCATACGCGCAGTCTGATCAGAGCATTTGCTAATCGCTTGTATATTCTATGAGTGTTAAGCTACTGGCTGAACATCATTTGGAGTTTCTAAGCTTAAAAGAAGGCTGCACAGTCTCGTCTGAATCTACACTTGTCAAAATGCCACTTTGTTGGAAATCACATGTCATGTTCTACTTTTCAATCACACATTTAGACACAGAAACTCGTACAACTGATACTCCACAATCCATAGCTACAGAAGTTCAGAAACCAGACACCTGGCAGAACCGATCTCCTCTCTCATCTTTCAAGAGGACCTGGAACGAGTGGGCGGGTGGGACCACGCTGCACGGAATTAAGTTTATATTTGATGATGGAAGCTCTGTTGTCAGAAGGTAAGCTTTTTTTTAACATAGTGTGTTAAGGTCAAGGTTTCTTGAATCCATATGTGGACTTCATAGGCAGTATTAGACACCAGATTCAATTTTTTGTAGAGGTACAATTCTAATGGGGAACCCAGTCATTCAAAACCTTGTAAAATACAGTTCTGTACCTTTTATCTGCCAATTGCCCAAGCGCTCAATTTTATACAATGTATTTTACAATGATTGTATAGAAAAATAATTCTTAAGAGTATATTTACAGCAACGTATCAAAAAGGCGCCATTTAAACAGGTTATGTCAATTAGCAAATGTTGATCCATTTGCAGCCGACAGTAATCTTTTGATGCTATGTATTTAAACCTTGTGTTTTTCAGCATGTGGCATCAAGTTTAAGCCGAACATTTTAACGTTGTTTTGTTTGTTTGTTTGATTTGATTCTCTAAGTCCCATCAACACTATTTCAGTTAAACAGAGGAACCAGTACAAAGCTAGGATAAATGTTTCTTGCTCAAGGACCACAACGCAGTGACACCGGTGAGGCTCGAGCCCGCGGACTCTCGGGGCGGACTTGATTTAGCAATTTTTAGAGTACTCGGCGTACGCCAGAACAGCCACATAAACAAGTATAACTGGGTACTTTGGAGTACTCCGGAATAAATCAAGCGATACAAAATATCTCCACGCATGCAGGCAATGATCCACCATCTTTTTTGGAACATGTCACGTGACTGTTCTGTCTACACCACCTCAGAAGACGGAGTACTCCGGCGTACGCCAGCACAGATGTTCCAGCGCACTTGATTTCTGTTCTGCCTGTTCGGAGTGGAAGGAGTAAAGAGAACAGCTAAATCAAGTCTGCCCTCGGTCTAGAAACAAGCACTCTACCACTGAGCCACTGCGCTCCCTTAAACGTTGTAATCCCATTTAGTAATAAAGCATTAGAATATCCCATAAACTACACAAACAAACAACAAACAAACACACACACACACACACGCACGCACGCATGGACGCACACACACACACGCACGCACGCCCACACACGCTATTTGCTTCAAAGGATAATCTTTTGAAGAACATATTTGACTTCACTACATACAGCTGGTGAGTGAGACTGTGTAGGTGAGTTGGTGGTAAAACGTCTCCCCGACTATAGTGGAGATTTTATTTTCATGTCTTGTCGTGGGACTTTGAAACTGATGAGGCCTTACTGGTGGAAGCTAGCTAGTCTGGCCCAGAAAACTTGTGCATGTACACTCTTCACTCTCCCTGACCTTGACTTTAGTGGAGATTTTATTTTCATGTCTTGTCGTGGGTCTTTGAAACTAATGAAGCCTAACTGGTGGAAGCTAGCTAGTCTGGCCCAGAAAACTTGTGCATGTACACTCTTCACTCTTCCTGACCTTGACTTTAGTGGAGATTTTATTTTCATGTCTTGTCGTGGGTCTTTGAAACTGATGAAGCCTAACTGGTGGAAGCTAGCTAGTCTGGCCCAGAAAACTTGTGCATGTACACTCTTCACTCTCCCTGACCTTGACTTTAGTGGAGATTTTATTTTCATGTCTTGTCGTGGGTCTTTGAAACTGATGAAGCCTAACTGGTGGAAGCTAGCTAGTCTGGCCCAGAAAACTTGTGCATGTACACTCTTCACTCTTCCTGACCTTGACTTTAGTGGAGATTTTATTTTCATGTCTTGTCGTGGGTCTTTGAAACTGATGAGGCCTAACTGGTGGAAACTAGCTAGTCTGGCCCAGAAAACGTGTGTATGTACACTCTATCCTGGATTCTTTGCTTCAAATGGATAACCTTTTCATGTACGGATCCAGAGGGGGGATATGGGGTCTGGACTCCCCTGGAAAATTACAAAAATATAGGGTTTCTTAGCAATATTGGTCCGGATCCTCTTAAAATCACAAAGCTACCAACCCAGCATTCAATGTTGGGCCATCATCGGCCTACCAGCGAAACGCCATTTAAGTGGCGTTTCACTGGCGGGCCGCTGATGGCCCACTAGTAGTGGTATTTGGATCCTTCCTCCCCTTATCAAACTAAAAAAAACACACAAAAAAAAAACACTATCACACACAAAAAACACACCAAAAAAACCCCCCAAAACGTCAAAGTTGGACCCCTCTGACAAACCATCGTGGATCCGCGCATGTTTTTAACAACATCAAGAAGGGCTTATATTAATATATTTTTAAATTTTGTTTTTTTGTTTCAGAATATTCTGGCTCATTATATTTGGTGGTTTGCTGTACTATCTGGTAGATACATGTATTGTTCAAACACAACGCTTCCTAGAATACAAGACAGTGACAAAAACATCCATGAAGTTAGAGAAGCGTTTAACACTACCCGCATTGACAATTTGTAATTTCAACCTTATCAAGAATGACTCGGTGAAAGATCCCAAAACGAGACAATTACTGACGCAATTATTTTCACCTGATCTAAACATAACATTTATCAAAAATTTGGGAGATGAGTTTCTTAGCACGGTTAGCTTAAATGAAATTTTGAGCAAAGGCACCCCAGAGCTACATCAGACCTTTTTGATATGTACGCTTTTCATCGATCATGTTGGTTGCCAAAATATCCTGAAGAAGAAAAAGACTGAAAATGGCTATTGTTTCACTTTCGGGTCTGAGGAACATAACCAGACGGTAGAAACGCAGATGACGGGTCATAATGGTGGAGTATCTTTTATGATCTGGCTAGACCAGAATAATTACTTTGTTGGCGATGGATTCAGTGCAGGTATAAAGGTAGGTTAATTTTTCAAGAAAATATAATGAACAAAAAAGAAACATTACATATAAATACAATGCTTCCTTTCTATGGACATAAAGTATGTTTTTGCAACTTATAGTTTGTGGCTCAATGCAGATAACTATTTTAAGATCATTGCGACAGTAAAAGGTCCAAAAATAACGTATGCCAATATGTTGGAACTAAGGAGGGGTCTAAATTTAAAAGCAATATTTGAGATATCCATCATTGGTCATTTCAGTCATTTAAGACATGCTTTCTCAGAATATATTGAACATAAAGTAAAGTGGTGTACTGTAGGCAGTGGATCAATTTGATCAAACCAAATGACAGAGAAGCCTTGTCTTAAAAAAGAAAAACTCATTGAAATGCGCAGATAATTAATGCTATACTTTAAATTGCAAGGGAGATTTGTCTTAAAGTCACAAAATATTTCACTTGTTATTTTTTTCAAACTATTCCACTAAAGACATCTCGTTCTTAGTTGCCAGATGTCTTGCAAGTAATAGAAAAATGTAGCAAGTTTGGGAGATATCATTTTGGGGTTAAAATCTTTCAGGAAATGTATGCAACGTTTTTATTTGTTCGCCATACATAAAGACAAAGCTGTTACTATTGACACTAGGCTTAGATTAATAAGGGGATTATCACCAGGGCATGGCCCAGACAGCATAGTTATGTTGGGCTGCTGGTGGCATTTGGACGGCATATTGGCAATGGCCCTGGCCAGTTGGCCGCCATCAGGCCGCTGTCAATTAAATTTTGAAAAAACGCCATTTGTGACCAAAATTCAAATATAGATACAGCGGGGCATATCTGCAATGGCCCCCGCTAGTGACATGTCATCGGGCCGCTGTCAGTTGAATTTTGAAAAAACGCCATTTAAAGCATTATTTTCTTCTGTTCCATTTTCCTATTATAACTTTTCCTGTTATAAAATATTATATAACTTATTTTTTGTTGATATTTTACTGCAATCACTAATTCTTAAATGGTTTTTGATAAAACGGAGATTTGGCTTGCCTTCGGGTTTCATTTTCTTTCTGTTTCATTTTTCAAACATAATTTTGTTTTTATATTGTTCGCTCTAATACTAACATGGGGTTTTGACCCAAATATTATGTATTTCTGGTATTATTTACAATTTTTCAATTTGACCTTGAACAATTCATAAGCAAAAATTGAAAATTTATATTTTCTACCAGAAATTTGTACATTATGGGCGAAAATACTTCTAAACATTGTAGTCGAATAATTGCAGGTCATGTTCATGCAAATGGTTTTCTCTAAAGTTCATTCAGCGTGTCACAGCATTGTTAATGGTATCAAACCAGGAAGTAACTCTAAAAAGACTGATAAGCATACTGCGGATTGCTCAATAGCTGTATGTTGGGCCGTAAAGTGATCTATGTGAGATGTATAAGTTGTTAATACAACAATGTGGCCAAAAGTATCAGTCTCCTTGACAAAAAAGCAATTCTTGTTTATATAGGTACATTTTCATGCAAGTAAGAGCTTTGGAAAGATATATCCCCATAAGAAGGTCATATCAAACGATACTGTTTGTATCTCTCCACATGTGGGCGTACCTATTTGATATTGTGAGAAGCCTTCAGTCCCTCCTATTTGGGGACTGTAACAATGAATGATGTACATCATCATTATTAAATGTAAAAAAGTTGAACAGATTAAAAGCAGTATAAAGAAGGAATTTATTTTATAAAAAAGACAGAGGACAGACAGCAGCTTGACCAGCGGCCAGACAGCCGCCCACCGTTTCTTAGAGTATATTCATTATAACATTCTTCAAAGTGCTCATATCTAATGGAGACTTTTATTGTTTGTCAGGGTGTTTGACACATGCTCTGGCTAGAAATTTGGTTCCAATGCTTCCTTTGATTTTTACATCCTGTTAAAATGTTATACTCTCTATGTTAGCTCTGAATGAAACATCAATGTGATGCTTGTATTGGTTAGCCAAATCTCCAATGATTATTTTAATGTACGTCAGATTATGGAATTGATATGGAACCAGTAAGGTTGAATATTCAAAAACTCTATCTTTATACATTGTTTTATGCGTAATTAACTATTTATAAGTTTATATGGAAGTATTTTAATATTGTATCAACTGTAAAGTGATTGATTCAGAGTATTTAAGACTCCAGCCAGTCTTGTAAAATCTTGATCACACAGTAGCCAATATAAGACGTTTCCTAGGCAGCCATTGGTCCTGCTTGACTTAACTGGTACCATGGTGACACTCTTTTGTCAGTTTATTTCAACTAGGCAAGCTACACATATAAACTTTACATGTTGCAAAAGTTCAAAGGATAAGAGCGTACGTTTGAAGCATATGTTGTTCTCCTTACTTGGCAGCAACGGCACTGAAACATTGAAAATGCTTTGGGAGAGGAGAGCATGAACAAAACTTAGTAAAATGTTGACACTTGATCTAAGCGCATGGACATTGGCAAGTGTTGGTTTGTGCTAACCTGATAATAATTTAAGTAAGTTAAAGAATTTCAAGCGATAAGGTGGGCTATTTCCCTAAATGAGACGCTAGTTTTATTTTGCTGAAATAAGGACTAGAGACACTAGGCACATTCAACATATACAAATAGACCAGCTGTTTATGTATCATTGCGCCCTAATCCGTATATCTAGATCGTTTTTTACCTTTATGCATGTTGTGACCATACTTCGTTTTGAAATGTGATTTTATTTTGATCATCAACTGTACTTGCTATTTCAGTAACTTGTATGGGAACCACGGGTTAACAAACGTTCTGTCGTGATACAGTATATATATATTTATACAGTTGATGGACAAACAAAACAACCATTTTGCGATGTGGTCTATTTGTTAGATGTTTGATGCCTCCATTTGCTTATACAACCCCTTTCCCCCTCTAGTCCCAAGACACCCTTTACATATGTTGTATATGTATATAGAGGTATATCATTGTCTAAAGGGCATCTTGGGTCTAGGGGGGAAAGCATATAAAAACAAACTGAACTACACCACTTTCATCTTTTCAATGAGAAACGTCACAACTTTAGTGTAATTTGTACACATGCGCAGAAGGAATATCGAAAAATTTTGGAATTGAAGATTAATTCTATCCTTAACATTTTAGCACTTTAACTTTGTGAAAACTATCAATGTATTTTCTCAAAGTCTGGTCTAAACGGCACCCAGTATAAAGACGAAAATTGAGGGGTGGGAGTAGAAAGTGCAAGTTTTCACGGATTTGTAAATGATAAATTGCTTTGAAACGTATTTTTACGCTTACTATGCATATTAAACTACCAAAACACACCAATTTTAAAAAAAACTTTGGGGCAATTTGAAAATTTGGTGTTTATAATCGTGTCAACCAGGGAAAATATACGCCTTATCGCTAGAGCTTCTTAGCGAGGCTGGACTGGACTTTGAATTGTGACTCATGGTAAGATACGATAAATCGTATGATTTGTTGCTGTTGATTTTCATTTGTACTTTTTGTTGTAAACACACAATTTGACCACTTTGAGTCCCCTAAAATATTTTGTCTACTTATGTTTTGTGCTGCAAAGTTTTGCTTACACAGCAGAAAAGCATCAAGTTTTATGAAAATGGCTTGGACCCTGATCAGACTGCTTCTTGGGGTGATCTGATCTAGGTCCACATGGTTTACAATATTATATACCAAAGTTTAACAGCAGACGGCATAGCAGGCAATTTTATTGAACTAAGGTGGTGAAAGGGGGCATACTATTATTGCATGGCAGGTTATCATCCACGACCCTGAGGACGAACCAGACTATCGTTTTGCACTGTCATTCAGTCCAGGATACTCATACTTTGTATCGTTGAGGAAAGAAGAGGTATAGTAAAACCTGTGTAAAATGGCTATTCAAAAATAGACAAAACGAAGATCTTTATCACAAATGGTAGCTTAATGAAGGTCAAAAGTATGCAGAATGTTCCCATTTGAGCATTCTGCAATATTTTTGACCTGCATTAAGCGATAATTGGTGTTGAAAACCAATTTTTGGTCTTTATGAGAGTGGCCATTTTACACAGGTTTTACTCTATGTCATATGCTATTTTTGAAGTAGAAGTTTCTAGGTCTCATCCATTCCAAAAGAAGAGGTGGGTCATGTAGTACCATCGCTGACTATTGGTCTCGCCAAAATCCCAATGAAATTGTACATCCATACAATGACTACCCTGCCTCATCTGAGCACTTCTTTCGATGGGATACAGGCAAGTTTTGGACAGCCATTATGCCACCCCAAAATTGGAAATAAACTTGTCCAATTTAAAAAGATGATAAAATAAATTTAGGCAGAAATCCAATTACATCATGCGAGTCTTTTTCATTATTTGTACATACTTCATGTTTTTCTAGCCAAACAGTTCTAGGACATGCAAATATCATGATTCAAAATAAAGGAAGGCATTTAAAATTATTTGACAGAATTGGTAACTAGGTGATCTACATAAACGGTTTCAATGAATTCGAAATTTAATATGTTACTAGGGGGTTTGGCCATGATACATGTATACCATGACAGAAACTGTAAAGAAAACTCAGGTGATCGATCCAGGACCACTTATCCATCTTGTTCTCATTGATTTGATACCCCTAATAAGCTTTGTATGTGCATGATATATTGCATCGACCACAGGCTTATTAGATCTATGCCAATACAAAATGTGAGGGTAAAGCTAAATGTACACAAAAAGCCAATTTCCTAAGATATTTTCTAAGAATCTTATCCAACCAATAATTATGAAACAACAACGTTTGAGCACTCAATGTTTATTTTTAGAAACCCCATATGATAATTTCCAAATAATATTCTATATTATGAAGACTTGAATAAATGTTGCATATTGCTGTATTTTATCTGAGTTTTCACAAAACATGTGAGTTTATCCAGGAAATGCCAAAATCATAGACCATAGTAGGAAATGTCGCAGTAAGAACAGCCAAAACACAGACCACAGACCAACCCATAGCAACACAAGATACAGAAGAGAGTTAACCACACGCCTGCAAGAACACAAGTAAAGTAATGCAACCAGCTCTCACTTCCTTTGTAAGATATTTGAAAAAGAAGAAATGACAGGGTGCCTTTTGCGCACTTTTTGCAATTAGCCTTGATATATTTTCAGCACTTTTTGCGATTTCAATTGCGCACTATTTTCACAGCCCCAACGCGGATCAATAAGTGATTAGTGGTCTTGAGCGATGACTGTTACTGGTAACAGGTCAGATGAGATGCAGATTAAGTGTTCTTTTCTTTTCTTTCTTAAAATGTTCACGTTCATGTTCAAGTATTTTATTCCGCCAAAATCAAATACATGTCCATCGCCCATATTGACGGTTTCTAGTACAATACAATCATATAACATACATATAATACACTGACTTATATTTCGGTTATACAATTTAATATGACAATTTAATATCTTGCTCCTGTTTCCAACCCACGTGGTGAGCAACAAACTTACATCGTTAAGTCCGGCTAACGAAAGGCAATGCACTTTTATATATTGATTTATATGTTCTAGGAGATGATGCATTGTTAGTTAGGGGTCTTTCATGCAAACCAAACATCTATATGTCTTGATCCACATCTGAACTAAGGGTAAGGTTTGGCCATGGACCATGGACTATGTCAGTATGACGGTGAGCAACTTTATTTTACTTACTATAAGCCAAAATTGATTTCATTATCATTCTAATACTGGACATTTCAGACGAATTTCTTACCTCATCCAGTGAAGGCCTTTGGTGACAGAGAGTGTACGGATACTAAATCAGAAAGTTTCAAGAATCCATTAGAATATCACAAAGATTACAGTCCATATGCCTGTATGGTGGAGTGTCATTCACATTTCATACAGGAAGCCTGCAATTGTTCACAAACATTTGCTTTTGGTAAGAATATGTCCTTGTTACAACTATAGGGAACCACACATCAAAAAATAAATGTGTCTGAAAAGACGTTGATTTTCAAAGAAACAATTTTAGTGCAAACTTGATCAAAATCAGTTGGAATTTAAGAAAGTAATTTATAAATGTAGTTTTCATAACAACCTGTTATCGCCGCCATTTTTGATATAAAAATAAGATGCCAATAAAATGCATGGAATCGAATTAAGATGCATCAAATCTTTATTTTAACATAAAATCACAATTTCTTGTATATATGATGTGATAGACATATTCAGTTTTCCTTTAAAAACAAACAAACATCATAATATAAAAAATAAAAAAGAGGTAAAAACCCATCTCCTCTAAGAATCATATGCACAGACATATCAATAAAAATCCCCAACAAAATTTTCAACAACTAAACATAACGCATTCTGTATAGCTATGTTGAAACACATCAATCATTACGAGAAAGTCAGTTAAGGAAGTTAATTAAAAAGATATACTTGTCTATCCATTCTTATAAAAAAATGAATGTTAATCTTTAGATGGTCAAGTGTGTCAATTTTACTTTGCCACGGCTTATGCTGAAACATCAAATGAAGCAGATTTTTCATTTGATGCATTTATTCAATTAATACCTCAAGTGTTTCGTTACAAATAGCATATGGATGCTAATTCTTACATACCAAATTGGAACTCTGGATGAGGAAATGTTATATACTCCATCGTGACGGAAGGTATCTATTTTATTTTGTTTCCATTAGGGAGCTATAATATTAATTAAGTTGTGTAAATAAAGCTTTTTTCTCTCGACCTCTGATCTCTGACAGCGTGTAACATGCAACATGCATGCACGGATTTATATTTGACTTACATGTTGCTGAACAATAATTTTCGTTTTGACATGAAGAGTCAAACATTAAAGTAATGTTGCTTTGGAAACGTATAAAGAATGCTTGTTCTTTTAATGTCATTTTTGGAGTGAAAGAATTTATATTTGACTGACATATTATAGAACAATAATTTTCGTTTTGACATGAAGAGTCAAAACATTGAAGATAACATTGCTTTGGAAACGTATAAAGAATGCTTATTCTTTTAATGTCATTTTAGATGTAGAAAGCTATTTAATAGTAGTGTCTGTTCGCAAAATCAATTCATTATGGTCATGTGGCATAAATAGACATTAGAAAGACCTAATGGTTGATAGGTTACCCCCTTTCATTCCTTTCTATTATCACATTTTTATTGTTTTAAAATAAACAATTCACTTTTGTGCGCCGACTTTGAACATATAACAACCAAAATATTTATTCTTAAACATTCAACAAAAGGGCACATGTGATATACTAGGCACAATATTATGGGTTAGATAATGCTTTCTGCACACTAGATACGGATATCTAAGATTTTACCCTGGGATAGAAAATCTTATCTAAGCTTATTTTTAAATAAAAAAACGGTGGTGAGCAAGAAAAAGAATCCATTATTCATGTGAGGGTAGGATAGAAAAATCTGTCCTTCGGGATCACAGTTTGTCATCACTCGGCAAGCCTTGTGATGCCAAACGGTGATCCTCGGGACAGATTTTTCTATGCTACCCTCACACTCATGATACGTTCTTATATTCAAGTCTAGGATATATAGTAAGATGTGTGCAAAAATATTTTCATAGGCGCCAGAACATGGCATAACCAACACAATGAACATCAACCTAGACATCAACTAAGTCAGATCAGGCAAACAGAAAATCTCGGCCCATTTCAAGATTCAAGCCTCGGATGTATGTAAGCCATATTTATTAGCCGGAACTGGCGTAAGGAAAATTAGTACTGTAGTATGCGGGTTCAGTCCTATTATATATAAACGTTTTATGAAGTTTTATTGAAAAAGCCTAACCTTCATTTATATAGCATCTTGTGGAATGTTGTAACCGTTTGTTTCACTGCAATCAAACTTGTTATTGTGTTGGCATGGTTTCTGTGACGTGGGCTTCATGTTATCAAAGAAGACCCTCTATGTACATCCGAGGTCTGATTCTCAAAATTGGCCGAGGTAGTTTCAAATGTCAGCCTGATGCTTATCTGTAGCTGGACCCACCGGGGCTTAACTTGAGGTTTTCTTTAGCTCTGACTATCTTTGAGTCATGAGCCCTTTTCTTTGTTTCATTATGGTGTGTTAATTTGATTAGAGTGTTTCTCCATGATGATACATTGCATTAGTAAGAAGGCCTCCATTCGAGCTGAACATTTCTTGTATTTCAACAACAGCAGAATCTAGGATGAAGATTTGGTGCCAGTAAAATGCATTTAAGCCCCACGGTGGCTTAGGCTGCTGTCCATTCTAAGGCGGTGGTTCTATTGTTGTTGACTTTTTGTTGATTGTTACTCCCATTGTGGGAGTCTGTAATTGTTCTATGTTTTGTTGTACGTTACTTTGTGTCCATTCTAGTATTGCAATCATCTTGACGGGGAAGAGAGAGTTGTTACTTTGCTTATTTTGTCTTTCTGGTGCCTTGTGATGGTTGAGTTGCTCTTCCTCACGGTGCCCTGGTGTTGTCTGCGGTTTGTGATTGTGGTATTTCCTGATCAAACTCACTTACTAATTTAGATTCTGACCAGACCTGCTGGATGTCTTGGCTTATCTAAGTCTGCTGGACGAATAGATCATGTTGTTGCTTTCGTTCTGCTTTGGTTCATATATGCTTAACAATGAGGCATGTGTTTGTATCTACATGTAATGGTCGTTTGTAATGTGTAGTATAACAAAACATTTCTTTATTCAAAATATTCTATTCTATTCATCTTTAGGTAACTACAGTGAATGTACGCCATTACAACTGATTTATTGTGTTCATGCGGCAAACAGTAAGTACAATAGTAAACACCGGATAGGCGGCAATCGAGAACGCTATTAACAATCGAACGTGGATCACTCAATAGAAACAGTAATTTGATTGCCATTTGCTGCCTCTTTATGCATGTAGTTCTTCCCCTTTACCGATTATTTTGACTAGATCTGAGTCTCATTCAACCTGATTATAAAGTTTATGAAGCAGGGAAATTTGTTATATGGTATCAGTGGCTCAAGATTCAATGCCTAGTTTGAAAAACCCTAGTTAATCAGATTGATTGTTTAAATTTGTTTATTTCGAAAAGAGTGTAATATGTACCATTACAAATAATAACAACATGGATAAATCAGATAAATATTTGCTTAGCCTGAGGCTTGAAATGAAACGAGAATGGGCTCTCGATAATTAAACTCACTTTGTATGTTCATTTCTAGACCCATTTTTAGAAAAGGAGGGTATACTCTACCATTCTGTAAGATAATTCAGGAACACTTTACAATGGGCCATGTAAATCTTCCCTTGGTGTTATGAAATTTGTAAATTTTCTTGCCTTAGTTTGAAGATGCGCTTTTTATATATACTCAAACAAAAAGAAACGTCCAATTTCCATGGTACTGTATCTTTCAATTCAGTTAACATGTCACAACAAAAATAAAGCCAAATTTTTATCAAACAAAATTGGTAATTATTTGATTTCATCTCCTTATCGATCTGGAGGGGTTATTGAACCTAACAAGAACACGGCTTTTTCCATTATCATCAGAAAGTTAATCTTCAAATAGTGACACTTTTTACGTTAAATGGCAACCAGAAACGCCCAGCGATGAAAAAAAAAACCATCTAAAAATCCCAAGTCTGCTTATTGAACGAGTGAAATTGCAGTTAAAACCCTTTAATTTACAAAATTAACTGAAATTCTCTCCCTTTGAATTAAACAACTAACAACTTATGAACTTCCAAGTCTCCTTAACCTAACATCATTTTGAGATCGTTTTTGCTTTATTTTGCTGTGTTTGTTTATGACAACGAAATTCAAAAGAGAAAAACAAAAGCTATGGTTTATGTCAGACAACAAAGGTTCAGTAAATCTGTGTTTTATACCCCATCTGTTACTGCAAAATCATCAGAGAATTTCAATTATCAATTGTTTTGATGCTGATTAGTCTTAATTAATATTAAAATGCTTGTGATGACGAAAATTAATTCAAATTGGTCTGATTCTGTTGATTATTAAAATGCTTGACCAACAATGAATTTTCTGAGTGTCCTTACGCATGCTCGTGATCGATGTTTTGTGACTTCAGAGTATGTTACAGATTAATGGCGGTGGCCATAAAAGCAATGCATAACATCTTACTAGAGAAATTGCTCAGTGGTGTTTAAATTTGCTTAAACCCAAGCTATTGATGTTGTGATTTGATTTTAAGGATATTCGTGTTCGCTGCTTTGCCAGCGGCTCCACGGACTATCAAATGAATTTTGCTTCGGTTCATAACGTTTCTAAATGATCACATTTTGAAATGTTAAAAAATGAACGAAATTCATTCACACATTTGGAACTGGCAGACATAAACGTCAAGCAGACATAATTTTGTTGTTGGAGTTGTATTTCTCAGATTTTTGAAAAACAAACATTCTTATGATTCTAGCTAAAACGTTCCAGCTGAGATACCCTTAACATTGACTTTACAATTAGGTATCTTGTAAGATCATCCCCGACAGAGCCATGTAAGTTCTTTTGAAACCTTGAAAAATGCTTTTGATGATATAAGATGTAAGATTAGCTCCTCACACAGTGATATGCCAATATTAGTCCCTCCCACAGTGATATGCCAATCCTTTTGAAGCATTGCAAAGTTCCTTGCCAGGATCTAAAAACATGCATGTGAACTTCTTTTTTTGACCATTTGTGTTATTTATGTCTTGTGTTTTCATGCTTTCGCGACTGTTCATTGCTGCCTTGTGGTTACCTGCTGGGAAAGGGCTGACCTCTTGGCTCTTGTTTGTGATGTTTAATTGTGTTTTCGTCACTTTCTTATGTGGTATCCTGGGTCAGGTGTGGTACCTGATTGTATTGATTCCTGATCTTTGCTGCCTTTCTTAATTTCAAGACCAATTATCGATTAATGCAGGTCGAAAGTATTGCAGAATACTCCAATGGGGAGCATTCTGCAATACTTTTGACCTTCATTAATCTACTATTTGTCATTTAGATCTTTGTTTTGTCTATTTTTTGAGTGGTCGTTTTACACAGGTTTTATTGTACCTTGTGAGATTAACTCCTATCACAGTGATATGCCAACCTTTTTGAAACTTTGCAAATGTCCTTACCAGGATCCGAAAAATGCATGTGGCTTTTGTATAATCCTTAGGCCAGATTTTTTTCATTAGTTGATTTACGGGAAAAAATTCAGGTTTAGGCTCGGGGGGGGGGGGGGGGGGCGAAGACAAAAAAAGCTGTGAAAATGACCAGTTGACTGGTCATTCTCAGAGCTTTTTTAGAGGTTTTTTTAAATATCTCCAGAACAATAGTAAAACTAGTAAGGTAAACCAACAGTCTATATTAAACATTTAAAATTTCATCGTTTTCATAAAAATCTGGATAGGACAATAACTTTTAACAGTGTCACTCTCAAAAATACACAGATAGAACCTCAAAAATATATTTGTTTTCAATGAAACGAATAATATTTAGAGTCAGCAGATAAAATAAATAGATAATTTTAGAAATTAAATTTTATTGTTTTCTTCTCTCCGAAAAATTATAGTAGGAGAGTTTGTAAATCAACTAATAAAAAAAATTCTGGCCTTAGATTTTTTGTACATAAATTATGATGATTCAATTGATCAAAATTTTGGAAGTGTTTTATTGACAGGTAAACTTGTATAAGAAGAGTCGTGGCAAAAATGTTTGGTCTCAAAACATTATTTACAAGTAATGAATATACCGTTAATCAACTGCTTAATATAACACAATATTGTCATATGCATACTTAGAATTTATCATGAATCTGTAGAATGTACTTTGTACATGCTTAATCAAAGGCAAGAAAGCTTGGATTTTTAATCCAATCGAGTTTGGCTTTCCCTGTCAGCCATGACGACATATTTTGGCATTTCCTTTAGTGACCAATTTCTGATGCACATAAAATGCAAGAATATTTCTTCTCTCAATTCTTTCAGGAAATTTTACAATAAGCTATGATCTAGATGCCTGTAAATGCCCGCTGCCTTGTCACGTGACTACTTACAAACCAACTGTGTCTTCGTCTTATCTACCCAACATTAATTTTTGGGATGTTTTCGAGAATGGCGCAGAAAGTAAAGACAGTGATGAGGGAGAAACTGAAACACATGACTATGTGAGGTAGTGTACTAACATGAGCGGATCCAGAAAGGGTGACAGGGGGTCCGGAACCCCACCGGAAAATCAAAAAGCACAAAAATATAGGGTTTCTTAGCAATAGTGGTCCAGATCCCCTGAAAAATCCTGAAAAATCACATAGCTACCAAGCAAGTATTCAGTGTTGGGCCATCATCGGCACGCCAGCGAAACGCAATTTAAATGGCGTTTCGCTGGCGGGCCAATGATGACCCATTTAAAATGTAATTTGGAGCCTCTTTCCCCTCATCAACCAAAAAAAATGTCAAATTTGGACCCCCTCTGACAAAACTTTCTGGATCCGCGCATGACTAAACAATGAAAACGTATATGGACCAATGTGTGTGATTTTGGTACTGATCGTATTAACCTATTTGCACTCAGAGAGGCAAAAACTTCATAGGGTTTGGCTACGCAGGGTTATGCGAGCATCAACTACTAAGACCATCCTGCACAGATGCACATTCTCATCAGAGTCTTCACTGCTCGCATACACGAATGATGTGTGTAGATAAAAGCTTATTGCATTGCTGAGTATTCATGTTTAAAGACTGGCATTAGTACAAAATCCCATAAATTGGCGCATATGCTGTATTTTTTTTCATTTTTAGAGATGTGAAATTCATAAAGTACTATAAACATGTGCTAGAATGATCATTTTCAATTTTTCAAAATTACTGATAAACGCAACTCTTACTTATAGGAACACTAGGTTATCTTTTCACATAAGTCAAGTTCTACCTTAAAGTGATAATTCACCGCATTTTATCAATCATTATCATCCAGGTTTGATTTATGCTGAGAACCATATGGCCATTAATTTTAGTAAAACAGCACCAATAAGTCCATCATTTGATTATAGACACATGTCACAGGTGGTCACCATTAATCACTTAAATACACCAGGCAGTAGATACCAGGTCAAATAGGTTAATTACAGTCGGTGTAAAATGTTGGGCCTGACCTGCATCCAACCTGTTTGCAAAGGCTATGAGCCAACAAATGTGATGAGAATGTCAAACAGTTTGGATTCAGATCAGGCCCAACGAAATCGATGGACCTGATCTGGACACATATTGTTTGCAAAGGTTAAATGTGACCAGAATATCAAAGAGCTTGGATCCAGATCCAAATGTCGGGCCTGATCTGGATTCAAACTGTTTGCAAAGGTTATCAGCAGATGAATGTGATCAGAGCATCAAACAGTGCATTTAAGCTCCCCTCCCTAGTGACAACAGGAAGGTAGGATTTCAGTATGTCAAGCCTGGTCTGGATCCAAACTGCTTGCAAAGGTCAAATGTGACAAGAATATCAAATAGTTAAGATCCAGATCACAACCGATAAAATATTGGACCTGATCTGGATCTAAACTGATTGCATAGATAACAACAGATGACACAAACAAGTAAACAGTTCAACAGAGGTAACTATATAGTATGTGCACCCAGCATGTCCAGCATTCAAATGGACATGGGGATCAGAGTCTGATCAGTGTCTTCGCAGTTCCATAATTGGTAGCTAAATACCCAATACCACAATCACAAACCGCAGACTAACCCATGGCACCGCGAGGTAGAGCCACACAACCACCACGAGACACCAGGAAGACAAACTAAGCAAAGCAACCAGCTCTCTCGTCCCCATCAAGATAATTGCAAAAGTAGAGTGGACAAATAAGTAACGTACAACAAAACATACCGGGCCGCTTAGCGCAGTCGGTAATGTGTCTGGCAACAGATGCGAGTCTGACTGCAGATCCAGGGATAGCGAGTTCGATCCAGGCCCGGTCCCATATTTTCGTGGAGATTGATCATGAAATAATTTCAACGGTCATTCTCCTCCCTTCCGCTGAATCATTCAAGAAGGGTTAGTGTCAGTTACAAGCGAAAGTATGTGCACGAAGTACTGGTTAACTGCTTGTTCAAGCTTGCCCAGGAAAAAGTGTGGTTAGGTGAACTGACCGTCCCGCCATGACCATAGCTGTTGACTTGGGACGTAAAGCAACAAAACAAACAAAAAACAAATCAACAAAACATATAACAATTACAGACTCCAACATCGGAAGTAACAATAAACAAAAGTCAGCAACAACAATAGAACCACCGCCTTAGAACGGACAGCAGCCTAAGCCACTAGGGGGGGGGGGGGGTGGGGGCTTAAATGCATTTTATTTGTACACAAATCTTCGCCCTAGATTCTGCTGTAGTTGAAGTACAAGAAATGTTCTGCTCGAATGGAAGCCTTCTAACTAATGCAATGTATCATCATGGAGAAACACTCTAATCAACTTAACACACTATGATGAAACAAAGAAAAGGGCTCATGACTCAAAAAACGTCAGGGCTAAAGAAAACCTCAAGTTGAGCCACGGTGGGCCCAGCTACAGATAAGCATCAGGCAACAACCCACCAATTAAAGCTTTACGTCAGAGCCGTCATACAGTCTGAGGCCTGACCCACCGTCGTGAAATTAAAGAGGAAACCATAGCTATAAACCATGATTGGGCTTTAAACCAGCATGCAGACTGTCACATGACATCCAAGTTATATCCAACCTTTATTTAAAGTTTAGTATGTTTTTTGAATTGATCAATATAATTAGGTTTTCCAACAATTTGTTTGAATTTATAAACTAAATCACCATAAATATAGGTTCTGATATGCCTTGGTACAAAAGAGTTTTAACCCAATGTTGTATTTAACAATTAACTCTGAGTGTCTGTGGTAGACTTTAGAAATGCTTTTTGAATTTTATGATATCTATAACCTTGTTTTAATAACTAAGCAGTTAAAAATAAGTTTCTGTTGTTGAAGTCATCAACATAAGATCACACTCTTGTAAAACAAATAAGCTGAGAAATATATACACCATAGGAAGGAGAGCGAGGAACATCTCTATCAAGAAATGGGAAATTTACTATTTCAAAATTAAAATTATCCTGTTTATCATAAATTTTAGAAGAAACTATGCCATGTGTTATTGACAAGTTCAAGTCCAAAAACGGAGCTTCAGTATCAGAAGAACTCACCTCATTTAACTGAAGTTCAGTAGGATATATCTGACCTACCATTTTTTCAAAATAAGGATTACCAATATTAAGTTATGTAAATATTGTCGTATTTTTTTGACCCTGAAGTTCAAAGGGAGTGGCCCATGCTAATTTTATGTCCGATCTGTTATCCGTAGTTTTCGGGAATATACGGGAACTAATTAGGTTATTTGAAATGGAATGTGTTATAAGAGAACATAAGTAGCAGATCGACAGTATCGTCCACTGTAGTATAGTGGGTTAGACGCAGGACTCCTAACATATAGCAGGTACAATGTAAGTTCGAATCTCACGAGGAGCGTTTTAATTTTTTTTCCTGTGAAGAAAGGGTTGTATTCGCTAAAACTACAGGAAAGCGTAAATGATTTTTTTTCGCTCGTGCGAATTGTGTATAATAAATGTAAATGAAAACATGAAACCACTGCAGGTGCTAGGAAATCAAAATGTCGGACAACCATTCTTGACTCCTACATGTATGCGAAACAGTCTCGAATTACTGGCTACTGCACGTGTTGAGCACGTGTACATAAAAATCAAACAATTTCACGCCTTTGTAGAGTTTTCCGTCATATCAGTACATAGAAAGTAATCTTCTGAAAATAAAAAAAGAAAAAAAACAAACTCCTCGCGAGATTCGAACTTCCTTCTTCTGTCATACGAGTCCTGGACTTAGCGCACTATACCACAGCGAATGATATGGTCATATTATTACCATTATGATAGATTCAATTTCAGATAATCTAATTTATTCTCGTAAATTTGGCGAAAACTATCGATAACAGGTTTGATATAAAATTAGCATAGGCCACCCCCTTTGAACTTCAGGGTCAAAAAAATACGACAATATACCCGACAAAAAAAGAAACACACTGCTTAGAACTGTTCAACTCCCGGAAAGATCACAAGTGATAGACCAGTTTAGTTTATATCAGTGCAAAGGTATGTCAGGTACTACTGCGTTGAAATTGTGTTAAAGAAAATTGGTCTTGAACCAAGCGGGGGTCAAATTGTAAAGTCACAGGAAATAAGCGTTTTTATAATGCCCTCTTGCTGGATAAGTTCAAGCAATTGGATTCATCTCAAGAGACCAAATTGTACCTAGACACTTATTCTTTTCAAATTCTATCTTTAAATTCATCATTCGCGATAATTGAACGCTTGGTAGCCCATGTTTTGTGTCTACCCTTTGGATAACGATTCCACACTGGAGATAAACCTTACAAGCATTTAAAGATTTTAACATTGTTTTAATCAATTTAAATGATCATTACTGATGAAAATGGGTTTTGGAATAACAAAAAAGGAATCAATAAACACATTGGTTGTCTCACATAACGACAACATATCGTTTTCATACGTTGCTAATGTAAAACATACTTTGAATTTCATGTAGACAGCTGCGTTGAATTAACGCTTCCAAAACATCTTTACAATTCGCCTTGATGTGTTTGGTGCCTACACATGGAACGTTCAGATACCCATCTACGTCATATTCAAGTTTTAGTAAAATTTGATTAGAATTGAATATATCACGACAATTAATATTTTCGTATTAAGGGGAGATCTAAATGGGAAAATCGTAGTGTGCGTTTCTTTTTTGTCGGGTATATATATGGAGGTGGAGTTAAAAGCTTCAATTATATCAGTTTGATTATTGTCTGGCAGAGACAACATGAAGTCTCTCCAATAACAAAACAAAAACAAATCCGCAACAAGAGGAGCACAATTAGTACCAAGTTTTCTTTTTGCGGACATCAACATGGACGGATGTCCAAGCAGATCGGAGTCTTTGATGGGCCTGCAAGCCATCTTGTTGGGTTTAATTGTCATTGGTTGGCTCATATTCATGTAAATGATAATAGTACTGATAATACTTATTATGAACCATTAATTTGTGCAAATACTCTTCGCTTTATCATATATATCAATCTGACATTGTATGATAGTTGGGTCCAGCTGAGCTACAATGCAGAACTGAGTCAGCACCATATCTGCACAATGGGGACGCTGCAAGCACTTTTTGTGTTGTCGGGAGCTGACTGTGTGATAAATTGGGTTGAGCCTCCTGTTATTGAATGATAGAAGTAATTTGATTTAAAATAATCATAATACTAACTTTTGGATACTGTAAATTCAGAAATTTTCGTGAGGACTTTATTTTCGCGAAATTTCATGAAAATAAAACGCTCGCGAAATGGCTAAATCACTCTGTCGTTTATTGATATAGGTAAATCTTGCCTTAATCGCAAATTTTTTCATCACTTATGTGTGTTTTAATGCACTTCGCGAAAATAAAATTCTCGCGAGAATTTTCGAATCTACAATAAAACATAACATACACATAAATCCATGAATTGTTTTTTTTTAAACCAAGATCGTTAGTTAAGTACTACAACTAAATTTAAATATTTGTGACCTAGACATGTATATTATTATTGTATTTGACTGGAAACTTTTAAGTTTACATGAAATAAACAATCTGTTCTGTTCTGTTTATTATTTCTGCTGATTTCTTTTAAAACCTTTTTTCCAAGTACGCCATGAAAGTCGGCCTGAATTACTTAAAGTAAAATTGAAAGTCTCAACTCTTGCTTAAAGACACATGTGGCTAATATGACCATTTTTGCATTGGCAACTTGAAAATCAACTGAGAACATTTACTCCCCCTGTCTTTTGACCATTTATGAGAATTTGGATCTATACATAATTCAAATACTCTTATGTCATATCGACATTCCAACATTCTTTTTAAATAAACAAAATGTGTCAGAAATATGTGTTTCAATACCTAGACAAATAGTTAAGTCAAGCAAAAGTAAGAGATGTACAAACTATCCAAATTTTAATCTGGCCAGAAATATGAATGTGACCAAAACTCGAATATACGATTATTGCGAGCTACAGACGACCTGACCTCGTGGTTAGTGTGTTTGACTATGGAACCAGAGGACCTGGGTGGATTCCTGGGTGGGCACCTATTTGTCTGTATATTTTTTCTTTCTTTTTAGCGTTTTAATGCTGACCTACTTCATACTAGTTAAATGGATTTATAAAAAAAATACAGAGATTGTCATTTCTGATCGTTTTATATAGAATTATGCATGGAATCCATGGCAGTGGGGTTTAAATTTGGCCCTCATGAAAGGAAATTAGTGTGGGTGAGTTTTTTTTTCTAAAAGGTATTATGATAATCCATGAAAATAAAATAAAACTTTAAGATTTCAACGCCTGATCTTTTACTTTATACACTGAACCGAAGTTATAAGTAGCCACCATACAATTTTTGCTCCCATTCAGAAAGTATAAATCACTCTCACAAAATTTAAATTCTATAAAAAGGTCCATGGCTTTGTCGAGACTCTGCAAACTATGTCATTTCAAAATGACTGGTAGACCTTGCACAGATGAGGTCCGAGTAAAGGAACCATCATTTCAAAAAGTCACACTTTTTAGTGTGATATAAACTATTAATCAGATACGTTATCCATTTAGATTTTAATTAGTTTGAAGATGTTTATAACAGCTGTGATATAAGATGAAAATTATCAAAAGTTATTTTGACAATTGAACACTCCATTTCTCTTCTACGTTAACATGAAGACAGCCACGGTCAACAACTTAATCAAAAGATTTTAGCTTAACCATGCAGTTTGCATACTCACTTTGCATTGCTCTGTACGCTTTATTATCTGCGGCACAGCAGTGCAATTTTCAGGGGTTCTTCATTTTGAATTGGCGTCACTGTTCTGCTTAAAAATTAAAAGAAATCTTTAACAAATGCCATTTAAATGACCTTTAAAGTTCCACGTTAAAATCAGAAGTGGATACCAAATTAGTAAAAAATACCGTTAGAAAATGGGCCTATCAAGTTGCATGGTGTTTTGTCAAACATATTAACATAAAATAAAACATATACAATGATTTTAGTTATTGCAGCTGATGATTTCCGAAAATTTTGGAAAATTCGGAAAATTATCAATTTTTAAAAATTCATAAAAAATCTGTCATAAGCAAAATATCAAGTGTTTGGTGTTTTTCAAGTCGACTAGGCAGGTTTGCAATCACATGTACTTGAATTCGATAAAAACTGCACTCAAAACGCTTATTTTCTTCAGAAAGTTGATTTTTGCATTTTTGAACCCAAAAATCGTGAAGTGATAGATAACTCTTCCAAAACACCCCTTAACTTTAGTCCATTACAATGCACATACTTGGGCGAAAATTCATTTCAATATCACTAGGGCTTAGTCAGAAAAAAAAACAAATTGAAAAGTGGCTACTTAGAACTTCGGTTCAGCGTAATTTACTTTAAAAGACAACTTCTTTTTTCGAGGAATTGCAAAAATATATCATGCAGTTATTTATCACGGCTTGGGATAAGAAATAAAGGATCATTGACGGTTTGGGCCTTATACGCCATTTTTCTGATTCCCAGAACGCTGCTTTTGAGTTTCTGGTATGGTGCATGTAGTATCAGTGCAATAGGTGAATATAATGGCAAGAGCCGGCTAGCAAAATTCCTACGAACTCGAGAGATGTGGCGCGTAGAAAGGGGAGGGGGTCTGAAATTTCATGACAATGAAAAGTGATTTAAAAAGTGATTTAAAAAGTGATTTCTGCACTTTTTCTTGATTTATTTGGCAGGCATTGTGATATCTATTGAACATGATATCTTTTGAACATATCATATGCAGAGTATTAACGAATCACGATAATTGATGAAATTGTTTTAAAAACAAAATATGTTTTGCAATAAAATTATTTTGGGGAAATAATTTAGAGGTTACCTGTATATTTTTTACTATATGTACCGTAAATATTGTTCGATTTTATTAAACTGACACAGGTGCATAATTTCACGGTGTGTGCACAAGATAATTTTACCTTCCGTTGAATTTCGGTATTTACCGTAAGTTTTACAGGAATTTTGCAAGTATTAATGCAGATAATGAAACGTTTTGTATCGTCCTACTGACTAGTCAAGTGGCTATGATACAGATTTTACAACCAAAGGGTCGTGAGTTCGAGTCCACGTGTTTTTTTTTTTTTTTTTTTTTTTTTTTTTAACCTTTATTCGATTCGTTTAATTTCATGTGATATTGATGTACCACGACCTTTGAGGAATGAAATTTTGGATCATTCTATATCAAAAGGTTGATGCCTAACGCGTAAAATGAGCCAGGCTGTCCGAAACATCTTCAGAGATTCACGTGAAAACTTTGTTCCATATTATAGCCAAAACATACGGTTATACATGTTGTTTGAACTTAAGTTCAGTAGGAAAACGTCTGAAGAAAAGTATACAGCAAGTTTTGGCACTAAAGCAAAGCAGATATTTTTTTAATATCTGCGATTACTTTAAAAAATATGTCAAAAGCACAGAGATTCAATTTTACATATCGAGCGTACTGTAAACGTTCTCGGTGAGGATCCTATAAAAATAACAATAACAAATGCAAGTATAGCTAGACAAATAACTTTGAAGCTTGACTATATTTACAAAATTGAAAATACGGATATAGAAATAGGGGTCTCATGCGTTTTATTACGTATACTATTCTATTTTGAAGCACGTAGATGTTCCAGACAGTTTGGCTCAGTTTATGCGTTACGCATCATTTGAATATATTGATCCAAAGGGCATTACTCAGAGGTCGTGGTATACTATAATAAATGAAGTTAAACAAATCAAATTAAGGTAAAAATAGAAAAAAAAACAAAACAAGAACATACGTGGACTTGAACTCACGACCTTTTGGTTGTAAACTCTTTATCATAGCCACTTGACCAGTCAGTAGGACAGTGCAAAACGTTTCATTATCTATATGCAAATTCCTGTAAACTTACGGTAAATGCCGAAAGTCGACGGAAGGTAAAAACATCTTGTGCACTAACCGTGAAATTATGCACTTGTGTCAGGTTAATAAAATCAAACAATAATACAAAACTGAAAGCTCAACAAAAGAAATAAATACTTTTGAAGGAATGAAAGTGTCCCATTTGGCATTGGAAAGTACAACTGATTCTATTTAGATCCTTTGAATATTACTTTTGCTTTGTTTAAAGGGCATAGCACGTTGAATGTATTTAAAGTGTCCGAATATTTATGGTATACATATACATGTATATCCTATATCGGATAATATATTGAACACTACTGTCCTGCCAGCCAAGAGTGACAGTGACGTCATGTTTTGTTTACAAAGTAATCAAGGAATTAGAATCGATATATCACTTCTGTTTTAATCCTATCCACAGGATAGGATTAATACACAAGTGATCTATCGATTCGCGTTAGCAAAAGTGGAGTGTACAAGTTAATGCTTTACTTAACAATTGTAAACAAACTATTACATCACTGTCACTCTTGGTTGGAACGACAGTAAAGTATTTACCTGACATAACTCTTTGCATGCCAGTGTAGAATTTTGTCGTCTGCCAATAATCTTTTGCAAACAGTTTGAACCCAGATGAAGACCAACAGAACGTCGGTCTTGATCTGGATCCAAACTGTTTGACACTTCGATGGTGATCCCGCGTGTTTTTTGTTTGTTTTTTTAAGAAAGTCAGCAGACGAAAATAAAAACATGAACAATTCCCTAGCCTGCCAATAGATATAAGTACAGGACGTTTGCAAAAGACTGTGTCATTAAATAACACTGAGCTTTTTTCTTATGAAAAAAACCCGCATAAACCTTGCTAATTCTACTTTTAATCTTTATGTACTTGATATTAAACTAGCACAGAATACAAAGCAATTTAGGAGGTTGGTTCTAGAGAACTTCATTACTGTCATTCATTTCTTATTCGGTAGAAAAGGCATTTTATGGGCTTAAGCCCTGGGTTTTTGCGCTGCTGAACACCCCCCTTGTGCCAGCAAGCCACATCCATACAATGTGTAAAATATGGTAACACATATACAGGCAAAAGCTTTTGCTTGCACACGGGGTGTGGGATGATATTTTAAAAAAAATGTTTTCTGATTTTCTATATATTTAAATGTAAAACTGATTGTTCTACCCAAAATTTTACATCTTTGAAGCATTTAATATGGAAAATGGATTTCACTGTCATAAATTCCTCAGGTCAGGGTAGCTTCAAGATGAAGAAAGGGACGATTGACAAACTTTTATTTTTACTGAAAACCATAGGCATTTCAATGATCCTTTGCACATTTTCGCGAAGGCTTGAGGTCATGAGCAATAATCAAAATTAAAGAAAGAAGCCGACGGATGACGATTACAACTATTTTAGCTTGATATTTAAGACTTGTGTTATTCTTTCCTCAGTTCAGAACATTGGTAAATGCTGAAAACTCCCATATGAAATGGAAAACTGAGCACGGTGACGTATCCTTTTTATTTCATAAATTGACAGACCACACATAAAACAAACTGTATGCAAAGTATAAACATATTTCAACCCGAGAAGTCTTTATTAGCATACGTCATTAACCCTTAGTGTACGGGAAACCCCTAAACGGGTAGTTTTACAAACAGTGAAGACCCAGATGAAATGCAGCATAATGCTGCATTTTATCAGGGTCTACACTGTTTGTTAAGGTAAAAAATATCGTCAAACACAAAATACAATATTTTGTAAAATTATAACCTGACACCCATAGATATATACAATGGACTATCCCAAGTTTATTGTATCAAACCAGAAGGAATAATCCATTAGTATACTTTGTGTTCATATAGGGATAATTTACTACAAATTCGAGTGTACTACGAGACCTTGATGACCAAACAGGAAGATCAAATTCTGGAGTTTACAAGCGAAGATCTGATGGGTAGGTGTTGCAAAACAGGGTCAGCAATTTAACAACAGAAGGTTATGTAAGCAAACAGTGGAGACCCTGATCATACGCCACATTCTGCATTGTCTGCTTTTGGTCTGCACTGTTTGACAACGTCCCATTAAAAGAACACTAGGTTAATCTATCCTGAAATTGTGATTGAAAACATAATTTACTCAGACACCCGAAGACTAATTGAAGTCGGATTTCATATGGAGCATCCTTTGAATGAGGCAGTCTTAATATGGCTATATAGCGGCCCAGGTTACATGTATATGACCAAAATGGCTGTCATGAGCATGTTTGGTAAAAAGTATTCAATTTTTTTTTCTGCAAAACTCTGGGTCTTGGGATGTACGATTGGAGATAAGAGTTCTATAAAAAGTAAGTGAGTATGACAAGGAAATGCCACAATCACATAATGGAGACCAACCGACGGCACCGCGAAACAACAACAACAACAACAACAAAAAACAGAACAGAACACCAACAGCCACATGGCAGCAGGAAGACAATTGGGCCTCGCTGAGACAAAACCTGTCTTCGGGGTTTCCAAAAAAGTGAGAATCAAACCAGTTTCCTCAGCTAGTCTCCTCAGCTAGAATATTACAATTTCGCTTGGAGCAAGTTGAGATATGATGCTTTCCAGAAAGCGAATAACTTAGGCGATGATTAGTTTGTGCAGATGCGCAGGCTGGTCTGCGCCTTTGTTGTTCGTCAACCCCCAAGACAGGTTTTCTAACGTCGAGGCCCAATTAAAAAAAGTAACAATCTTTCTCTTCTTTCTCAGCAAGATGATTGCAAAACTAGAAAGGACACTAAGTACTACATTATAAATCAAGGACCAAGCACACACACACGCACACAAAACAAACAAACAATAGGGGCAACAATAGACAATGAATCAACAACAACATAACAGTCACCTTAGAACGAACAGCAGCCGAAGCCACTTGGAGGGGAGGGGCTTATCATTTATTGAAATATCAAATTTTCAAGATTTCCCCATATATGTAAATACATCAGAAATCAAATTTGATCTTGCCGTAAAGTAGGTCAATGCTGACCTGCCCGGTGATAATTTGAACAAACTTGGTAGTACTGACACCCCAAAGTCCAAGATTATTGGCATTTTTGTTCATGAGAAAAAGATTTTAGTAGAGTTTTACCATATAATTATGGCCATGGCGGCCTTATGTGACCAGGGCCAAGTGAACAAACATCCGTTTTGAGTTGCCATCTGAAATTCGAGTTAAATCGGTCATGTAGGATTGGAAATGTTGACAGACAGACGGCAGACGGACGACGTATAGCGGACGGATGACAGATAGCAGAGCCTGTGGTAGTTGTGGGAAGGGAACTCAATCTGAAATTTCTATTCTGTAATCTCTGATTTACTTCACTTGTTCTTAATTAAATATTTAAAGCTGCATAGTCTGTAACTTTTGATCTTTTAATTTTAGAACTAATATTTCTAGTTTTCAAGAACACAGTAAAATAACTAAAATTCAGGTATACATTTTACCAATTTCGTAAATCTTAACAAATTATCAGTATCAGAAGGTTAAAATTAACTGTCTATAATTATTGGAGGGACGCAAATAATTACCAAAGCACCTGTTTTAATAAGATAATTCACTTTTCCGTGCAGTTTTCAGCTATAGTGAACAGATTTATTGTGAAAACATAACTTAATTCTACTTTTACAAATGATTTAAAAAGAAAATAAAAAAAAAATCGAAAAATGTTCATAGTTGCAGAATTAGTCTCTTCAAGCTCACCGTTTAAAATCCTAGCGCCCTTTTTTTGGGAGATAGGCAAACCGTGCAGATCCAGAGTCTCCACTGTTTGCTTACAGACTGTTCTATTAAAATTTGATTAGTAATGATAAATACTACCCAACATCCCTTAAAACGGAAATGGATTCGTCCAAATGATAAGGGTGGGAAATACCATTAAGGATAATATGACAGGACATGTTTCGTTGGGCTGGCGATATGAGAAAGTTTCAGCACAATACTTCAACTTATGAAACGGCTTCTGTTAAGTTTGTACCCTACCTGACACACGACTTTAAAGTTCTTGGAACTAGTTCCGCGAACACAGGAGATATTTGTTTTACTTATAGCACTGTCGAGCTACGAAGTCTTATGCGAGCCTGCCCAGAGCCTTCACTGCTCGCATACACTAAGTATGGATGTAGATGAAGACTCGACTTGTGACTTAAATTGAGACCCTCTAGTCCGGCTAATACGTCAGCATGGACTTTTTAGCGCATATGCGATAAGTACCCAAATCTCATGTGATGGCCCATATATATTTTCAACTTTATAATTACTGTCAAATCTCTTGTAAATTCCAAGTCCTCGGGACTTGAGGCTTTATTTCGAATTATCAGTTGTTCAAATTATAGTTATGGTATATAACCCCCAAAAAAACGGGTTTTGTCATTTTCCTCGTCTAACATGTGTTTTGGGTGCGTAAAAGAAACGAACGAATCGTTTCGAATCGTTGCGTAAAAGAAACGAACGAATCGTTTCGAATCGTTTCTTTTACGCACCCAAAACATATGTTTAGTGCGTCCAGCTAATAGAGACTGGGCGTGTCAGACAGAGCGCTGTCATACACTGTCAAATAAGACCAGTCTACAGTAAATTGGGTGCAATAGCCTATGAACGCTTTACTCGTGCAACCAACTGAAGCGCAGACGACAAGGGTGACCAACTTTATACGTTAGCATGCCTGGTAAACGTTTATCTTTAGTATGCTGCTGGGGGCCTGCTGCATTTCATTTTCCGGGATGGATATGTTGTGAAGGTTTTGGGGGAGGGTAGGTTTGCACTTCGTTCAAATTCTGTCTGTATGGCAAAACTGGTTCGATTTTTAAGCCTGATGCAATGATAATAAATCACCTATTAGAATTAAGCGGGACAAGGGTTAAAGTATCTTGATCATGAGAAAAGGGCATACAAACATGAGATTTGGTCTTATCACATATCCGAAAAAGCCTCTTATAATCGCTCATTCTGGCGTGTCCAAGGAGACTAGATGTCTAAAAGTTGTGCGGAGTCTTCTTCGACTTGCATACTTTGTTTATGCGAGAAGCGAAAGCCCTGGCGAGGTCATGCGTACATGCAGGCTCGTCGTAGCCTTCGCCACACGCTGATGTAATAAGAACCATCATCTCGTGTGCTGACCAATTTATAGTATTAATTTTTTGTTGCGGACCATTATTTTATTTTATTATTCAGTATTATAATTTGAATTGTTAAAACTTTGAAACATTGTCAGAGCGCATGTATCCAGACTAGTCAGTCTCCTTGCTATCCATATTAACTCGAGATGACCTTTTCTCACAATGGGCTCTAAACAGGTATATACAGGTATACATCTGTAAATCGTTTCACAGGTGAGTGAATACACTCTGTCGTACCCGTTTTTATATGGAAAAGTCCACGGGTGTGTCTTTGCTAAGAGCCGCCCAGTCTCTCTTAACTGGTCGGACTATAGACAGTTATAAAAATAGTTCATAAATAGTTCATATTCTGAATTTATATAGTCCTAAATTATTCCGAATTAGCGAGTATATGGAGCTATCGAATTCGACTATTCAGGGTTTTACTGTATGTATCCAAATACAGAAAAACCTGTCTTAAGCGGCCACTCAAAAAAGATGGCCAAAAATTGGTTCTCAAGACCGATAACCGCTTAATGCCGATCAAAAGTATTGCAGAATGCTCCAAGAGAGCATTCTGCAATACTTTCGACCTTCATTAAGCTACCGTCATTTTGTCGTTAAGACCATTGTTTTGTCTATTTTTGAGTGGCCGTTTTAGACAGGTTTAAGTGTAGTTATGTTTTCATTTCAGCATCGTTTGGAGGTTTTCTCGGACTGGCGATTGGAGCAAGTTTAATCACAATTCTAGAGCTTCTGGAACTACTTGTAATCAGCATATACAGATGTGTCAGAGGAAAATGAAACCCACTGTGTGTCTTAAGTCTATATACAACATCGGTCAATGCCGTAAAGGCGATGATCATTGTGCTAACTGAAATGCTTGTGACAAGTGTGTTATTCGATTGTACATATCGGATGAAAATGGCAATAAACTTCAATCTCTCTATTATTACAGCGGCTCCAAAGCTGACCGCAAAAGCATGACAGAAGAGAATCTTATATGACAAAGTCAGGAGGAAAAAACATGTATTCTAAACACTCGTAGAGAAGCAGTTTGCAATAAACTATTGGACTTTAAAAACTGGGGTCTCTCTGGAGTGAGTGAGTTGATGCTTTGCACCCATTCAGCAATTTTCAGTCATGTCGGGACGTTTTCGTACTGAGCAGAGGTTAAAGTGTGACGCTCAATGGCACAACACGTACAGTGCCTCCGCTGAATCTTGAACCAGCGACCACTCGATATCAAGTCTAGCGTGCTACCACTCAACCAAACCGGCTGTTAGGATAAAGTTGGGTATATTCGGACAGACAGCTAAATTCGGACAGCGACCATGTTTTTTTCATATTAAAATATTGGAATAAAAATTAAATTAACTAAGCAAACAGAGAAAGTCCTAATAAGACGGCTGAAGGCCATTTCACATACACACCGAAACCGAACCGAAACCGAACCGAAAAATTAAAATGCCTTAAACCCTATGGGCGCTTTCACATATGCGCCGAAACCGAAACCGAACCGAAACCGAACGCCGAACCGAAAACGTGCACTATTTTGATTTTATTTTTTTCGGTTTCGGTGGCCGAATTTCAGCAAACACGACAGGTAATTTTAATAAAATCTGCACATACACAACCACGTGCGTTGTATATATAACTTAGTAATCATGAAAACCATTGATGGATTGTCCAGCGAGACAATTGTGCAATTATTTTACTAGCTCAATACCGGTTACTACAGACTTTTGTGGGACAATACCCAGAACGACTATAAAGACCACGAAGTTAATGCAGTGATATGGAGCAATTTGTATTGTAAAGGTATTTCTGCTATCTGAGAGGGAAATAAGTCCAAATTATACAGACATTTTCTTAGATTTCGTCCACGGATTCGGTTCATATGTGAAAGGTCTGCCGAAAACGAAACGATGCAATTCGGTGGCCGTTACGGTTTCGGTTCGGATTCGGTGTATATGTGAAACAGCCCTCATAAGGAGCCGTCTCAACTGGATTTACACTGATTGCAGATGTGCGTCCGAATTTACCTGATGTTCGAATTAACCCGACTTTACCCTATAATGGATTGTCAAAATGTATATATCAAGGTATCACAGGTTATATTTACCAATTAATGAAATAATTCTGTCTATGGTGATCGTTTTTGTTTTCGCAAACAGTGTAGACCCTGATGAAATGACACATTTTGCGGTACTTCGCATGGGTATACACTGCTTTCCAGAGTAAGCATTTATGGGTTTCGTGTGTACAAAGGGTTTATAAGGTGGCAGCTTCAGTCGACTAAGAATATACACATACTGGTCCGTCATTACACATAGGCACCGGAAACAACGTACAGGTTTCATAAATCTAACGTATAGGTTACAAAAAATGGCGGAAAGTTGTTGCGGTGAATCCGTTAATTTGCACATTCAATTATTAATCTACACTAAATGCTAAGATTTTTAATTATATCAATACTCTTATGGACCCTGATAATTTTTAGCAATATTATTTGGAGTTCATTGTATTTTCGTCGCCATGAGATAGTTGTCGTCGTCGTTGTAGTAATAAATCGATAAAATCTTCTAATGAAATCATGTGTTCAAATGGGAGCGCAGTGGTTCAGTCAAGCCTATTTGCCGGCGGAGTCACTGTGTTGTGTCCTTGGGCAAGGCACTTTATCATCTGCTTAGTACTGGTACAACCCAGGAAGACCCGTCGCGACATGACTGAAAAAATGTTTACTGGGAAGTAAAGAATAAATCCAAACAAAATGTGCTCAAATGTTTAATGACTTATAGAATGGCACATGGCGTAATTGTTTTTGTTTTCTCCTCACATGTTTCTTTAAGATACCTCTTCAATCCAACTTTAATCCAAGCTCACTTTTTAAGTCAGGGACAATTAAGCCTTTAAATATTTAGACCTATTCAATATTTGTGTCCCATTATAGGAAGACATAAAAGAGCTACGTGCATTTGGGGGCTTTTTTGGCCCCCTCTGGAGCAAAAAACTGAATGTTGCTTTTCACAAATTTCTTCTGATTGGTTTATTAGAAGGATAGCCAAAGTGTAAAAGTCTGGCATTTATTTGACTTTTACTGTTGCTATGGTAACAAAAATGGCCGACAAAATAGGCTGAAAATAGAGAAATTGTCATTTTAGGACAAATTCAAGGCTTTTGGAGACCACTTTTTTAAGAATTAGATATCAGCACAGCTAAATACCAAAAATCCTTTTAATATGTTTTGTGCCGTGATAATTACAATCCTCTGTTAAAATATCTTTTGGGTATTTGCTTGTGCTCTATGCTAATTCCTCTGTCAAATGTATCAAGTTAGCTCAAAACCGGACAATTTCATATTTTAACCCTATTTTGATGGCCATTTTTGTAGCCATAGCAACGGTAAAAGTCGACTTAATTCCATTATTTTACACTTTGGCTATTGTTCTTATAACTAATAAGAAGAAAATGGAGAAAAACAATTCTCACATTTTTGCCTCATAGTCATCATAATCATAATCGGATTTTTGATTAACGTGCAGGTGCAGGGTCATCATCCACATCAGTGGGCCCCCTTCAAGGTAACTGGCTAGCTGCAAGCACAGCAGATATTACACCTGATCTCCAGGTGCTCCTTTCTTGAGGGTCACTTGTCATGAGCTTCCTCTCACTGCAGTCTTTCTCCATCAGTTTCTTCCATATTAGCTTGGGCCTCCCTGCCCCGCCTGCCATCATTCTGTATATCACATGCTGTTCTGACTGCACCACTAGAACGCTCCACATGCCCAAACCAGCAAAGCCTTCTCTCTCTCAAAATGAGGTCGAGGTCCTCAAGCTCAAGCTTTGCCAGTAGCTCACTTGACCTTACCGTGGCCACATCCTCTGGCTTGATGGTGTAGATCTGTCTGATCATGGCCCTATCATTACGCTGCAAGATGCAAGAGGTCTAGGCCTGTACCACAGATTTTGACCTTTGTCTTTCCTGCATTTACCCTCAACCCCTTCTTCTCCATGGCTTCTTTCCATATCAAGAGTCTCATGACACATTCCTCCAGGGAGTCAGCAATGATGACAAGATCATCTGCATAAAGGTCCTCCCAGGGAACACCAGCCCGAAACTCACATGACAAGGCCTCCAGCACAATGATGAAAAGCAAGGGACTGAGTACGGATCCCTGGTGGACCCAGACCTTCACCTCAAACTCTTGGCTTAAACCCTCGCCAACTTGAACCTGGCTTGGGCATTAGCGTACATTCCCTGGACTAACTGCCCAATCCATTCCTCAACACCTAGCTTTCTCAGGGCCCACCAGATAACCTTCTGAGGGACACGGCCAAATGCTTTCTCTTAGTCCACGAAGGCAATATAAAGCCTCTTGTTCACTGCTAGGTATTTCTCCTGCAGCTGCTGGACCACAAAGATTGCATCCGTAGTGCCTCTTCCTCGGACAGAGCCAAACTGGGAGTCGTCAATAGACAACACCTGTCTTTTGAGACCATTAACAATCCTCTCTAGGATCTTCATGACCTGCTCGGTCAGCTTGAGGCCTCGATAATTGCCTCTTACCAGAGCATCACCCTTGCCCTTATAAAGGCAGACAATGAAAATTTGCTCCCAGTCAGTTGGGACCTTGCCATCACGGATAATCGCAGTAGCAAGATCGCAGATCATGGTGGCACCTGTATCACCTGCTGCCTTGATCATCTCCACCACTATGCCTGATGGACCTGCAGCTTTGCCTGACTTCATCTTTGAGATGGCCTTCTTCACCATGTCAATTGTGATTGTGATAGGCGGGCCTTCTATTGGCGGTTCATTTGACAGGTGATCAGGGTCCAAGTCAAATTCAACGTTGAGAAGCCTTCATAATGTCCAACCCAAGCATTCTGCTTTGCCTCCTCGCTCATTGACATTTCCCATGCGTCATTCTTCACTAGCTTGTCACCTACAACATCAGCATTCTCTTTCCTCAGTTGGTTAGCGAGGTGGAAGATATCAGACGACTTGTGGTCAATGCCCTCATAGACCACCTTGTCTGCTTCGTGGCGTGCATGGTGCACCACACGTCTGGAGATGCGCTTGGCAGTGTTATATGATGCTCGTGTGCATTTGCCAGCCTTCCAAGCTTTGAAAGCTTGGAACTTGGCTGTGATGGCATCATCTACTTCCTTATTCCACCACCAAGTTTCATGTCGCCATCGGTGGGGCTTTGTTGTGCCACACATCTCCTCTGTTGTCTTCAGCAAACCTGTCTTGAGTTTCGCCCAGATTTCCTTAGTACTAGTAGCCGCTCCAGTTTCCACAGCGGGCACATGTGCCTTGAAGACTTCCTCTAATCGCCTACATGTTTGAGGATCTCTGAGCTTCCACACTTTAGGACGCGGCATGAATTTGCGCTTGATTTGGGGCGGAATATCAATCATCATGTGGCACACAAGGAGCTGATGCTGCAGAGCAACCTCCTCTCCAGGAATCACCTTTACATCCATAACAAGTTTGCGCAGGCTCTTTCGAAATAACATGAAGTCTATCTGGGTTGCTGTATTACCAGACCTGTATGTGATGAGGAGACTGTCACGTTTCTTGAAACATGTGTTACCGAGGAACAGGTCATATGCTAGTGCATATTCTAGGATCCTCTCACCCTCACTATCAGGGTATGGCTTGCCATTCCCATAGCCTCCATGAACTTCTTTGTAACCGGAGCATGTACTTCCAACGTGGCCATTCCAATCACCACATGGAATGAGGAATTCCGATGCTGGGATCATTGCAGTCACGGCCCTAAGTTGGTCGTAGAATAGATCTGAGACCACACTGTGGGGCATAGACAGACAGAAGACAAAGCACTCGCTGACCAACTATGATCATCACCAGCAATGACCATCTCTGTATCTGGTCTCTTGGTCACAACAAAGGTCTACTTTCTGGATTTGCCGCAATAGCCCGACCCCCCCCCCCCCCCACACACACACCTGAGAGGGGGAGAGGGGGCCAAGCCGGAGACACCACTGACAGAAATCTGGTTTCTGCCAGCATCGTCAAACGTGACTACATTTGTTGATACCGTCATGTTTGTTTTGGAACTAAGGTTTTTCTGGGATCGGCTGTCCTAGCTGACATCCCAACTCAGATCTATGACGGCCTCTGAGATTCCGCCGTTCCCGCACTCGGGCAGCGTACCTTGCCGTTGTTCTTATAGAGAAAGACTTGTCCGCCAATCCACAATAGCAAGGATGCCAGGCCAAAATAGCCTCTTAATGCACTAGCTCATTTTAAAAAAGAAAGATAGGGTCTAGGGCCAGACTAGTGTAAATATCTGAAAACAGGAAGCGAGAATCTTCCCACCAAGTTCTGGACATGTGCGCTTTGGAAATCAATTAACAGAACAAATTCTTCAGAATCTTAAAAAATATCCATCCGGTCATAAAAGATTGATAGAATCACGGTATGGAAGCTAGATCAATTTATCTGTTCATACCAATAAGAATTTATTTAACCCTTAAAACGCCGCCAAAAGTTGCAGCAGATGCCATTTCAAACTTTGTCATTCTTTAAGAAACGAAATAAGTCTAAATTCTTTACCTACAAGTGTCGTCTGCTGATAACTTTTGCAAACAGTTAGAACCAAGATCAAGCCCGACTACACGTCGGACCTGATCTGGTGCCAAATTGTTTGTCACTCTGATCGTAGTTATGAAAGAGTTTTTTGAAAATGTTGAGTTTGTTAACTTGAAAAACAGCAGACGACAAAAATAAGCATGGAAAATTACCCATTAAGGAAAGAGTTAATAGATGACGTGAAACGTTCCATGCGTCTGCTGACAGACGATTCATGTGAGTGGTCGAAATAGCAAGTAAGTTTGATCAGGAAATACCACAATCACACACTGCAGATCAACCCATGGCACCGTGAGGAAGAGTCACAGAACACTGACTGTCACAAGACATCAGGAAGACATTTAAAGTGAAGCAACCAGCTCTCTCTCTCTTCTCTATCAAGGTGATTGCAAAACTAGAAGGACATACAGTACTGAATAACAAAACAAGGACCAAACACTGAACATCCACAATGGGATCAGCAATAAACAATGTTTCAACATATTTTCGCTCCCCGGAAATTAAGAAAGATAGCACAAAGTATAACGTCTGCAGCAGTCGTGAGTATAGACTGGCATCAGTCCACTAAATGTATATAATTACATTTATAATTATGTTTAATTATGAAAAAATCATCCTATAAAAATTCTATCCTCTCTGATAGTCAAGCCAAGAACTACTCCAAGTAAAGTTTATAAATTGTTATCTTAGAGAGATAATCAGTTTTACTACAAACAAATGACATTAGAGACTGGGACTAGTCTAACGTGAGTAGGAATGTGTTTGGTGTTCTGCTAAAAATTACAAAAATGTTTGTAAACGCAAATTCGTCATTTTCTGTTTTGTCATATGATTTCAAGTGAGGCCCGAGGCAATTAAACTTTTTCAAGCTGAACTCAACTGAGCATGTAAATTATCGTGCTCTTAAGTGTAAAAATGCTCAACAATGGTTGGCATTTTAAAATTTGTTAGCATGATAAATACATCGTAGTGTTTAAAACAGGAACAATCTTTCAGTATTTTACTTTCTGGAGCATTTCAAAGTGAGATGTGCATGAAAAAAGTTTTATAACCTCGCGGCCCGGTTTTCAGAAATCCATGTTTTTCTTGTGTGTGTATGTTTTGAGGTTTCATAGAAATAGCAAATATTTGCTAAATATATGAAATTTTCATTTAATGTGCTAGTTGTTCTTGACACATTCCTGAGAATAAATAAATAAATAAATTTTATACTCACCTTAAATTAGTCTAGCGACTTTCCTGGAATCTTGGACACATGAGTGTGGCTCTTATCCCAAGGTGAGCAGCCAAGGCGCAGATGAGCCTGCACAAACCTATAGTCTAGACAGAGCCTTTGCTGGTGGAATTTATAATGGATAACAGTAGATCAAGTTAGACCTTTAACCCCGCTGATATAGCTGCATATGCACGGTTTAAGAGTGGCTTTTAAGTTTCGCTATCGCATTTCCTCGTAGTTTAAACATATTTTATTGCCAAAAATTACAGCAATGCGGTTGGGTTACAAGTTCTCGCATCATTAGTTACGACCCTCCCCCTACATATACAAATCATAATATTATCTAGACATGCAAACATTGCTATTGTATACACAAGTTATCTATGTATTGCAATAAATGAATAAATAAATAAATAAATCTTTGAATGCAAATTGGTACGAGTTATATTGCAGCTTCTCAAAGCCAAACAATGCGACTCCAGTCATCTAATGGATGACAGATGCATGCTGTTTGTCGTTAAAGATAGATTTCTTTATTTTCTCCAAGTAGGTGAGTACAAACTATCAAAGCATAAACATAATGTAACAATATATGATACAAGAGACAGACATAGCATATATACCAGCCAAAAGTTCTAACCGGCCACCTGTATTTTATTAATTTTCATCCTTACGTAAAATTACATGACTACTCTTTTATATCTCGAAATAGCCAGTCGTAGCATGTACCCTAGATAGTAAACATATTGACAAAATGTTCAACAGTACATGCAGGACGCCAATTTGAATAGCGGTACCTCCATTTTCAAAATTCGCATTTTGGCACAATTTGTGAGTCATGACTTTTTGAAATAGCCCCCTTTTACACGCAAAACGTTTTCATTTCAAAAGCCAAATTCATACTGAACACTAAAGTGCTAAAATGGACACTTCATCTGCATTAGACTCGTTGTTTTTGGCCAAAGTGTCAAAAATTACCCCACCATCCAATGCAGATTCTTGTGAATTCTGAAATTGAGGGTACGCGTCTTCGGCAAAGCCTCCCGGATACAATTTAATGAATTTTGCTTAGCCGTTTTCTGGTATCGTTTACTGGTAGACAGGCCTATTTGCTAGTGCAAATGGAATTGATATACTGCTTACAGGTTTACAGAAAATCGGTTAAAACACACTAGCTGGTTAGAACTTTTGACTAGTATATATATATATATATATATATATATATATATATTATGAAATTAAACCCTGAAACAAGCTAAAATTAACATGATTTTTTTCTACAGTGAGTGCTTATGCTGGGCTTCAATTGCAACAGATCCCTTATTGAAACGAAATGCAAGAGATCTACGAATGAGAAAAAAAAGCATAAAACTCAACCAGCATAAGCAATATTTTCAATAACAATCAGGAAAGATCTTTATCAGTAAAACGAGCCCATTTCCAATTTTAGGGGTGTTTTTTTATATAGAACTTAATGTTTACGCAAATTGTGAAGAGCCTGATCAGACGCAACATCATTCAGAGTCTGGTCTGGGTCTGCACTGTTTGCATATACCCCATAAAAAGGATAAGTCGAACTAAATCAGGGATAAATTGGAAAAGGTGTATACATGGTATATATGAACAATTTTAGTCATTTCAACACATATGGGAGTGGTAGAGTGCTTGTCTCGAGATCGAGGGGTTGCGTGTTCGTCACTGCGTTGTGTCTTTGAGTAAGACTTAGTACTGGTTAACCCAGGAAGACCCGTGGCGACATAACTGAAAAAATGTTGACTGGGACGTAAACAAACAAACAAATCAACATATAACTAGAGCAGAAGTCGATGATACACCATCACGAATATCCGCTTTTTGACCTATAACCTTTCTTTACCTTGGGGTCAAGGTCACACAAATGTTGCTCAGTACCTTCAACATAATATTACCTATGCAACTGTAAAGTTTGAAGTTGCTATTTCCAATGGTTAAGGAGAAGAAGCATTTACAAAAAATACACTATATGACCTTGACCTATAGTCAAGGTCACACCAAATGTTGTCTAGTGCCCTCCAAATCACATGACCTTTGCACCTGCAAAGTTTGAAGTTGCTACGTCCAACAGTTTAGGAGAAGATGCATTTACAAAAAGTACATTATTTGACCTTGACCTTCAGATCAAGGTCACACTAAATGTTGCCCAGTGCCCTCTACATCATGTGACCTATGCACCTACAGAGTTTGAAGTTACTACGTCAAAAGCTTTAGGAGGAGAAGCATTTACAAGGAATTCAATATTTGACCTTTGACCTTGACCTTGGGGTCAAGGTCACACAAAATGTTGCCCAGTACCCTCTACATCATGTGACCTATCCAGCTACAAAGTATAAAGTTGCTAGGTCTAACCGTTTAGGAGGAGATACATTTACAAGAAATACATTATTTGATCTTTGACCTTGACCTTGGGTCAAGGTCACACAAAATGTTGCCCAGTACCCTCTACATTATGTGACCTTTTCAGCTGCAAAGTTTGAAGTTGCTACGTCAAAAGCTTTAGGAGGAGATGCATTTACAAGAAAATTCAATATTTGACCTTTCAAGGTCACACAAAATGTTGCCCCGTACCCTCTACATCATGTGACCTGTTAAGCTACAAAGTTTGAAGTTGCTACGTCTAACCGTTTAGGAGGAGATACAATTACAAGAAAATACAATATTTGACCTTTGACCTTGACGTCAAGGTCACACGAAATGTTGCCCAGTACCCTCTACATCATGTGACCTATTCAACTACAAAGTCTGAAGTTGCTACCTCTAACGGTTTAGGAGGAGATACATTTACAAGAAACGTGACGGACGGACGTACGCACGGACGGACGGACAGACGGATGGACGACGGAGCGACTTTGACACGAAATTAATATACCCTTTTATTCTAAAGAAAAAAGCGGGTATCACAAATAAATCAACATATACTAGAGGAATTTGAAAACGCACCACCAAGACTAAATCCTTTATTGTCCAAACACTAAGGATGAGTGCGAGCACACCAAAGTCTAACAAGCTTTTTGTGTACCCTAGAAAAGTCATGATTGACCGAGTTAAAATGTATTGGCAGTACAGTATGCTCAAATTATTACCCATTTAAAGTTGCAGACATACCCCACCAACTCTGATTACTATATTTCACATCTTCAGTCTTTCAAAGTTTATTCATTTTCGCTTGGTTTTGCTTGCAGAGGCAAAGGCCATTTACAAATGACAAATTCTGATTAAAATATGGTTGTATCGCGGTTTCTTATATGTATTGTGCAAGTGACGTTAACGTTAGTTTTGAAGACGTACTCAATCACGTGACGAAATATTTCCTGGCATGCTTTACATTAAATGATTGCAAGTGAAAGTAGTCAATGTCAAAATTGTGAGTGAGTGGACATAAAGGTAACTTATGGAGCATTTTTTTGAAAATGAGCTGTAAATTGATGTTTTAATTTGACGTTTATTTTCAAAATATTGGCGTTATCAATTACTTTTTATTAGAAAAAGTTAATAAATTGTATTACTAGTACTGGCATCATACACGCTACAGTGTAAACAAAAAATAACCCAAAAGCATCAGCTGGCTTTACAGAATAGTACTGGATGCTGAATGCTACCATGTGACGTCATCAGCCACGCCACGTTATGATAAAGTCAAATTAACGACTGAGTCATGCCAATTTTGAGATACACATTTAAAGCTGCAGGTAGCTTTTCAATAGCATTCACCGTTTGCGAGAAAATTGCAAAATTATGGTGATGCGCTTTTAACCCTTAAAGCACCAAGAAAAAAATGCATCTGAAAATGTCGTCTGCTGAAGCCGTCTGCTGCAAATAATTGCCTGGCATTACTGAAGAATTAAGTATAGAAGCAAACAGAATGAACCCAGAACAGACTGCTCCTATAGGGTCAGCCTGATCTGGGTCCACACTATTTCAGAAGACGAGAAAAGCAGACAACTTTTGTTGCGATTGGCGCTTTAAGGGTTAAAGTCATCTAGTATATCAACATCTTGGGCTAAAAAATGACGATTTGATACAAAATACTGAAACATTTTCAAAGTATAATGAGTAAATCGAGCTAACCAGAGTCGACTAAAGATTCAGATCTGGAGCAACATTAATCATGCCCAGTTCCCAGCTAGCATTCCACCAGGGGGGCGGGTGGCTGGAGGCCTTTTTTTTATAGATAGCGACCCGCCAGCATAATTCTCTCTCTCTCTCTCTCTCTCATTTTGGCCAGAGTCAGTCTCCGTTTTTAACAGAAATGTTTGCAGTCTCAGCACATCTGAACAGCAGAAGCAGGTTGATCTAAGTCGGTGATATTTTTCCAAGACTTGGTAGCCAGATTTAGTTTTCTGGTACTAAAGCCCTACATTTGTAATTGGCGACTCGAGAGAGCGAACTGCACTCTGGGGGAAATGCAAAGGCTCAGATCAGCATGCGTGATACGCAGGGCTAATACGAATCCTTGCATTTCAAATGGTGTATTTTTTCTATGAACCTTCTCAAATAGAGATGTAAAACAAATAAGTACTATAGGTTTGATATTTAGAATGACAGAGTAATTACGCTTGAAAGAAATGTTCTGAGATAAGGTCTGGAAACAGGCGCGGAAGCATGCCGTGTCGGCATAATCTATACTAATGGCTCTGTGATTCCGGCTTTTAACAAGCATCCATGGTGCTTCGGACATACTTAAATATTAAGTGCGTTTCATTCAGTAATGGTGTGTTTCTCTGCGAGGCTAACGGATGAAAAGTATTGTTTCTTTGAAGGCATAGTGAGCTGTGTCCATATGGAATGAATGGAATAATCTTGTCTCATTAAATTTTATTTGAAGTAAATTCAAATTATCGGGAAAATTACTGAAATTTTTAGCGAAGTAAATTGGTTTTACTGATTGGGATGTTTATATTTGTCGAGATTTCGAGTGTATTGTCATTCTTCAATTATTGCCTGTTTGAGGGAACGGTGCAAAAAATGAAGTTTGATACACGGTAGTGCACGTAAAGTGGTGAGGTACTCGCGGCGGAAGAGACTTTTTCGGACCGTTTGGATTTCGAGATCGGAATATAAGAGTTGAGAAATGTTTGAGACAGCACGAGATTTTGGTACTTATGGTACAAGCGAGCAGCTAAGGCTCTGACGAGCTTGCGCATCGATTCATTCTCACCAGAGCCTTCACTGATCGCTTATTCAAAGTGTGTACATGTACAAGAGGGTTCGGACAAAAAATAAATAGACTTCTAGCCCTCTTGCTAATTGCGCAGAAAATGAACGTTTGAAATATATTACTCTATGTAATAGTTATGCCATGGCTTGTCCACATGTACGTGTAGATAACCCACGAGCTTCAGCTCGTGGATTATCTCCCGTACTGGTGGACAACAATGCTATAACTATTTAACGCCATCTGCATCAGTGTAGACCTAGCACATTGCGAAATTTTCGTGATCAAGTTGGTTAGGGTGATATCAACCACATGAAGCCAATTAAAGACGAATCAGTTTTTCTCATGTTCTCATCTCTTTTCACTAAAAGGGTTTTCTTTTCTACAGAAAAAAAACACATTTTTTCGAAAATACATTACCGTCTGCTTATATTTACAGACGGCGTTTTAAACCCTAGGACTTAAATATCAATCATTTGGACAGGATGGTATATAATGGCGTGGCAAATGAAGAATTTCGAACTTAATAGTAGGGTTACGCAACGTTTCAAGGGCCATGTTCGTCACTTCAAGGGCTTCTTGTACTTACTTCGCGTGACGTCCATTCTTTGGTCATCTTAAATGTAAACACGAAACCTCGGACTCATTAATGACAATACACCTTCCTACCCATCATGGCTGTTCAATAGAAAACACTAAATGAAGTATTAGCGGCGAGCCTTTGATCTATCTTACACCTGTATCTGTGAATAAGATCAAAGGATTATAAAAGCTAATGAGCGGGAGCGTCTCTGTTCGCACGGTCACTCAGACCGCCATTACGATTGCGGATCATGTCGGAGCAGACGACAGCGAGAGCAAGTCGACTGATGGAGCGGAAAAGTGGAATTCTGAGGGAAAATTACGGACTTTTCTGCGAGTATTTGAGAAGTTAAACATGGTGTTTATAGTACTGTTTATATGTTATCTTTCCTGGACTATACCGGCTCATTATGGACTGTATACCAGTGAATCGAATTCTCAGAAGTTTACAGGGAACCAAACCTTATTACTCCAGGTAAAAGCTGAGATGCATGTGCGGATCCAGAGGGGGACGGGGGGTCCGGACACCCCCCTGAAAAATCACAAAAATATAGGGTCTCTTAGCAATTTTGGTCCGGATCCCCTGAAAAATCACAAGACCTACCAAGTCAGCATTCAATGTTTGGCCACCATCGGCCCGTCAGCGAAACGCCATTTAAATGGCGATTTGCTGACGGGCCGATGATGGTCCGATTATAGTTGTATTTGGATACACTCATTAACTAAAAAGAAAGAAAGAAAAAAGTTGTATCCCCTCTGAAAAAACTTTCTGGATCCACGCATGACAGGGGGGGGGGGGGGGGGGGCGAGGCGGCGAATCGGGAGGGGGAATTTTTTCTGTCTATATATAAAGTATGGGTGTAAGACAGGCCTGTTTTAAACGATAGTTCTTTTATACATACATGGTGTCAGGCCTCGTAACAGACTTTGAGGTAACAGGAAAATAATTATCTTATTTCTCAACTAAAACATATGTTGTAGGTCCTGAAAAGAACCGTCTCAATGAGACGGTTCTTTTGAGCGCCCAAAACATATGCTAAAATTATGGGTAATTAAATAAGTATACATTTTACGCTGAAAATGTTCATTTATCTAAACACGTGATGGTTTATATGACTTATTTTGTTTGTTTGATTTGATTCTTTACGTCCCATCAACAATCTTTCAGTTATATAGGGACGGTTCTTCCTGGGTTGAACCAGTACTAAGCTAGGATAAATGTGTCTTGCTCAAGGACCACAACGCAGTGACGCCGGTGAGGCTCGAACCCGCGGCCCTTCGGTCTCAAGTCAAGCACTCTACCACTGAGCCACTGCGCTCCCGTTTATATGACTTATATAGAACCGTCTGATATAGCCCTAGTATAAACTGTGCACCGTGGGTTCCTTTTAGGCCATGAGCTGCTAGGGGCTAGCTCCCCATTGGCTATTTTGTAGACCATATTTTTCCATTAAAACCTAGCATATGACAAGAACATGTCGACCGTGCCCGACTTTTACAGCGTGTTAATTACGTTATCCCATATTAAAAAAAAAAACACCAACACATTTTGTAGTACTGTCGTGCCAGCCAAGAGTGACAGTGACGTCATGTTTGTTTACAAAGTTATCAGGGACTTAGAATCGATAGATTATTTGTGTATTAATCCTATCCGCAGGATCGGATTAATACACAAATGATCTATCGATTCGCGTCAGCTCAAGTGAAGTGAATACGTTGGTATTTTACTTAGCAATTGTAAACAAAGTATTACGTCACTGTCACTCTTGGTTGGCACGATAATACTTGAACCATTCGATCGTGTATTATGCAAGATCAGTTAATTTCCCACAGGTATATTGATGATAGTGAAAGTTATTTTGGGTCCATATTGGTTTACGTTATATTTTCAACTACATCCTATAAAATCATTGAATCTGTTAATAGTTTCATTAATATAATACACTTCTCAAAAGTATTTAGGTTCTAAATGCATGTTCCTAAAAGACAGTTAATTGGCTAGTTAAAACTGCAAACATTTTGGTTCTATCGTAAATAATTTAGGAATTATAAAGCTGTTGAATATGGCGCCCCTGAATGATATGTTAAACACTGTAAGAATCTTTTCATTTCGAAATTTAGCATGTTATTCTATCTGAAAGCTTTTAAACGTCATAAATGAGAATCCTGTTGATACACAAGAGTGAATGGTGATGCTATATAATGTTTGTAATAAAACACCATTTTCTTGTTTGTTTTGGCAATATGTAACATATATTACAAACTTTAAGACTTTCTCTATATTGCTAAATTCCTTGAATTAATCGTCAAATGGTATCTTATTTAATTTAAAACTGTTTTTTTTTGTGTTAATAAATATCAAGATACCACTCTGTCTGATAAAGAATGTAGGCCTATCTTTTTTTATTAAGAGACTATATCCATACACAGTTTGAAATATTTTCAAATTGTCTATTTTTGGACATTTTAAAACTACAAAATATTGTTTTTGAAACGCTGAAAGTGATAAGTTTTAAAACTCATAAACACAGAAAATAATAGCTCTCAAGTAACAGCTGAATATGGATACATTCACTTTTTGTTTGATTTATCAAAGTCTCATATATAAGCGTAAAATAAATCATAAGTGCTATGCCAAAATTTTTGTCAAAGGCAGTAGAAAATTGAGCCAGAAAAGCTATTATACTGTGGGTCTAGATTTTTGTATTTTTTGTCCGAAGAAAACTAAGTTTAATTGAAAGAATTCTAATCAGTTATTTTAAAGGACCACTTTGTGTGTACCCAGTTTACTGTTGTTCACATTATACAAATATAGTCAGAAACACAATAAGGGCTAGTGTTCCTTCTATATCTAGGTCCATTTATGATAAAAAACTGCTAATTACAAAATGTCTTGAGGGCGATAATGCTGGCCCACTGCATTAGCATGGTTGATTAAACGAGGCATTCGCCAATGTGCGATAAGACCAAATTTCATATTCTGGATCTTCATTTGAGCACTTATTGATTACAATAAAAGAGTTCAACTTTTTTTTTATCTAAAGGCAACGAATTAAGAATTTACCACATTTGCTACTTTCAAATAACAATTCTGAGATAAGATAGTCAACATTTGGTATTCTATATCATATACACATAAAACACAAATGACAATAGAGATACTGCCATAATAGCCTCTGAGATTTTTAATGATATCCTTTAGCTATGAAAGAAATATGATTTCTTTTGGAGATGATTGGATAAAATGATGAATGGAAAATTAGATACGCATAGACATATTTAGCATTACGTTCATGCACACTTTCTTATTTTTGCAAGTAAGTGAATAATTGGTGACAATGTTGATACTGAGTAGAGTGCCTTCTTTGTGCTATTCTTTGTAGGGAACAGTCGATTTATAGAAAATCAGTTAAATTAGTAGGTTTTATATACATGTAATGCAGGCCTCCAGATAAGAGTGCGTATTGAAAAATTAATTTGTTTATTTCTCATCCAAAACATATGTTGTGGGTACTCAAAAGAACCGTCTCAATGAGACGGTTCTTTTGAGCACCCAAAACACATGTTTAAATTAAGGGGTAAGAAAATAATCAAACTTTTACGCAAATAAATTTTTCTTATCTGGGCCTATGGTACTAATGTCAATGATTTCATATGATATGAACTTCCAAGGAAACAGTTAAATTGTTACTTACGATACCAATTCTATTTGACAAGATTTTATCAGCTAGAATTATTTCACACCAAATTTGTCCCAGTAACATTTTGGTTAATGTTAGTTTTAGATTGTTGGATGGAAAAGTAAAATATCTTAAAAGTACAGTAGCCACGTTTAGCAAATAATGCTATATAGCTGATGCTAATTTCCAATGTATAGAATGTGGTATGATCAGCATATTGCAAAAATCTTGTAAATAAGATCCTTACGTTAAAGCGTTACATGTATATTAAACATTAGAATGAATTGTAATTTCACGAAGATAACGATTAAAAAAACACACAATTTTGATCTGAGTCTTCATCTACGCGAGCAGCGAAGGCACTGGTGAGTCTACCAATACATTTGAACAGGCTAGCCTGAGCCTTCATTGCTCCACACTGCGATAAGTACCAAAATCACATGTGCTTGATTATTTGAGTTATTCTTTACGTCACTAGTTATAATCTATATATTTTGATTTGAAAAATGCAAATCAAATGTAAATTTTGTACCAATAAGTATGTTATCATTTGACATGCTAGATATCAAAATAATTTTATATTAAACAAAATGTCACTTTTAGACTAAGTCTGATTGATAGAAATAATGTACACTTACCAATAAATCATTGAAGATCTGACTACATTATAATACTAAAATTGCAGGGAGCAAATTTCACATTTTCAAAAAGTGACGTTTTGGTACCAATTGTTCATACGCTTTGAAATTAGCGAAATGTGAAATTTGCGGTTCAACAGAGCTTACCTAAGTGATTAACGATTAAAACGTATCTTTTAGAACGAAAACTGCTCTGTTTTAATGCTTCTCCAAATTATAGAACTAGGCAAAATAGATGATAAGTGTAATATTCTTCTTAAATATGCTCTTGTTGTGCATGTTTCTAGCATACCAGATATTCAACATGGGTTCTCGTAAATGGTATTCTTTCTTCATCAAACTGAGACTGCATCAGATATAAAGAGATTATAATTATAATAGGAATATGCATGGCGGGTGCCATATGAGGGACAGAAATCGTTACGATTCCAAAAATATTCAGACTTATAAAGTGATTTTAGAAAATCATAGTGTACAAAACTCCCAGTCGGAGGTCTGTTGGCAGCCCATGGTCTAGTGATAGTACTGCATTAAATAGTTATACATTTGAAAGTGACGAGGTGACTTGTATAACTGTAACATCATAGGGGCAGATTGGTTTAACGTATACTTGCTGGTTGTTGAATTTAATCGATTGCAATCGGCATGTCGATAAATAAGAATTAGGTATACATTTGTATTTGCATTTTTATTTGAAACTAATATAGGGTAACGTAGTTAACATGACTGTTACACGGTTACAAGGTGACGCCCCAACTGCCAGAGAACTAAGATGTGTCATTTTGCATCTTATATAATGTAGTGTCAGAAAATCACAGTGTACAGTATTCCTCCTGTGTGTGTGTAGTGGGGGGGGGGGGGGGTCTATGTACAACATGAATTATATAGATGTTGTTAGAACCGTATTATATAGCTCTGGTATATTCTGTGCACCATACGTTCTTTTGAACAAACATGAATGATAATATTCTTGCTAGGTATGATACGGACAAATAAAAAAATAAGTTTGTTTCCGGTAACGGGTCTGAAAATTTTAGGTAGGATAGGCACACATATTTTTTTAAATTATTTTTTTTGTGAAAAAATATAATTTTATGCATTTATGCATGAAAGGCATTTTGATGTTAAAAAAGGAAGAACCTCCATTTTTTACATTTCTTTGGCTTCTGGGGGCTATCCCCCAGACCCCATGTAAAATGTGAATGTATTTTTTGTACTAACGTGCGCATTGGTCTTGGAGAAAAATATGGGACAAAATTTGGGTTGTTGTTGATTTATTATCCTAAAATTGCTGATTTTTATATAATAATAACTTTGAAACACTCAGAATGCATTAGATCGCACCATTTTTTTTATCGAAAATTAACATACATATAGGGCCTAACAGCAATTATAAATACATTTTCTATGGTTACAAAAATAAATGCTTTCACTTTGTCTAAGAAAATCTAGTTTCATCAATTGAAAACAAACCAGCCCCTCCCCCACCAGAAAACCACATGGTCTAGCTGCACCTAATAAAAAAATCTAGAGAGCATTCCTCCATACCTACTCTACTAGGTACAGAAACAGAATTTTGGGATGGCCTCATACTTTGAGCTATATATGATGCATTTCATTAAAATAATTGTATATCATGAATTCCGTGGCTAAGCCCTATCTTTACATGTATAACGAAAAATATTAAGTGCATATTAAGTCATCCGCTCGTGTATAGAGCTTCATAGATTTTAAGTCTGTTAAATTAATCCTATGGAAAGATAAATGCATATAAGGGGTAATTGGCTTATATTTTTGGGGATTTGGGGAGAAGCTGAATTAATTTTAAGGATTTGAGGAGCAAAGGAAAAATACTTTCAGGGAGCGGATTTGGGGAGATCAATGCATTCAGGGATCAAGGGAGCACAGACCCCCTAGGGGCCTCTGTAGTGGCATTGAGAAAGACATTTTGATGAACTGTATAGTATTTACAATGGAAAAAGAAGTGTTGGGCGACCTCAATGCTTCCACAGCGACAGGGCGGTGAGTCTGCTACGTTTCTGGTAAAGAGATCAATGTTCAGTGCACTGCAGTTGGTTCGTAAATGTATCTTTTCGTCTTCCAGTGTAATAGTGTTCTGGGACTGTTTTGATCTTTTTCATTTGGTGCTTGAAAGAGCTAGTCTCATCATAACTGCCTTGTATACTTTGCTGCCCCTTTCGACATTACCAGCCGTGTTTTATGAAGATTAAATGAACCATCATTTCATTGTTATGGTCTATATTTGTAGGTCAAAGCTACCCATTATGAGAGTTTTGTGAGTTTCCCTGCTGCGAAATTCTTACTATAACAAAAGAGTGACAATAATAGGTTGTTGAGAAAAATCCGCCTCTGTCAGTTTTCAAAAAAAAAAATTCTTTTGTATATACAAAATTATGTCTTTAAAGCAGAAAAAACTCTTTCGAGTATATACTTTTAATTAAATTGTACTCGGAGCATTGTTATATTTTTTAATCCTTTATATGTATCAAAATACAATCATTTATAATGGGACAATCTAGGCAACGACATCCAAATACATGTAAGAGTGCATAATTGAAATTCATTATTCTTATTTCTCAATCAAAACATATCTTGTGGGTACTCAAAAGAACCGTCTCAATGAGACGGTTCTTTTGAGTTTTCACAAGTTACATTTTGATTAAGAAATTAAAATAAATTGATCAGAAAATGTTTCTTTTTTTTCTAGAAACCTTGCATACAGACTAAATATGTCTTTTCTTCCACAAGGTAGTTTTGTGCTTAAGTTCAATAAAGTCAAATCAATCCATGCTAATAAACAAGACCCAGGTAAAAAGATAAGTGTCATTATTATTGTTTGGAAATATAGAGATTTTACCTGTTAGGGCTAAACGCCACTTTCAACAATTTTTCAGTCATTTGACTAATCAGACCCCATGATGTGCCTCTCTTCAGGGTATAAACTGTTTGTAAATGTAAATGTTTGAGGTGAGAATGCAGGCCCAGTCATCAGCATACAGGTACGGGCCACTAACGGCCTACCAGCGAAACGCCGTTGAATATGTGCAACAGTTCCCATTGAATGCCATATCTGATGTTTCCGTCTATACACATTGTTGGCATGAGTCTTCATCTACAGTCATGCCTTTTGTATGCGACAGCGAAAGCTGTGGTGAGTCTGCGCATTTCCACAGGCTCGCTCTGAGCCTTCGTTACTCGACAAAGTACCAAAATTCCACGTGCTGGCTCACTTAAAGAAGTGACCTTTATTTCTAATTAGTTTGAGGCCTCCAGATAAGAGTGCGTGCCTGAAAAATATATGCATAATTTTTATTTTTACAACCAACAAGACAGTTCTTTTGATAAACCAAAACACATGTTTAAATTTAAGAAAATAATGACAATTTTTATCTTAGGCCTACTAAGTCCGCTTCTTTCCATACGCGCGTATGTCCAAAGTGGACTTTATACCCTTGGCTTGCGAAGATGGGCAATTTTATGCACAAAAAGTGCTTTTCTTGATATATGGATAATGATGATAATGGTGTAGGTAGTTATTTTGACAACATGATTTCTTGTGATGGACTGGCAATGTTTGAAAGGTGTATTTTGGTTCGAAGTTCATATGGTTAATTAACAAGAAAATTATCTCATTTCTAGCCTGTAGGTATCTCTTTGATGTGCTTATTATCTACAGATTCTCCCAGGTTAGGCGGAACAGGTGAAAATGCGCATGGTTTCTTGTACTGTTCTTGCACAATAGACTGGCTCCAGTCCTTAAAACAATTTTTCATCAATGTGTCATATCATATACTTGTAGCCAGTCTTACTCTGATGGCTCTGTTTTAAGCTTAAAACAGAGCCATCAGAGTAAGACTGGCTACAAGTATATGATATGACACATTGATGATAAATTGTTTTAAGGGCTGGAGCCAGTCTATTGCACAAAACTGGATCTGAGAACACCTTTCGAACTCCAGTATAATGATTCTATAAAGATCATACACTCTTGGTACATCGATGGCTGTTCAGGTATCATTTATCTCGAAAAAACAACATGGATGATTATTGAGAACTTAGAAATCAACCCATATAAATCCAGCGTCCTTTTTATGGGGCATAGGCAAACAGGCCAAAACCTAGATCAGACACCGCATCATCCTGTTAAGGTTATCCAAAATCGATTTATGGATATGCATGTGTACAGTTTTGAATATCCAAAATTGAGTAAGGATATCCTTAATTACAGTTCATAAATTAAAGTAAGAATGTCAAAATTGATTATGGTAATTCTAAAATGTACATTTTAGATATCCAATGAGCCAGTCCATGAAATTGGGGTAATTAGCGCATATGCGAGTAGAGACAAAGTAGTGACAAGAATGAAGGCTCACGCCAACACTTAGGTCACTGTCCCTAACTGATTCATGTGGTAAAAGATGAAGGGGAGCATTCTACAATACTTTTGACCTGCATTAAGCGATATGTTGGTCTTGAAAACAATTTTTGGCCTTTTTGAGAGTGGCCGTTTTAGATATGTTTTACTGTACGTAAATCTCATGAATACTGCCTTATAAGCCCCTGTTTGAACGGGATCAAATTTTTTCCATTTAGAGAAGTTCCCATTTTGAAAAGGGACATAATTGAAGATAATCACTGCTTGATAATGTAGTCTCCCTTTGAAGTGCGTAACTTTTTCAGCGCTCTGGCTACGCAATTGTTAACGGCACCTGATAAATGCCGTCTTATCTGGTACTACGTTTTAGTGGTTGTAGGAGTGCGACTGTCTTAGAACTTATTTCCACCTGTTCGCCCATTGACAGTTACTTTCAGTTTATTGGGAAGATTAAAAGAAACTTCAGGGAACTTCAAAGAAACTAGTGTTTACATCTTGATAGCTGCTAGATAGCATCAAAACAAGCATTCTGGAATTATGTGGAATGTGAGGACGATGCTGTCTCTGAGACTACCAACTGCATGCGATTTCCTAGTTCAGATACTAGATTTGAGTATTCTTCTTACCTCTTGTATCCAACGTAGCTAAAGTGTTTCCAGGACTTCAGTGACCCCCGTTTTTTGCTAATTATTCTTTAATGGTGATTTTAATTGAAAAATTAATTAGAGAAATGAATTTAGATATATACCGCGTAATTGAATTTATTTTTTCCACATAAATATGAGTTTTTGTATAGGCTGGGATTAGATGGAATTTTGGTGTGTGTTTGCTGCTCTTCTTTGAATTAGTCCCCAAGTGAACCTAGCGATATAAATAAATCATGGCTTATACAGATCAGTGGAGGTAATTCGTCAGTCCCACAGATAAGAGTGCGTAACAGAGAATTATTTTTCCTATTTCTCAACCAAACAATATGTTGTGTGTACTCAAAACAACCGTCTCGATGATATGATTCTTTTGAGCACCCAAAACACGTGTTCAAATTGATAAAAACAATCGCAATTTCACGCTAAAATTGCTTAACTGGACCAATCTTCGTGCATTAAGCTATGGTTCACTGCTTATACTGACTCATAAACTTCACTGTACATCCAAAGGCGATGCATTGAAATGGCCTGTGTTAAAAAAAAACGATTCAAGTAACCGTATTGTCTGACCCTTAAATAATGGCTGAATTTTCTTTGGAGAGCTTCTTTTCCTAAAAATATGTCTTTCAGGAATACAAGTAGGTTTTCAAACAGTATGGATCCAGATAATGCCCAACATTTTAACCTGAACTTGCTGTTGACAAAGCTTATCAGCGAAATAACTTTAGCAGGCAAATATTTGATGCTCTTTAAGTTTAATGTATATCCCTAATTCGCTATTTCTCGTCAACTCTCTAATTTGCTTGAATTGTCGTCATAAACTCATTACTTGCTAGTGTCGTCTGCTGATTACCTTTGCAAACAATTTGGACCCAGATCAGGCCCGACAAAACGTCGGGCGTTATCTGGATCCAAACTGCTTGGCACTCTACTGATATTCCCGAAAGATCATTTTAGAAAAAGCAACAACAAGAAACAAACTGATTTTAAAAAAAATATCAGCAGACGACAAAATCATGACAAATTACCTAGTAGGCAAAAAAGAGTCACTGAATCGAAATGGAAGGCGCTACATGTACATGCATGTTTCATGCTTAAGCATTATATTTGCCTGCTTTCAATACGGCACGTTCAAAGACCCCTATAGACTTTTACAATTGTGTGCGTGCGTGTGTGTGTCAAAATGATGATGCGTGAGGTTAGCGGAATAGATTTTCGTTGAATCATCGGATATAGATAGTCCTGTAGGCTAGTACATATCATCATAGCAATGAAAATATACCACGTGTATCTATTGGGGTACACATAGGTACATTCACAGGGAAAAACAACTAAGTTATTCTTTTGTACAGGGGACTGGGGCTTCAGTTACAAATAAGGGCGTCTCCCAAAAATAAGTTTCAGTTACGCGGTGTGCATTTAAATCCACATGCTAGTTGCCGTTCTTCTAAGTTCAATTTAAAGCTGTTTAAAAAAAGAAAAACGGGGGTCACTCTTAACCTGGAAACACTTTTTTTTATTTTATAATACCCCATAATCTTCAGAGAAAGATATTCTATACTTTTTGCGAAAAAAAAGTTTTTTTTATAACCTGTGATCCCCCTTACTATACACAATGAACCCATCTGACTAAACTGTATCAAACTTCAGCTGGTCTACTAAGAGTTAACTCAAACATGCTGTTATTCGTTTTCATGGATTCTGTTTTCTCATATATATTTGGCGTTCGAGTGGCCTGCGCTCTTTATGCGCAGGTCACATTCACGGATCACCTCGCCGGTTCTACTACGGATTAAATCTCATGGGTGACCCCGGAAATGCCAATTTCCGTAGTCCGATACGGATACATTATATACGTGTGATTACGGATGCAATACGGAAAGCTACGGATCAATACGGATTGCCATGAATATACATCCGTGGCTAATCCGGCGTCCAGTCCGTGAATATGTGACTTGGGCATTACATTGGTAATCTGTTTGCGATACAATGTTGAGTTTTACTGTGTGCCGATTCAAATTCTTTGAGCGAGTCTGCTTTGCAATAAAACACTTGCTATTCATCACTTTTTGTAATAATTGCTTCTTGATCTAAGCTACTATTCAGCAATAAACCACTTGTTTTATGTATAAAAGCGTTTAAGTGGTTGTGATTGCATTGCTTTTGATATCAGACAGCCGCTACACCTGTGGGCATAAAGGCGTTCAAACCATTGCGGCAATATCCTTTTCTATAATTCACCACAGTGAAACTTGCGATACCGTTATTAAACATATTCAAACGCAGGTTCAAAAAGGCGTTTAAACCAATATAGAGCACCCACACACACAACATATAATATTTAAATATTACATTCCCTGCGCGGGTGATAGTCGAAAATATCATCCCTCGAAATATGATTATCAACCTCGGCGCATCACCCTAGCAGGAAATGTAATATTTATTTTATTATAACCAACACAACATTAGATCCCTTATGTTCGGAAGTCCTTCTATCATGGTGAGGGGTGATCCAAATGGAAAATAATGAACAGCCTCTTATCTATATATGCTTGAATGAAATCAAATCGTTCACAAAAAATGGTTCTTTGTTAACAAATTGAATGCTGACCTGATCTCTGACGTTCCGTTCAACAAATGACGTCATAAAAGCTGATGACGTCAAACGTTATGCCAAGCAGCATCATTTTTAAAGGAGATACTGTACACAAGCTGATTTGATGCAAAACAGAAAATTTTGCCTAATCTGCTCAAATTTGGTCTCAACGTGTTCCACTCGTCCTAACTAAGAAAACGAGTACCCACACTTTATGTTTTTGACCATAAACAACGAAGTAATTTGAAGTTTAACGTCGCCAAATCATGCGTCATGTCCGCCATTGCTGTTGAACGTCTCCTGACGCGAACGAACCGTACGCGCATCGGCGTTGCGCATCATGTGACTGACCTGATATTTTATAATATCACCCGCTGCTATGGCAAACACGTGTCAGTACTCGCCGTCGCTGTGGCAGCGGGTGATATTATAAAATATCAGTCGTTCGTCTATGGAGGTTTTGTATGGGGATTTCACGTGAGGTATAATAATATACAATTATTGACTAATGAGGCATAGGATATGATGTGATATCGACCAGATAATACCAATATTGACCGAGGCGATATCACATCATATCCAATGTCTCATTAGTCAATAACTGTTTTATTATATAACATTTAGAGAAAGATGTACAGGTATCATTGCACCTGGAAAAAAATACTGAACTTACATACAAGTTTTGGGACAGTCAAGCATTTAGCGGAAACGGTGCAGACCAAGATAAGACCACCCTTTTACTATTGCATATATGTTGTGCATGAGTGTCATCATTCAACATTTACAAACAAGAATTCTAACACGCTTCGCCTGCAGAGCCAATGTTAAATAAGTGTGATATGCCAAACAATAATTCACAGCTTTGAAGGCGCAGGGAAAGTGTGTGATGACTGACGTCATTTGTTACTGGTAAATGACGTCATTCGTGGCGTTAGACGGTGTAACGTCGTTTTTACGCTTGAAAGACGTTACAAATACATGTAAACTTATGCGACGTGATCTAAGTTTTGGCGGGAATTCTTCAGTGCAAGGCGGAAAGTTGGAAGAAGCTGAAGACTTCAAATTTGTTTTCGTCATTTATTGTGCATTAAAATCGAAATAGATCAGCTCCAGTGCGTGATTTGTTGCGTTCTCAGCAGCTACGATGTGATTATTAGCTACGCTTTAGAAAAGCAGAACCGGAACGAAAAAAAAAAAACAAGGAGTCTAATTTTAGTAACTAATATACACTGGCAAGCGCGCGCCAGCCATTGAATATGGCAATATATTGACTGGCCACGCGAGCGCTCTAAGCCAATGAAAATCGGTCTTTTTTCTAAGTTATATAATAATACATAATATTATGGTAAAAACATTGAATGCGAGATGACATTCTAGTTATAGTTGCAAGTAATGCTCTCACATTAAATTTAACCAAAATGCTTAGTTTTGAATAAAGGAATTTAGAGTATTATTTTTTTATCAAGTGGAATGCTATTCCAAACTATTGCACCTGAGTATGATAACTATTTTTAACAAGTCAAATTTAAACTTTGGTATCATAAAATTCTATTACTTTCTGATGGTAAATTTAAGGTAGAGTTACTGTTCAAATCTCTCATTTTGAATAATTAATTTAGATATGCATGTGCTCAGGCCCGTTCCCAATAAACTTCAGACAATTCATTTTGAAATGCGTCGACATCAAAATGCTTAAAAGGCATATTTGTTATTGTTTGATGTGAATTTTTATGCTTAGAAATATTTAACCTACGATTTCGAAAGATTGCTTAGTGATCACTTATTGTAAGTTTACAGACATTGACACTAGATATTTTTTCTTTTCTATTTATGTGCGAGAATTCCTTGTCACTCTAGTAGGCTGACACATCAGTTGTCTTTAACCCAAAGCAGGCATGAAATGTAGCCCAATACATATCACAATGGTCAGTACATATTTTGTTTTTATTAAAATCACCCATTAAGATTATTTCTTTCCCTCATTCGTTACTTTGTCCATAAAGTCTTCAAGTCTATCATTATATTCAATCCTAGAATCAGGAGGACGATACACATTTCCTATTAAATATGATTTGACCTTTTCCTGTATAATTTCTAACCAAATGAATGAAATTTCATTTTGTTTCTAATCTTCCCTACGTATATCGTAACAGACTGTCGGTTAAGGTTCGAAAACAGGGAATGATCAAGTTCGATCACAAAGTCGTATCTGCTCTTTAAGTTTCACTATGTTATATAGGTCATTGGCCCAACGTTTACACGTGTCAATGACCTATATTACATGGTCAAATGGTTCTTGCCCATCATTTTGAAGCCAATTTGATAGATGCCCATAATTCTCGGGATCGATTTTACCTAAAAAAAAACCGACTTGGAACAGCAGCAAAGGCTTGGACATCAAATCAAGCAAATTCACTTGATCGCAGAATGTTGGTCAATAGCCAATATATGGACCATTATTTGGGAATTAGGTACTTATAATACGCTCAAAAGCCTCTGAGTCCTTTAAACGACCATGCTGGCGTATCCAGTGGACCAATATGATATAGATTTTGGTCGAAGCCGTCATCTACATCGATACTTAGTGTATGCGAGCAGCGCTGGCTTCGGTGAGACTGCAGAGATGCGAATACTGAGGCATTTGGCGAGACTGTGGGATCAAAGCATGAAAAATAACCCAGCATGCAAAGAATTAAAATTCAATGTGGTCGATCCAGTTGCCCTTACTATGCATATCACAAACACATTATCTCATAATCTGGGCATATCTGTTTTATGGAACTTATGTTTTCATGCCTCGAAATCTCTGGGATTCAAATTTGTTCTACTCTATGAAAAACACCTGACCACGTGACCCAATGATGCCCTACATGTAACAGATTTGAGATTATCATGGTAGTTTCGTAGCTTTAAAAGATTGCACCAGGTTCATTATCGCAATGTTCGTGTGCTGGTAATTGAGGCTGAAAGCTTTTCCGACAATAAAACAACATTTTTTATTTTGCTAAACAGATGCACCTCACCATAAGAAAAATACACAAGTGTTACAACCAAGCGTAAAGACGTCTGTTTATATATTCTCAATATATTATCAAAAATCTTTTATTAATTCCTTACAATTCTGTTGTTTTTGCCTGTAGCAAGTGATTTCTAAGAAATCAATGTGTCTAATAAAATCATGTGACTTTCATGTTTCGAAGAAATCATTGCGTTCTATAATCGCTGCGTATAATGTTATCATGTAACAATTATGTCACATATAAATCATTGCGTCCATTACAATAATGCAGCAATCATGTTACATATTAATCATTGCGCCCAATAAGATCATGTAACTATCATGTTTCATAGAAATCATTGCGTCCAATAAAAGCGTGTAACAAAGTTTTGGGCCATAAGTAATTCAACAAAGTCAGAAATCCCCTAGACTTAAATGGATTTTAACGTTTGTAACAAAATTTACTTCGCTATAGTGCGTCCAGCTAATAGAGACTGGGCGTGTCAGACAGAGCGCTGTCACACACTGTCAAATAAAACTAGTCTACAGTAAATCGGGTGTAATAGCCTATGTACGCTTTACTCGTGCAACCAACTGAAGCGCAGACGACAAGGGTGACCAACTTTATACGTTAGCATGCCTGGTAAACGTGTTTCTTTAGTATGCTGCTGGGGACCTGATGCATTTCATTATCCGGGATGGATATGTTGTGAAAGTTTTGGGGGAGGGTAGGTTTGCACTTTCTTTAAATTCTGTCTGTATTGCAAAACTGGTTTGATTTTTAAGCCTTATACAATAATGATAATCAACAATTGGAATTAAGCGGGACAATGGTTAAGTATCTGGATCATGAGAAAAGGGCATACAAACATGAGTCGGTCTTATCGCATGTCCGAAAAAGCCTCTTATAATCGCCCATTCTGGCGTGTCCAGAGAAACTAGATGTCTAAAAGTTGTTCAGAGTCTTCTTCAACTTGCATACTTTGTTATGCGAGAAGCGAAAGCCCTGGCGAGGTCATGCATACATGCAGGCGTGTTGGAGACTTCGCCACAAACCAATGTAATAAGAACCATCATCTCGTGTGCTGACCAATTTATAGTATTAATTTTTCATTGCTGACCATTATTTTATTTTCTTATTCAGTATTGTAATTTGAATAGTTAAAATTTCGAAATATTATCAGAGTGCATATTTCTAGACTAGTCAGTCTCCTTGTTATCCAAATTAATTCGAGATGCCTTTTTCTCATAATGGGCTTTAAACAGGTATATACAGGTATACAGCTGTAAAACATTTCACGGGTGAATAGATACACTCTGTCTTACCGATTTTTAAATGGAAATGTCCATGGGTGTGTCTTTGCTAAGAACCGCCCAGTCTCTCTTAACTGGTCGGACTATACACTTAGCCAACATATTATTATGCTTTTGGTGTCATTTGAAAGTAAAATAGATAAGGTAATACGAGGGGCGTTCATTATTTATTGCAACCGCTACCGTAACTCCCACGCTATGCACGAAATTCCCATGAAGTCTAACGCAGGTAATTCTTCAATCTTTTAGCTATCCATGGATACCAGTATTGTCCCAATCGGTGCATTAGTTTTTGTGCCAAACGCTTTGGAAATGAGGTCATTCGTATAGACTGTATAAATCATGTCTTAAGATATCAGTGCTGATATTAGAATATCTCTAAAAACTTGATATTAACTTGAAATTAGTGCTAGAGCTATATTAAATGAAATTGTTCCACTTATGGGTATGTTACTTGCTCGTATTCAACTGTTACCAGGTGGATTAAACGCTTTAAGTCTGGAATAGAGACGGTTGACAGTGGGCCTGGCAGAGGCAGCCCTGTAAGTGTTGTTACCTCTAAGATAACAGACAAGTAAAATGATCCGTTGAAGATTTATGCACGAATGACAACTCGTCAAGTAGCTAGATTCTTGTGCATATCGACGGGATCAACATATAAGATTTCGAGGAAAAAATACGAGGTAGCGGTATTGCTGTTAGGTGGAATCCCAATTCACTCCTATATGGCCAAAAGAGAGGTCGTGTTTTGATTGCTCGTAAAAAATGCTTAAGAAATATCCTCAATTTAATCTGAAGACATTTTCTAATATTTGGACAGTCGATGAAACATAGATAACTTCTACCAACCCACAAGAAAATGTAGCAACAAAATATGGGCAACCAAAAATGTAAGAAGACCATCCATTGCAAAACGTACTACAAGTATGTCAAGGGTCATGTATTCAATCTCTTTAACAGTCGTGGTGAGACAGTTCAAGTACCTATTCCCTGTAGTAAAATGGTTATTGGGAAACTGTATCGACGATTAGCTATGAAAAAATCGTAAAACTATGTGAAGAAGTTTCGCCCTAGGCTCTGTCTTCAAAGCCTAACCATTTTACAGGACAATGTGCCAGCACCCCCCCCCCCCCCCCAAAAGGAACACTCGTGTTCTTGGAGAAGAAAGTCTTGACGATCCTCCCGCACCAACCTTACGCACCAGATTTATCCCCATGTTACTTTTTCTTGCTTTCACGTCTGAAAAAAACTCTCGAGGGTTGGAGATATCACTCAAGACAGGCTGTTGGGGCAGCAGTGTTTCAGTGTCTTAAGGGTGTACCTAAGAAAGACTACACGGAAGCTTTCCAAAATGATTTTAATGACTTAAACTTTGTATTTGTTCAAAGGGTGAGTATTTTAAAGGGATACACTAGAGTTTTGAGGTAAAGGACTATTCCTTTATGTTTTATAATCCATGTTGCAATAAATAATGAACACCCCTTGTATTGTATATACAATGTATAGAGGCAACAGCCGATATCGTCTACTTGATAGAGGGTCTTACATGAGTGCTCATGTTTTATTGAATTCATACAACGAGTTGGGGAAACGCTGAGTTTTCATGTATAGCTTCATAGTTTTTAATTCGATGGAAAGAAAAATACAATTTAGGGAGAATTGGCTTATATTTTTGGGGATTTGGGGAGAAGCTGAATTAATTTTAAGGATTTTGGGAGCAAAGGAAAAATATTTTCAGGGAGCTGAGGAATTTTCTTTTAGTGATTTGGGGAGATCAATGCATTTTTCAGGGATCAAGGGAGCACAGACCCCCTAGGGGCCTCTATACTGATGTAGGGTATAACAAGAAGTATCTCCCAACAAAATTATTTCAAGGAACTGATATATATGTTGTTAGACGCATTGACAGTCTTTCTAAACCCACCATCAGAAAATCTAGCAAATGGTCTGTCTAATAAGAACACCATACTATGCGTTAGGTGTTCATATTATGCGTTAGTGGCAACCCCACTGTACAATCTTAGTGAATAAGCAAAAACAAAACACAAAAGTAAGAAAGATGGCAAAGATCAGGAATCGATACAGTCAAGTACCACACCGGACCCAGGATACCAATGGGAAAGTAGCAAAGTCACAATCAGACATCACAAACGAGAGCCAAGAGGTCAGCCCTTTCGCAGCAGGTGACCACAAGGCAACAATAAACAGACGCGCACAAAAGCATAACAAACACTCTACAGAAATAAAATGAATGATCCACAAAAGAAGTACCGCCTTGGAACGGTCAGTAAAATATTTACTGGAGGGCTTAAACCGGTTTAACGGCGCCAACCTCACCCTTAGTTCAGATTTGGATCCAGACACATAAATGTTTGGTTTGCATGAAAGACCCCTAACTTAGACCATCGGCCTCAAAGACATAACCACAGAAAAGGATCATATAGGGCCATGTTTGTATTTTCTCGTGGCACAGTTAGATGCTTATCCCTGGCACCTTGTAGAAATGGTGAATGAGTTAAGTGATATTAAGAGATCACAGGTTAAACTGTTTGAGTTGAAAACCGCCCTGTAACATGGATAAAAATCCAACGAGAGATAAGACAAATTACATAAGATATTAACCTTTTGAATGCTGAATAATTTTACATGCTTTTATGTCGTCTGCTGTTTTTTTTTTTCCAAAAATATTTTTCGAAAAATTCTTCCAGGAATACCATCAGGGTATCAAATAGTTTGGACCCAGAACAGGCCCGACGAAATGTCGGGCCTGATCTGGGTCCTAGCTGTTTGCAAAAGTTATCAGCAGAAAGAAAAGGTGCCATCAGCAAGTAAAGAGGTAACTCTTTTATCTGTCTAATCGTAGTACATGGGGCATTGGCCACCCCACGTTGCTCATTTAAGAAATCGTATTGCGAGATTCAAAATTGCTTTACATCAGGGCTCAAAAAGAGAGAAATTATTTGCCCCTGTTTACATAATAATCCACTTTAGTCATTAGGAAGAACATGGCTCAGTGGTAGAGTTCTTGACTGAAGACCGAGGTCCGCGTGTTCCAGCTTCACCGGCGTCACTGCGCTGTGTCCTTGAGCAAGAACATTAATCCTAGCTTGGTACTGGTTCAAACCAGAAAGACCCGTCCCTTTATAACTGAAAGATTGTTGATGGGACGTAAAGAATCAAATCAAACAAACAAACAGACGATCAACATATTAACTTTGAATACTTTTAAGTGTAATCATATTTAACCCTTTGTATACTGGTGAATCCCAAATGAGTACTTTGACAACCAGAGAAGACCCAGATGAAATCCCACATAGCAAAGAAGATGAATATTAATTGGCATCAAACACAATTATAGGAAGACAATGATATGTGAAAACTTTGAAAGAGTCCTTTGTACTTGGAGAGAATTAAATAAGAGAAATATATCAACTTTGGTAAATCGAAAGAAATTCAGACTTTATCACATACAATGTATTTCTTTTAAATGCTTTAGGGTTTCTTTTGATGCGAGCAGCTTAATTTAATGTGTCACACTGATATTTTGTTTTTTTGTTTGTTTGATTTGATTCTATACGTCCCAGTCAACAAGTTTACAGTTATGTCGGGACGGATCTTCCTAGGTTGAACCAGGAATTAGCAAGGACTAATGTGTCTTGCTCAAGGACACAACGCAGTGACACCGGCGAGGCTCGAACACGGAACCCATCTGTCTCGATCTCGAGTCAAGCACTCTACCACTGAGCCACTGCACTCCCATCACTGTTATACTGGTTTCGGATTTCCATGGTACTCCTTTTCTCTTAAGTCCTTTATAATGTCTATACCAAAGTTCATTAAATGTTTGAAGTTTCAATATCCTTTCAAGTACAGAACTCGGGGGGCTTGAACGTATTCCACGACCCTTCTCTCATAATGTGGCTAAACTAGATCGTTTTCAGGCCTCTAGATAAGATTTCGTAATTTTCTCTAACAAAACATGTGTTTTGGGTGCTCAAATGAACCATCTCAATGAGGGGTTCATTTGAGCATCCAAAACACATGTAAAAAATATTCACAATTTTACGCCCAGATATCTTTGCTTATCTTGCCTACATGTATGTTTCGTTTTCTTCAGTTGGATGAACCAAATTCCACAGACAACCAGATACCTTTTTATGATAGTTCCGACCACAACTTCACAGACACAATAGCATATCATACTGACATTATACTCCCAATGCACAGAAAACAATCCAAACGGCGGAGAAAGAAACAACGCAACAGAAAACGGCATAGAAACAGGAAAGGAAATAAGTTTTACGCAAATATAGAAGACTATCTAAATCTAACCAATTCAAAATCCAACCAGAAAACCAGAAATAGCAAAGACAATTGTAAAGATTGTAAAATTAGAAAGCGAAAGGGACGGAACAGAAACAGCAAGAACAGAATGAACACGACAGTGTTGAGAAAGATTTTAGAGCGTGTTGCAGATGATACGCTTTCAGGTGCAAGGTCCGGTGAAGGAACAATAAGTAGTTTATTGGAGAATAACATTAAATCTACCTCAGAGTATAGTGAACATGACAGGAAAGACGGGTCTGATACAGAGAAGAGTTGGGGCTCTAGTCAGAATTGGTTAAACCTCGCAACCCAGACGGGCTATAGCATAGATGGGAATGTTATTCAGACAGGTATGGGATTTTGGTACTTATCGCATATGCTCTATATCCATCAATGAATGTTCATGTTGTCGTTCTCGCGTTGTTAAGCAGTGAAAGTTCACGCGCGCGAGCCTGGTCAAATGTGAACACTCACCAGAGCTTACACAAAGTATTGGTGTAAAAATGTAGACTCGGACCATAATTTAGACACCTAGTCTGCTGTATATAATGTCTGCTAGGGCGTTTAAAGGAGGGTTTTGAGCCAATGCGATAAGTTTCAACCCTGTACAATTTTATGCCTGACGCACAGGGCGACAGGTTTAATAGAAACCTGCTTAGCAAGTTGAGTTGTAAAAAAACATTTGACGCTAAAACAAGCAGTATTCGTTCTGAGTTTATCAAATGATGCAATTCCTAGAATGCATGATGAAATTCCTCCTAACGATAGTTCTAGATGGTGCAAGGGAACTTTGAATTCAACAATATATGTATACATAACATATCAAGTTGGGACTATATTATTTTACTATGCCATATTACTGAATCCATCCAAATTATATATTGTTTCCTACAGTTAGGCTAGAGACTCCTTTGCCGGCGTAAGTCGAAGAAGACAATCAAAATAAAATGGGCCCACCAGTCCGTATATGCACTGAGTGGGTACTTTGTGAGCGCAACTCCTCGCAACTCCCCTTATATTTCTATTCTGATCCTTTTGAGACTTTGCAAATGTTCATGGCCTGAATATGTAGATATGGTTTGGACATTATCATCACTTTTTTCAATTTGTGAACTTTTACAAATCATATAAAGTATTTAATCTGATCCTGGATTTTCTTTCTCCACCTGGGGACCACAGGTTACCACCACAAAAAAATTAAAACTATCTTTTCAAATAAAATCAATCATATTTTTGTCCTACAAAGCCCTTCTACGCTTTGATATGAAACAATTGCACAGGTTACAAATTATGCACATTTCAAGGGAATTTACACCTTTATTTGTTGTTAAGTATACATAATCAGTATCAATATGAAATGATTTATTTAAGGAAAACCATATCAATTTTTTGGAAACAGCGAATGTATTCTTCTGCAAAAACTAGCATCATAGGTCAACAATTATCATTGGAACACAAATAATCAACGTGTGTTTCATGTTTTTGCAATTTTCTGCATCACGTGACGCCCTGAATGAAATCTGCTTTACAAGAAAAAGTCAACAGGTTAACTCCAACAGGTGCAAATTGCACTAATACTGATACAAAGTGTTGGTCTGTTTTATATTGATGGATCAAATTTACGGCAACGCCATTCTGACAGCTGTTAACTATTTGTACTGTGTATGTTGGGAAACTTTGCATGTTTTTGTCGTCTGCTGAGTTTTTTTTCAAAATCATTGATTTCAAAAAAATCTTTCAGGAATACCATCAGAGTGTCAAACAGTTTGGATCTGGGTCCAAACTGTTTGCAAAGGTGACTAGTATGCAAATATACTGAACCACACTTCTAACGCACAATCAAACTGAACCTTGAATATAACATATATATTGGTTCATCCATTGTAATGCAATTTCATCAAAAAAAAAACATTTATGAAAATGAAAGTAGAACTTCATCAGTCAATCACTCCCTTTTAATCATAACCTGATTGGGTGAAAGTCTGCCATAACCCCTGAACGGTACAATGATTACGGCAAGACCTCGTATATTAATTAAAGATACATTCCTGAAACATTTTGCGTTGGAAGTGTGGGTCAGTATAGTTAATTCTGAGAGGCTTGTTTTTGCTCACCTGAAGGTAAGATTTTTGATTGTTTGGGGAAACTTAACAAATCGTCTAGACTGAAACCACAACAAGATCTTCGACCTTAATATTTTGTAACATATCCTGTAGTTGACCACTACCAATTTGCTCAAATTGTGGCACTGGGGCTAAAACTGACATGACCCTTTGGGTCATATGATTTCCATTATGATATAATCCCATTTATAAGAAAAACATCTTCATGTCTGAAACTACTGGTTCGAGATCAATGGTGTTTGATATGTAGCATCATCTAGTGATCCACTACCAAGTTTATCAAGTTACGATCTTTGGGGCCTAAAATGATCATGTCCAAGGGTCTTGGAATCTCGCAACATCTTGGAAAAATCCAGGTCCCCATCCATAAACCATAATCATTAGTATTCCTTATAACAAAACGCACCCATTGGCATTGACACTGGTTGTCTTGTTGTATATGCCACCCCTCTTCATAACAGGCGTTGTAACTTGGAAACCTTTCAGATTCCCCACTTTAAAACCATATAAATTATTGTTTCTTATGATATGATGCATTCTCTGATATTTACAGCAGGTGCCCTAGGGCATACCCAACTTCCTCCGGCCGATCCTGTGGCAACTGTTGACTTCTAAGACGGCTGTCAGTTACTGCCTTCTCGCTTAAGTAGTACAACTTATACACTTTGAACGATGGCACCCTTAGTCAGATGAGCAATTAAGGTGTCATCTTATCCTCTTTATATTTCTAATCAACTCCTGATTCAGTAACTGTTGTTTTTAGTTTTTTTAATCACACAGATAATTTTAACTAGTTTTTTTGTAGGAAATATAGACTTATTTCGGGCAGACTGAATGCTTATTACATTACATCACGTTACATTGTACAATTCTTGTGCACAGGCTATAAACACATAACAAACGTTCTTCAAATATAGACGTTAGCGCATGAGCCTATATTTTATCATGAATTTAGACTGATATATAATGAAATAATCGAATTTAATATTCCCAATCTTGAACGAATCGTTACATAGAAAACATAATCTGATATGCACATATTTGGACCTAAAAGAGTTAGGTAGCTTGACATAGCTACAAATACCCCCCCCCCCCATAAAAAACATTTAGAACATCTGAGATAAACGCATAAATACACTAGAGCAGAAGTCGATGGTACACAATCGCAAATACTCGCTTTTTAATCTATAACCTTTACCCTGGGGTAAAGGTCACACAAAATATAGCTCAGTACCTTCTACATAATATGACCTTTGCACCAGATGACCTGTAAAGTTTGAAGTTGCTATGTCCATTGGTTAAGGAGAAGAAGTATTTACAAAAATACACTATATGACCTTGACTATATGTTGTCCAGTACCCTCCAAATCACATGACCGTTGCACCTGCAAACTTTGAAATTGCTACATACAACAGTATAGGAAAAGATGCATTTACAAGAAAGTACATTATTGGACCTTTGACATTGACCTTGGGTGTCAAGGCCACACAAATGTTGCTCAGTATCCTCTACAGCATGTAGCCTATTCACCTGCAAGGTTTGATGTTGCTGCGTCCAGCCGTTAAGGAGGAGATGCATTTACAAGAAAATACATTTTCGATCTTTGACCTTGACCTTTGTTGTCAAGGTCACACTCAATGTCGCTCAGTACTCTCTACATCATTGTGGCCTATTCACCTGAAAAGTTTGAGGTTTCTACGCCCAACAGTTCAGGAGGAGATGCATGTACAAGAAAATACATAATTTGACTTTTGACCTTGACCTAGGGGTCAAGGGTCACACAAAATGTTGCCCAGTACCCTCTACATCATGTGACATATCTAGGTACAAAGTTTGAATTTGCAACATCTAACGGTTTAGGAGGAGATGCATTTACAAAAAAATACATTGTTTGACCTTGGCCACACGAAATGTTGCCCAGTACCCTCTACATCCTGTGACCTATCTAGGTACAAAGTTTAAACTTGCTATGTCTAAACGGTTTAGGAGGAGATGCATTTACAAGAAAATACATTCTTTGACCTGGTCACACGAAATGCTGCCCAGTACCCTTTACATCATGTGACCTATCTAGGTACAACGTTTGAAGTTGCTTTGTCTAGGGGTTTAGGAGGAGATACATTTACAAGAAACGTGACGGACGGACGTACGGACAGACAGACAGACAGACGGACGACGGACCGACTTTGGTACGAAAATGATATACCCTTTTTTCTAAAAAAAGCCCGTATAATTAAGAATGAATGCTCAACATGTTTAGATTGATACGTGCACATTTTGACTATAGTGGCTACTTGAAACTCTGACACTTGAAACCAACACGTGACTGTATGTGGTAGGTTGATCTGAATTTATGCACACACCTATTTGAGCCGTGGCATGAGATTTCCAACAATGTGTCATTTTGACATGATTAGACTCAGATGAGCCTTTGCAGCCTCCTGTTAAGCTTAGAAACTCCAAATGGTGTTCAGTCAGTAGCTGAACAATCATAGAATACTCAAGCGACTTGCAAAGGCTCTGATCAGACTGCGCGTATGCGCAGGCTGATCTGAGGCTTAGCTGGTCGCACGTACTATATTGTCTCATGCACTGGCTCATTTTATTTTCACCTGGCTGTCTAAACACGGACCATCAGAATGAGTAATTCACAGTAATTATGCTATATTGTTTATTTTTAAGAAAATTTACGAGCTAGCTCTGGTAAACATTCAACATAAAAGACCAGTCATTATTTGGCGCCAATATTGGTGGAACTTCCTGGTGTTTGCACTTACTGACTTCCAGGATATTAATGCATAGCTCCAGATAACCCAGACTTTCAAGCAAAATATTGATTATTTACTATTGACTACTTTCTGAAAAAAATGTTGTGGATACTCAAGAACCGTCTCAATGAGACGGTTCTTGAGTACCACATGATTTGTTTTAGGTAATATAATAAAAGAGAAACAATTCAGAAATACGCCATCTCATGTGGGGCCCTCGTTTCGTATCTGACTTTAACGTATACTTTGCAGCCAGTGACCTTTTTGTACGAAGTTTTTCATATGATATATCTATAGTTCATAGAGAAGCGAGGAAAGAAATAAAATGATACTTTTCTAAAAATATTAGGAACTGCATTTCCCACACGACCTAATGAAAAGTAATGACGCTATGAATTTTATGTCAGTACATTTTGATTTTTTTGGTCTATAAGCATTATTAGATATAGCTGTTTCAATAATAATAATAATAATAATAATAATAATAATAATAATAATAATAATAATAATAATAATAATATATATGCAATTATCTTTACTACACTTCTTATGGAATACGACTTGAATCTATGCAGAACAATATTGATACTACTTGTCGCATATTAACCCTTAAAGCGCCAATCGCAACAAAAGTGGTTGGTTTTTCTCGTCTGCTGAAATGTTTAAGAAGCCTCTATGGCAAACAGTTTGGACCCAGATCAGACTGCTCCTATAGGAGCAGTCTGTTCTGGGTCCACACTGTTTGCTTCTATACTTAATTTGTCAGTAATGTTAGGCAATTATTTGCAGCAGACGACTTCAGCAGACGACAGTTTCAAATGCATTTTTTTTCTTGGCGCTTTAAGGGTTAAGCCACCAGCATAGGCTAAAGCTAGCTAGGGCTTCCAGTGCCTTGGGGGGGACTCTAGGGTAATTTTGGTATTGGTGTGCGAGCTAGTATTTTAAAACTAACCCCAATTATATACCTGGCCTTTGAAAAAAAAGCCCATTCATATACTAGATTTCACAGAAAGTTAACCTAATCATATACTGTCCTTTGAATTAATATACCCTTTCATATAGTTTGTGATTTGTAAACAAGTTTACAAATTACCCTCGTCATGAGAAAACCTGCTTTATTTAAATGTGAAAGACATGACGAGACGGAGTATCTGAGCAAAAAAAAGTGGATATACATGGGTGTCAGGAGATTTGGGCCATTCATATACCAAAATCAGAAAATAGGACCATTCATATACTTTCTTTTTAAAAAAGGGTGTTTATCATATACCTGACGGCGCCAAACAGGGGGCTTTAAAGCACTCACATCCGTACTATGTCATATATAGGGAGTTGACTGAGTCCAGGGCTTTCTTTTTTGCACGCGCAAAGTAAAGATATAATTCAAATGAAGGTCCGAACCAAACTAAAAAATAGACACTGTACGCCAAACAATATAGTTGCATCGCTTTTATGTGTGAATGTGTTAAGTAATATCGTCAGTTGGACTAATGCATTACTAATGATTTAATTGGTTTTCTCCAAATGTCAAACTGAAACACAGCTTTCAAACTTAATGATAGGCTGAGAAAGTTTTTTTGTAATTTTGCTCGTTTTCGTCTACTGTCCTTACACTTAAAACTAAGAAAGTACGCCATATCGTACAGAAATTATCTTTGGCACAATACAGTTTACAGAAATCAAGATTGTCTTTAGCATAATATAGTATATAGACATTAAGATAATTGATATCTGTCACGTAACAAACAAACCATTCATATCCAAAAAAAATATTTTGCATAAGATATTATACAGAAATCAAAATCATCTTTCACATGTCATTTTAGCAAACATCAAGATTGTTGTCTTTCACATAATAAAATATACAGAAATCAAAGCTGTCGTTCACATATTATTGAAGCAAGACCAACTGTGTTGTCTTTCACACAACAAAGCATACAGAAATTAAGGTTATCTTTCATATATTGTTTAAGTAGGAATCAATATTGTCTTTAACATTACAAATAATACAAAAATCAAGGTTGTTTTTCATATACAATTAATAAGAAATAAGGATTGTCGTTCATGTAAAAGTATTCAGAATCAATATTGTCTTTCGCGTATCATTTAAGCATAAAACAAGATTATTTTCTTTCACATAACAAATGATACAGAAATCAAGACTGTCTTTCACATATAATTTTAGCAGGAATCAAGCTTGTTGTCTTTTACACAACAAAGCTTTCAGGAATGAAAGTTGCATTTCACATATATTGGAAGCAAAATACAGTTTTGGTCGTCTACTCAAAAAGTATACAGAAACTAAGGTTGTCTTTTACATTCGACTTTAACATAACTCAATATTGTCCTTCAGAATAACAAATTATACAGAAAACAAGGTTGGCTTTTAAAAAATTGTTTGAACAGAAATCAAGATTGTCTTTCATATACCAAAGTGTACAGAAATTCAGGTTGTCTTTCACATACAATTTTAGCAGGAATCTAGATTGTTGTCTTTTATATAATAAAGCATACAGGAATGAAAGTTACCTTTCATACATTATTGAAGCAAATTCCAGCTTTTGTCTTTTACATAACAAAGTACACAGAAATCAAGGTGTCTAGCACATTTTATATTAATAGAATTCAAAATTGTCTTTCACATAACAAAGTTTACAGAAATCAAGGTTGTGTTACATATATTATTTTAGCAGGAATTAAGAGGGAGGGCAGGGGTTCAGTGATAGAGTGCTTGGCTTGAGACCAAATGGCCGTGGGCTCGAGCCTCACCAGCGTCACTGCGTTGTGCCCTTGTGCAAAACTCATTAATCCTTGCTTAGCACTGGTTCAACCCAGGAAGACCTGTCCCGATATAACTGAAAGATTGTTGACTGGGACGTAAAGAATCTAATTAGCAGGAATTAGCTTATCAAACGAAATAACGGTTCTTTTTCACATAATATTTCCAAAATCAAATTTGTCTTTCAAATACTATTTTAGCAGAAATCAAGATTGTCTTTCACATAAAATATACAGAAATTCAGGTTGTCTTTCACTTATTTTTGAAGCAAAATCAAGATCATTGTCTTTCATATAACAAAGTATATACAGAAATCATACGTGTCTGTGACGTATTATTGAAGCAGATAGATAGATACACTGTATTTCCTTCACATAGGAGAGTATAACTGTGTCCCAGTCGACATCAGATATAAGGGTGAGATTGTGGCCATGAAACTAGTTTAAGCCCTCAAGTGAAAGTATTTTACTGACAATTCCAAGGAGGTGCTTCTTTTGTGGGCTTGTTTTGTTTTGTTTGTCATGTTTTTTTTGTCTATTAATTGTAGCCTTGTGGTCACCTGCTGGGAAAGGGCTGACCTCTTGGCTCTCTTATATGTGATGTTTTATTGTGTTTTTGTCACTTTCCCATGTGGTATCCTGTGTGAGGTGTGGTGCTTGATTGTATCAATTCCTAATGCTTGCCTTCTTTCTTACTTTTACATAAATATATACATAAGCACATATAGAGGAACAATATTGAAACGAATGGCAAAATGAAACAGATAATGAATTTTATGGAAAGATAAATATTACGAGAACACAGTACTAGATACAGATTTACGAATGGGGGTTACACAAGTATTGTCCTGCTGTCATTCCTACCCCACTGTCCTTACCAAAACTAAATGCAAGAGTAAGTGAAAGGTAATGAGGAAATAACTTAGGCAATATATGATAACTATGAAACTATGAAAAATAGCAAAGACCAAATCCAGTGATGGAGTACACCCCCCTTGTCTGATATCTGCTGTTTTAAAACAGAACACACATTCGATTGCTACTACTCTACTGAAACATCCTTCCAAAAGTCAAATAGAAGGAAAGAAATGAGTGAACCGTTCTCGATTCCTAACAAAATAGGTTAAACGCATCAAGCATACAAGCATAATATATCACAGAATATAATAGCACCACTCAATAGAGTAATGCTACTATATTCTTATACTTACACCACAATTTGTGGAGATTAATAATGCAGCATAATTTAAACTGCTAACAATTATCAGCCAGGGGTTGAGTAAAGTCTGCATTCTCCATGCCTAGTAGAACATTGCCGACACGACTTCGGTCTAAAATGCAAAGAAATATATATATATATACCTGGATACTAATTTCTAGAATTTCGAGCCATAGACTTTCTCTAGTCATATCCTAATAAGCGCAAGTATTAATGCAATGGTCAACAATATTGTTAAAATACAAATTACAAAACATGCAGAATTTGCTATCAATTGGTATCTCAGGCAATTGAGAAATCATTTCACTTGGAAGAAGAAGCGTTCTTCTCTATTTTGACAAACACCATGCCCAGTGTGGTGTATACTCAAAATGTATGGTTCTAAACCGACTGAAGTCGTGTGTCAATGTTCTACTGTCCCAAGTGGAAATCGCACTTTGGTGAAGTTTACTCTTAAGCAGGCGTTTCCATGCAAACGATGTTGGGAATATACCGTTTTCAACATATGCAGGTTCACCTAGGATGGGCCCGATTCATTTTGTGAGAAAACTATTACTGTTTTGCTAAAATGGACTTTATTTTTGGCTGGGCCCCATATACAAGCTATTCAAATCTCATGTCAATTATGCTCTAATAATGTGGATATTAAGGATTCTTGGGCTTGTCAAATTTCTGCAAAGTGCCCATAAAAATTAAAATGGCCCATTATATTTTGGAAATTTGCATGTTTTTGAATGGGATATGGGCCATTGGCCCATTTAGGGCCCATCATCCTTTTGGGCTAGGATTAACCCTGCATATGTCAATAAAATATATCTGAGCTGATATTTTCCCAGCAATCTTACAATATCTGATACTAAGCCTTTCACATTACAAAGAATACAGAAATCAAGATATTATTTAAACATAAACCAAGATTTTAATGTGCAGAAATCAAACTGATCTTTTGCGTATAATTTATGCAGTTCTAAATAAGATTGTCTATATCATACCCTTATGTCAAAATAAAGATGTCCTTGCACATAACACAGTTTACATAAATCTAGATTGTCTTTCACATAACGTACATTATAGAGAGAGTTAATTACATAGTACAGTATTAAATTATCACAGAGCATAAAATCTATGAATCAAGATTTGTCGTCGTTCGCATAATATAGTAAATAATTAGTCTTTTACATAATATAATATATAGTATGAATAAATTGAAAGAGATTGTCGTTCACATATCAATGTATCCAGGAATCAAAAATAGTAAGTGAGTATGATCAGGTTATAGCACAATCACAAACCGCAGACAACCCCGTGGCACTGCGAGGAAGAGCCGCTCAACCACCACAAGACACCAGGAAGAAAAATTAAGCAAAGCAACCAGCTCTCTCTTCCTCATCAAGATGATTGCAATACTAGAATGGACATAAAGTAACGTACAACAAAACATAGAACAATTACAGACTCCCACAATGGGAGTAACAATAAACAAAAAGTCAACAACAACAGAACCACCGCCTTTGAACGGACAGCAGCCTAAGCCACCGGGGGGGGGGGGGGGCTTAAATGCATTTTACTGGTACCGAATCTTCGCCCTAGATTCTGCTGTTGTTGAAGTACATGAAATGTTCAAACAGAATTAACAGAAATCAAGATTATCTTTGTGATAGCATATTCATTAGAAATGTATATACTTGTCATTACGTGTCACACAACATCCAGAAGAACGTAAAACTCAAGATTATCTTTCATATAATACAGTAAACAGTAAATTAATTAAACAAAACATATTAATAAAATCCATGCAATAGATAAATGTTAAGACTTTCAAATAGGTGTTATGATATAACGTTATTTGAATAATGTACAAGGTCTCTCTAGATGACAGTCTGTAACCAAAATCAATTTTCTTATTTCTCAAACAAAACATATGTTGAGGGTACTGAAAAGAACTGCACGAGGTGGGTTTTGAGCATCAAAAACAAATGTTAAGACTGAGAGTGAAGAAAATATTCTCAATTTCCGAAATTGCACTTTGGTGAAGTTTACTCTTAAGCAGGCGTTTCCGTGCAAACGATGTATGGAATGTACCACTTTCAACATATGTCAATAAAATATCTCTAAGCTGATATTTTTCCAACAATCTTACAATATCTGGTACATAACCTTTCACATAACAATGTATGCAGAAATCAAGATATTATTTAAACATAAATCAAGATTCTCATTTGCAGAAATAAAACTGATCTTTTGCGTATAATTTATGCAGTTCTAAAAAATATTGTATATAACATACCCTTATGTCAAAATAAAGATTTCCTTGCACATTACACTTTTACATAAATCTGGATTGTCTTTCACATAACGTACATTATAGAGAGAGCTAATTACATAGCACAGTATCAAATCATCACAGAGCATAAAACCTATGAATCAAGATTAGTCGTCTTTCGCATAATATAGTAAATATAATTAGTCTTTAGCATTATATAATATATAGTATGGATAAGTTAAGAAAGATTGTCGTTCACATATCAAAGTATTCAGGAATAAAAACCTAATTAACAGAAATCGAGATTACCTTTGTGATAGCATATTCATTAGAAATGTATATACTTGTCAATACGTCTCACACAACATACAGAAGAACGCAAAACTCAAGATTATCTTTCATATAATACAGTAAATTAATTAAAAAACAAAACATAATAAAATCCATGCAATAAATAAATCTTAAGACTTTCAAATATGTGTTATGATATAACGTTATTCGAATAATGTACAAGGTCTCTCTAGATGACAGTCTGTAACCAAAAATCAATTTTCTTATTTCTCAACCAAAACATATGTTGAGGGTACTCAAAAAATCCACGAGACGGTTTTTGAGCACAAAAAAACAAATGTTAAGACTGAGAGTTAAGAAAATAATCTCAATTTTTACTCTGCAAAAGTTTGTTTATCTCAAGCATTGAAATATTAATTCTGCAAGTAATAGTAAAAAATTAAAGAGTATCAATATTTTTTCACAGAAGAAATCAAGATTTTTTTTATCAATAAACATAACCATAATCACATACTCTTAATTCTTTTACTGGGATATACTCATAGGAGAAAATATGTTATATATATATAAAACATATTTTCTTTTATACGTATATCCCAGTTTACATAATTTAGATTTCAATGCTAGAGATAAACATACTTCATGTTAAAATACAGCCAGTTGTCTGTAAATATTTGGATGCGCATACAAATGTTTAATAGACAGGGACAAGGAAACGAGCAGCCAGCCTCAAAGATTGACCGCTGTGATCCGGCGGAGCTATTATCTCCTGGATCTTAATCGTTTGGACCTCTGGCATTACTATTGTTCAAGGCTACAAACGATGAAGTACTACCAGAAAAGTACAAATAAACACATAGCAGAAAATAGATTTGGTTTAATTTTTTCCTTGTTTATTTGCGGCGACTTTTGTCGTCTGCTGATTACCTTTGCAAACAGTTATGACCCAGATCAGGACCGACAAAACCTAAACCATTTGACACTCTGATGGTGTTTTGAAATTTTTGAAAGTAGAGCAGATAGCAACAAACTCGTGAAAAATCCCAGCATGAAAAGAGTTGAATATGCCACAGTGTATGTTTGATCGTTACCATTGATAAATTGTACTTGTACTGTTAGCCCAATGTTTACTGTCGTCGCCCTGGGCCCTGTCACCTGTTAAACTAACGGTACCGGGAGCCAACTCACGACGGTAAACATTGAAGGCATTATACAATTTAGTGTTTCGTCGATATTTTCGATTAATTACTAACTCAGACTAGGACTCTAATCGGAAGATGTCGATATATTGTACCATCGATTATTTCAAATAAAAGTCTATGGAGTTTCCGTATTATTTCATGTATTTTTCACACAAGAACTTATGTTGTGGGCACTTATTGGCACTAAATAGTCTTGCTTGATGAAACATTCACACAGTCATTTCAATAGGCGTTAAAGTTATGTTTATGAAACAGATTTTTTGTATTTGTATCTACAAACATAATGATGTTTCTACCAGAAAATTAAAGAAAAAAATATTTATGTGATTTTAGCCTGTTACAACAGACATTATTAATTCAAGTAAAAGAAATACATGATAGAATAAGTGAAAAAAAACTTATGTATTTTTTCCAACGAAAGGGCCTCATGCTGATTGTTATTGCATAGTTCAAGAGGGTATGGGGTGGGGCAAAATTCTACCTTAAAGCATAAGACTGCCTCCATGCGCCTCTTTGAAGTTTAAAGAATAAAAAGACATAAAAAAGGTGCATCTCGATACCGGAAATACATATTACAAGGCTTGGCTCATTATAAAATAAAGGATTGTTAAGCAATCGACTTAGTCATATTGTTTTAAATTTCTTAACTGCTAATCCGATTAACAGTGTAGTTTAGAAAGCTGATACTATAATACGCATGCGCCCGAACTAAGCAAATGTCCCTTCCAGAATATTCTGACCTGATTGCAGAACTATATTTTCAACTTCTCATCCAAAATGCTTTGGGTAATGGAGCCAAAATATTCTGGTAGAAAAAGGAGCAGTCTGATCATGAACTTTTTGTTTGACTTCTTCAGCAAATAATGTATTAACTAGAATGGATTATTCCAGTTAATTATTAGGAATATTCAATCGTACAAATTTTAAAAGCAGTCAGTGAGTTTAAAGGTGAAGAATGTCCAAATCATGAAACCTGTGCAAGAGTTATAATTTTTTGTCCATGCTCAACTGAACTGAGCATGAAATAATTTCAACTGCTAATAACTCAAATGTTAAAGGTTTCTCTCAGGTATTGCATTCATCCTGCTTATAAATAGTAAAAATGGCAACATTTTAACATTATTAAGCAGGATAAGTTTCATGCTCAGTTAAGTTGAGCATGAAAAAAAAATTATAAACCCGAGGCCAGATCCGAGATTATAAAACTTTTTATGTTCAACTCAGCTGAGCACGAAATTTATCCTGCTCATAAATTTTAAAATGCCACCAATTGTTGGCATTTTAACAATTATTAGCATCATAAAAACAACATCTGAGAGACTTAAAACAAGAAACTTATTTATAAGTTGGTAGTTTTAGTTTTTATGAGCAATTGAAATTTCGTGCTCAGTTGAGTTTAGCATGAAAAAAGTTTTATAACCTCGATGCAATACCTCATTTTTTGTATATTTCACATATTTTTTTTTCAATTTTCTTTGCTACAGATGAGTTTTCCAAATGGTCGTCCTGGAGTTCGTGCAGTACCTCATGTGGAGCAGGCCAGCAGGAACGCACGCGCAGGTGTGGAACCGCGTGCAAAGAAGTGGAATCAATGATGTGTATCAGTCCGTCATGTGAAGGTTAGTAGAACTGCGTCATTTGGTCATGTGATCAGGGACAAAGATAATATAATGATCCAAACTACAATCGTTTGATTTGAATTCAATATAAACCAACATTACTTTGACTCAAGCAGGTATTTCGAGTAATTAGGGTTCGAGTTATCGAATTCACCAACTAATATACGATAATTAAGCCATTGAACGAGATTTTTGTTCTTATCGCATATGCCTCTGATAAAAGCCAATGCTGACGTATCCAGCGAAGTTTAGGTCTAAAATTTGGTCTGAGCATCCAACAACTTCCATACATCGTGTATGAGAGCAGCGCTTAGATTTTTTTTGCAAATTCAAAAATACAGTAAACCTGTGTAAAACGACTACTCTCAAAAAGACAGAAAATTGCTTTCCATTACCAAATATCGCTGAATGCAAGACAAAAGTATTGCAGAATGCTCCATACTAAGAGAGCATTCTGCAACCAATTAAGAGAGCATTCTGAAATACTTTCTACCTTCATTCTGAGTGGCCGTTTTACACAGGTTTTACTGTACTTCTTAATGAAATTGCGAACTATAAAATCATATTTAATAGCAGCTGACTGATTTGATGTAAGGTAAAGGAGAACCCTAAATTCTATACTTTGGAACCTGCAGCCCAGGAAAGTGCGATTCATATGTGGAATCCTCTTAAAACTCATTATTTGCAGAAAACCTGCAGACCATGCTGAGCCGAGATGCTATGACACTGCTCAGAATGCTGACTTTCGTACATAACATAAATAGGTCTTCACATTATATGATGCAATGGTTATTATAGATGCATGAATTTGACATGCTAAAACAATGTTAAAATGCGGTCATCCTTCTTTTCGAATATCGCTTAAGATGCCACTGAAGAATTTCACTTTCATAGTACGTTCTGATTTCTGGCAAAGTACACGTTTTTGTCGAGTTTAAAGAGACTAAGTCTGCTTGAGTCGTCTGCCGCATGTGTGTTTTTACTATAGGAATTGTTGATGTAACTGTAATAGATGCAAACAGTGTAGGCCTGTACTAGGCTGCTCCTATAGGAGCAGTCTAATATGGGTCCATCCTGTTTTGGAAAACAACAGAATGTGTCAAAAGTCTCATAAATCATTTCAACGGACTACTGGGCAGACTACTACTGATGGTTTAGGGGTAACGTCAACGTCTAATAGCCCGCTAACAATACAAAGGGGGCATTTTATGAAAAAAACTGGTAATTCTGTATACTTATTGAACCAAGTCGTGAGACGGCCTATTTGCGTTATATGGGACAACAAACGTGTGGTCCAACATGTGCACAAGCACTGATTCGCCCGCACGTTTTTTGTGGATTTGGAGAGTATATTAGCTAATCCTTGTAATTTTATGATTATCTACTGTCCTGTCGGCCAGGAGTGGCGGTGACCTCATGTTTTGTTTGCAAAGTTATTAGGGACTTAGATTTGATGGGTCACTTGTGTATCAAGCCTATCCTCAGGATAGGATTTATACACAGGTGATCTATCGATTCCCATAAGCTCAAGTTGTGTGCATAAGTTGGTGTTTGACTTAACAATTGTAAACAAAGCGCGACGTCACTGTCACTCTTGGTTGGCACGACAGTAAAGGATGTTTTGTAGTGGTGGGTTCACAAGATTCGTAAGATAGGCTTTCTCTCGACGTGACTCATATGTGGTGAAGTCCAGTATATAACTGTTCATATAGTCATGTGACATTGCTTGATTGGTTGAAAGTGCATTCTCAACATCGTTGAACAATTGTTCTTAAATAGTTTGAGTTCAAGAAATGCGTCCACTTTTTCTACTGTTATACTTTGTACACAATCACAGTCAGGTGACGAACCAGACTTACAGTTAAAAATCATATATTTGTCCAATCGAGTACATGCAGCAGCAGAATGTCTAACTCTGATCGTGTGCAAAGTAATAAGATACACTTTAAAACGATACAATTCAAATTTTCATTTTTTGCATCTTTTTGCAATGTTATTAGTTCATAACATATAATGTCATTTTTTCGACCTATATAATTGTCAGCTTTAGATAATAGTTTTTGCTTTTGGATATGCCAATCTGTAGGGTCCAGCTGAGCTACCATACAGAACTGAGTCAGCTCCATATCTGCACAAAAGGGACGCCACAGGCACTTTTTGTGTTGGTGGGAGCTGGCTGGGTGATGGAATTGGGCTCAGCCTCCAGTTATTGAAATGGATGATGGAACTGATTTGAGTTGAAATTATCAAAAAGTCTAAAATTTGATTAAGTCATAACATACACCTAAACCCATGAATGCCAAAGTTTTATTGGCATATATGGGTTAAGCCAAGATCGTTAGATAAGCACTACAACTTGATTTAAGCATTTTAAAAGTATTTGTGACCTTGATATGTAAATTATTATAATTGTATTTGATTGACTAGAAACTGTATAGTTTACGTCAAATAAATAATCTGTTCTGTTCTGTTCTGTTCTGTTCTGCAACTATGAACATTTTTCGAAAAATTTTCTTTTCTTTTTAAATCATTTGTAAAAGTACAATTAAGTTATGTTTTCACAATAAATCTGTTCACTATAGCTGAAAACTGCATGGAAAAGTGAATTATCTTATTAAAACAGGTGTTTTTTCCCTTGTTGGTAATTATTTGCGTCCCTCCAATAATTATAGGCAGTTAATTTTTAACATAAATGCTGTTGTTTTGATACTGATAATTTGTTAAGATTTACGAAATTGGTAAAATGTATACCTAAATTTTAGTTTTTTACTGTGTTCTTGAAAAATAGAAACATTATTTCTAAAATTAAAAGATCAAAGTTACAGACTATGTACCTTTAACAATCCAAAGGGAATAAAAAGTTGAGTGCGATCGCTCTTTTCTGAACTGGTTCAGCGGGATATTCATTCATCAAATAACAAAATAAGTTGTGTTTATCTGTTCATAATAAACTTGGCCCAGTTGTTCATGGCATTATTGCCTTAACAGAGTCGTGGAATTTCACTCACTTGTTAAGAAAACTGTAATACAGCTTTAGAAAATTTACAACTTTAGAAAACTGGACCCGGAATTACAATGCCTCCTTTAAATTAAGCAAGACTTAAGTTAAGTATTGATATTTCAACATGCTATATTAAATGCTAAATAAATTGCCTGGATCGATGCGATACTTGTGGTCAAAGATATCATTTTGATCTTCAGAAAAAATGAAACTATTTTGATTTTAATCAGTTTGAAACGTTATTTTTTGCATCCTGAAAAATCAATACTTAACTTAAGTCTTCCTTAACTTTAAGGAGGCATTGTAATTCCGGGCCCTGGACTACAACTTTAGAGAATCACTGTACTGCAACTTTAGAAAATTACAGTACTACAACTTAAGAAAATCATCAAGTTATATTACTGTAGAGATTCTAAATGAACCGTGACATATGGCATTTTGATATGAATAGACTCATAGGAGCCTGCGTAAACTCCTTTTGACCCTTAATGCGCCAATCGCTACAAAAGTCGTCTGCTTTTCTTGTCTGCTGAAATGTTTAAAAAGGCTCTATGGCAAACAGTGTGGACCCAAATCAGACTGCTACTATAGGAGCAGTCTGTTCTGGGTCCACACTGTTTGCTTCTAAACTTAATTCCTCAGTAATGCTAGGCAATTCGTTGCAGCAGACGACATTTTCAGATGCATCTTTACTTGGCGCTTTAAGAGTTAAGCTTTGAAACTCTAAAATGTGGTCAGTCAGTAGTTTGACAGTCATAGAATATTCAAGCGACTAGCAAAGGCTCCGATTAGATTGCGCGTATGCTGGTCGCACATACCACATTGTTGAAAATCTCATGTCGCGGCTCACTAATACTTCGCTTTAGTAGGTCAGGGATATTAACTTGTTTCTTGGAACTTCTAACATGTGGTCCCTCTAAATATCGAAGCGTAAGTATTAAACCGGCAAAACTGATGAAAATATGCCATAAGACTATTAAAGGGGACGATAACATTGGATGCAATGGAATCTGGGATGCAAGCCCATATTAAAGACATATGCGGTCAATTTCCATGCGCATCATTTCAGCGTCAGGAAACATGCAAAGGTGTCTGGGTCCTATTTTTCGACCATTTTCGGATTTGGATCAACACAGCTTTCATATATTCTTATGTCATATCAGTGTTCCTACAATTTCTTGACAAAATAAAGTAATAATATATATCGACCTTCTATCAGAACTGATCGTCTCAGTACTAAAGGTAAATATAGCCCGGACGAAATCAAACAACGAACACAATTACCCTGGTTACAAATACGAAAGTGACTGAGTCTCTTCTATTTGTAAGGGTATTTAGACCCGTGCACGACCTGACCTCGTGCCCTAATGGTTAGCGTGTCTGGCTACGAAGCCAGGGGACCTGGATCGATTCCCGGGTGCACACCAATTTTCAGTGTGTTTTTCTTTCTTTTTTAACATTTAATGCTAAGTTGCATTATAAACTAGTAAAAAGGCATCATCAAAACGACCCAAATGCTCATTCTTGAACTTTTTATATTGAATTACGGATGAAACCTATGGGGGTGGGGTTGAATTTGGCCCTCCTGAAAGAGAATTAGTTCGGTGACCCGTGATTTTTATTCTTTTTTCTGAAAGGTATTATAAAAGTCCATGAAATAAAGATAAGTTATTAAGATTTTCAACATCAGATTTTTTAATATATGATTTTTTCTAAAAACAAATTCCAATTTTCGACGAATTGCCAAAATATACCATGCAGTATCTTGTCACAGCTTGGGGTAACAAATTGACTTGCTCATTTTCTAAAAGGTTTGAGGTCATGGGCAATAATTTAAGTTAAAAGAAAGAAGCTGACTGAAGATAACAACAGTTTTATCTCGATATTTAGGACTAGTGATATTCTTTCATCTGTTTAGAAAATTGGTCAAATGCTGAAAACTTCCATATGAAATTATGAAAAAATACACACGGTGACATATCGCTTTTATTTCATAAATGGATAGCCCATGCATAAACGAAACTGTATGCAAAGTATTGAACATATTTCAACATGGGAAGTATTTAGTAGGATATGTCCTTAAGCCATGCAATCTGTCGCAAACCTGATCAAAGATAATGAAAAGTAAGAAAGTTACACAGGCGATTGGCTAGTAGAGGGGTAGACGCTATGAAAAGCGGCCATTTTAGGCTGTGTGATGTCATACAGCCCTGATTTAATTTGCAAAAACAGAACTAGGTTCCTGCTATGCATTTTAACTTTGCACTTTTGTTGAAAATAGTTGATTATGAAAATCAGTTTACAATAAAAAGTTGGGATTGTCTTGGATTTCCAAAATTTACAGGAAGTTAATTGACTTTTCAAAATGGCGGCCTACATTGGCTTAATAGAAGTCCGAACTTTTCCATTCGGATTGCTATAACTTTCTTATTTTAAATCTGATTTTGTTCAAGTTTGTGGCAGATTGCATGGTTTAATACGGGCTTGCATTTCAGATTCACTTGTTTTCACTGTTGCTGTCCCCAATAAGGCCTCAACTTAACAGGATTGTTTACTAATACAATCTAATCATATCTCCAATACAATGACGAAGCTTTCTCTATACTGCAAGATGTGTTCATCAATTCATCTGATTGAATTTATTGTTGCTAAGCTGGTATTTCTTTCATTGACTGAGCCAACAAGGAATACTGGTATTTGACACAAATTATCAAAAATAGTAACAGGTTGTTAGAAAAATTCTTAAACGTAAACAAACTGAGTGGAGACTCGGCGGGCATGAAAGTGGGGCCAACATCACAGCGGATTTTGTGCATACGCTGGAGAAAAACAACTGTAACACGATATAAAGTAGGCCTTTATTATGTCTTCGTCCGCGTCATCGTCAGTGATGGTGCCGTCGATATCGTCGTCGTCGGCCGGAACACACTTTTGGTTTGCGATCAATTACTTTTGAAGGGATGCATCAATTTCAAAGTTTACAGAAGGGTATAGCATTGTAAGGTCAAGTTCGAATTTGGAGATCATCTGCAAAATTTGAGTTTTGGCCCTTTTTTGACCTTGGTGACACATCCGATTCTCGGAATTCTAGTGTTATGTTATGCATGTTTCTATATTGAATAACCCTTTTCCTCGACAGTCACGAATTTTGTCGTCTGCTCTCTCGTCTGCTTATGTTTTAGGTAGCCTATATTGCAAAAAACATGAACCCAGAAAAGATTTATCCCAGGGTATGCGATGAGTAGCAAACTCTCGTGTGCCAGCCCATCAATTTATTACATTGACTTTATATATACTTGACAGCAAAAGAAACGCATATTTTCAATATCCGTTTAAAACCAGAAACTCTAATTAAATTTTACCCTAAATGATATGAACATGTTTGAACGGACTCATGCGTTCGTTCCAGACCATTTATTCGTTATTACACAGTTAATTATTATTTTTTGTTAATTAATGAAAAAAAAACACGCAAAAACAGTGCCGTACATGGGAAAACACATGGTTTGAATCCGATTTCATTGCATCTCACGATTACACACTGTAACAGATAAGAAAACAGCATAAAACTTTAAAGATCACTTTTGTAGAAAGTATACTGCTAATCCAAAAATCTTCATTTTTTGCATTTTTGCATTGGTATCGAAAACCACCGGAATCTTTGGGGTCTAAGAATATCTGGAACAGTATGATTGATGTCAAGTAAGGTCGTGTCCAACAGAACCGTTTAAAACAATTGTTTGGACACTTTCATGTCTGTATTAAACACACTTCCGGTTAATTGTTCGCTAATATAACTGGGTCACAATAGTCCACTGTAAAGAATATCGGAAATTTTAAACTTCATAAGTAGTCTGTATGTCTTGATTATCACGCAGAGTAATTTTCATTCAAATCCGTTCAGTGGTTTTAGGCATACACCATCTTGAAAGTCGCCTTAATAATGAGTTATTTTATTACGCCCAGAGTTACGCCCCTTTATTATCATTATTCCAATGAGCCATCCATTTGTGATACATTTGATAATTCACATCTTCAATACATCATTGATACCTTACATATCATTATATCAACATTTAACCCCCAATATGCAAATTATGCGTTTCTTTTGCTGTTCAGTATATATACGGAAAAGTCACCGGAATCAGCTCTCTATGTTGAAAAACATGTACAGTTAAACCTGTATAAAACGGCCACTCAAAAATAGAAAAAAACAAAGATCTTAAGACTGGCAGCTTAATGAAGGTCGAGAGTATTGCAGAATGCTCCCCCTTAGAGCATTCTGCAATACTTTTGACCTGCATTAAGCGATAATTAGTCTTGAAAACCAATTTTCTGTCTTTTTAAAAGTAGCCATTTTACACAGGTTTCACTGTAGTCATTTGCCGAGAACAGAAACTTTTATTTGCAATAGAACTAAGTTTGTTGTCAACAAAAAAACCTAACAAAAAAACTTTTATTAGCGCTCAGATAACAAGTTGTTGAATATGAGCATATATAACATGTATAATAATCATATGGCTATGTGGTTATGGCAAAAACTGAATTATTTCAAGTAAACCCAGCAACCGTCAACTTAACGTTGTCTTATCGACGTTGATTCGACCCCTCCTCAAAGCTGTACGCCGACTGGGTTATGATTAGAAATAGTTAACAGAAATATTTATTATCTTTTGAACAAAGACTGAGTTAGGGGAAGACTTTGTCTTTATAACAATTCGTTACTTGGCAATTTTGTAATATATAAGTATCTGTATTCCCCTCAATCTACCGTCCGAGAAAATCTGGACCCAGTAATGACCGCACATCGAAGAAATTTTCAAAAGATGCGCCAGTGCTCACTTTATGAAAACTTTCACAAAACATTCCTGGCGTACTTCGAATCGAACTATAGTCCCTACTATAGTAACTCAAGTTTGATTCGAACACCTATAGTCGCTACTAAGGTGACGTCACAAACCTACTGGAGATGGTCGGGGCACCGTTACTATAGTAGATAGGCTGGTTCCCTACTCTAGACATATCTAACGATGGATTCAAGATCTAGCACAATGGGTTCAAGATCGGTCAGTAGCCTCAAAATGATATTTTTTTGTAAAATAAACCTAGGTGAGCATAATTTTTGGCCCTACTTATTCGTAATTGATTATTAGAAAGCGCTTATGCAGTTTATAACATCCTATTGTCTACGACGAAGAACTGAAGTGGAGCATACAGGGCTATTATTTTTGTTTACTTGCCAACCAACTAAAAGTTCCAACTTTAGTCGTTCGGGTGTAAACGTGCGTGCGCATCTATTATGTAAGAACTATAGTAGGAACTTTAGTTCGATTCGAAATGCGCCCCTGTCATAACACTTGTTGTGATTAAGAGGACTGCTGGCCGTATTATTTATTATTAATCTCTATAATTTTTAAGGTTTAGATGCTATTTTGAACTTTCGATATATCAGAAGCGCTAAATCATACAGCATTTTAGTGCTATTTTATGTTCCGCTGTATATAAAATACTTACCAAGAGACCTCGATATGCCTTTCTGGAGAATGTAAAATAAACGTACCGTAGATGTGCTAAAAATGTTGATCAAAACCGTGTAGAACCAGATCAAATTGCTCATTGGGAGCAATTTGATCTGGTTCTGCACCGTTTGATTTTCACACTACGGTAAAGGCACACCACAGTACACATCGCTAATGCAATTGACTTGTTCAAGACATGTGCGTTGTTATCAGGTGCCCAAAATTTTAAGCGTTTACGGTACTCATAACATATGTACCGCGAAAAATTGATTGATGATAGAGAAATGGACTGCAACGTATCAGAATATCAATCAAAAACATTATAAAAGAATTCGAAAGACTTAGAAAAAATGCATTACTCTTCGAAAATAAGAAATTTTGTTTGCTCATGCATGGAACTGCAGTACCTGCCACCCTTAACACTCGTCCACCAGCTACGAGGGGCATTCAATATGCAATGCGACTCAACTCATAAGCGAGACCGCATACGCATTACTAAACTGGCCAAAATAAGTTAAGCGCCATGTCAGTTTTTTCCATAGGCATAATGCTAAAGGATCATTGACACTTGCTATGGGTAAATGCCTATGGTTTTCAGTAAAAATAAAAGTTTGTCAATTGTCCCTTTCTTCACCTTGAAGCTACCCTGACCTGAGTACTTTATGGCTGTGAAATCCGTTTTCGATATTAAATGCTTCAAAGTTGTAAAATTTTGGGTAGAACAATCAGTTTTACATTAAGATATATAGGAATCCGAAAACATTTTTTAAAATATCATTCCCCCCCGTGTGCCAGCAAAAGCTTTTGCATGTATATGTGTTACCATATTTTACACATTGTATGAAAGTGGCTTGCTGGCACAAGGGGGGGAAAGATGTTCAGCAGCCCCAAAACCCAGGGCCTAAGCCCATAAAATGCCTTTTCTACCAAATAAGAAATTAATGACAGTAATGAAATTCTCTAGAACCAACCTCCTAAATTGCTTTGTATTCTGTGCTAGTTTAATATAAAGTACTTAAAGATTAAAAGTAGAATTAGCAAGGTTTTATGCATTTTTCATAAAAAAAATCTCACTGTTATTAAATGACACATTATTTTGCAAACGTCCTGTACTTATCTATTTGCATGCTAGGGAATCGTTCATGTTTTTTATTTTCGTCTGCTGACTTTCTTCAAAATAAAGTTTTTAAAAATAAACCACCCAGGACCACCATCAGAGTGTCAAACATTTTGGATTCAGATCAAGACGGACATTCTGTTGGTCTTCGTCTGGGTTCAAAATGTTTGCAAAAGGCTATTGGCAAACGACAAAATTATCAACTGGCATGCAAAGAGTTATAACAGGTTAATACTTTAGTGTTCAATATATTGTCTCCTATAGGGATATACATGCATGTGTATACCATAAATATCCGGACACTTTAAATACATTCAACATGCTATGCCCATTAAACAAAGCAAAAGTGATATTCAAAGAGTCTAGTTAGAATCAGTTTTAATTTCCAATGCTAAATGGGACACTTTCATTCCTTCAAAAATATTTATTTCTTTTGTTGAGCTTTCAGTTTTGTATTATTTACGGTACATATAGTCAAAAATGTACAGGTAACTTCTAAATTATCCCCCCAAAATCATTTTATTACAAAACATATTTTGTTTTTAAAACAATTTCATCAATTATTGTGATTCGTTTATACTCTGCATATGGTATAATCAATAGATATCACCATGCCTACCAAATAAATCAAGAAAACGTGCAGAAATCACTTTTTAAAGCACTTTTTATTTTCATGAAATTTCAGACCCCCTCCCCTTTCTACCCGCCATAACTCTCGAGTGCGTAGGAATTTTGAAAATATTTTGCTAGCTGGCACTTGCCATTAGATTCATCTATTGCACTGATACTACATGCACCACACTAGAAGCTCAAAAGCAGCGTTCTGTGAATCAGAAAAATAGGCGTATAAGGCCCAAACCGTCAATGATCCTTCCTAAAGTTGAGCTCTTTATTATAAAATATCTAAAACAATTGAAAGCTCTTACTCAAATCAAGTTAAACAACAATAAAGCTGTAATAACGCAAAGATGCAATTAAAAATAAAGGTTGTCTTTTGATATGTGCTAATTTTGCCAATTTTACTATAGGAATGATGGGGAACGAAACGGGACATTTATTGAAAAGTGTGAAGCGCTAAGGAAAATTGTTCAACATTAGTGAAACCTAGCACATAATGAGAAGAAGCATTGCTGATACTTCACTAAAAACTGTATGCAAACTTTTTTATTCAGTCGAATGTTATGATAAAACAAACATGAAAGTTTTTGCATAAAGTCTATGGTAACTTATTTTGGCCAGTTTATTTCCTGCTATATGCATAATCAGAAAACAACATTTGACACATTTCAATAGATGCTTTAAAACATAGCTCAACTTGGCTACCGTACGTTGAAACGCCCACTCATATGTCACTGACCCTTTAATCATTGAACTTAAAACCATGAGTATGTTTTCATAGAATATGAAATGGACACTGTATTTTGATATAAATGATTACGAAGTATGTATACTATACGTTTTCAAGTTTGTCCCGCGGACTAAATTGAAGCGCCAAAACATTTTCCTAGGAATAATCTAAAACATCTTAGTCAGTGCTAACACTTATTCACGCGGACGTTGATTACTGATATCAGCACGACTTTTAAAGATCACCTAATGGTTTGCAAAGAGTATGCATACGTATAAAGTTGTATCGAAGCATCAAAAAGTATGTTACGTTTGGTCCGTCGACTATACATGTACATATTCTGCTTTGAGAGAACGTTAGTTTTTTTTCTGGATGATATGCCAGTTTCGATTCTTAAAGGTTGACCAACGCACTCAATTCAAAACCAGTAGGGTGCAACACTAGCCAAAAAGTTACACTCTATTTCATCAGACTCTTTTCTGTGTAGAGTCATAGATGCTATTCGTTTTACTATATAGTTTTTTCTTGCTCAAAAGCCATTTTTAAATGTTTATGAGTAAGAATAATTGAGAACATTTCAAACACCACAGCACCAAACAACTCATTCTTCCAAGGAAAGTTTTACTGGCGATTTTCTTTACAATTTTGGCAATATTGCAACCTGTAATCAAAAAGTTGATTCACCAAAAAGTGCCTTGGTCTCCTATTCATAGAATATAGCACATAATTGTGAAGTCTTTTTCCAGTGTCGTTCACCAATATTTAAATTCTTACCCCATGACAAATTAGAAAAAAAGGCCAGATCATTGAGTATAATAATTTTGAAAATACTGTTTTACTGCAACAGTGCTCTACTGATGATCTCATACGCAATTTAAATACAAATATACAAGACCTGGATTACTGGTTTTTGCCGTAGCCAAAATGTAAAGGTCGAAACTGCAAGGCTTTGCAAAGTATCGACACGGTTGCACCTTCTGTACTTAAAATATACTTAAAGTAGTTTCAATCCAGAAGCGAAAATTTTATGAGTGATATTTGTGTCGATATGTGTGTAAAGGGCCACCAACCTTTCTGAAGTGCTATTTGCTTTCATTTGAGAAACAAATTGATTTTTCGTGTTTCAATCAGAATACCATTTGCACAGTAGGCACAAAATGTCTTTCCTACTGTTTTAAACACCAACGTACTTGACACATTGATTCCTTATTTTGATAGACGCATGGGGTATATTAAAGAAGGGTTTTAAAACTTTTAAACGTTGCCATCCATAACAAACCATACAGGAAACATTTCGAGCATGCGCGGATCCAGAAAGTTTTGTCAGACGGGTCCAACTTTGACAACTTTTTGTTGTTGTTGTTTATGAGGGGGCGCAGGATCCAAATACCACTATAAGCAGGCCATCATTGGCCCGCCAGCGAAACGCCATCTTGCTTGGTAGTTTTGTGATTTTACAGGGAACCCAGACCAGAATTGATAAGAATCACTATATTTTTGTGATATTTTCAGGGGCGGCGGTCCGGACCCCTTATCCCCCCTGGATCTGCGCGTGTCTTGTCTGTGTAGACAGTTGTTCTTAATCCTTATAAGCATCATCCCATGGGCTGGTATATTAAGAGGTTATATGTATTGGTCCTTTTTCCAGGGTATGATAATTAAAGATGACACTAAAATGGATGTTTTCCCATGGATCAGCTATTTATTGTTAATTACTTGTTTTGACGTCTTTTTCATCCTGCCATCTCAGGATTCCTGACAATCCTGTCTTATAACCTAGAGTGGTTTTCAATCTGCTCTAAATACACGGTATGTTTGACGTTTCAACTTCCGTCAGGCATCAATATGCCATCACGATGGGAAAATGGTCCTTCCATAAATATGACAATCGGAGAAATGATGCGGTCATTAAGATTTGAATGACCAAATACTTTGTAGCCCGTGCCTTAGTATGCCACCAGATAAGAGTGCTTATTCAAAATATATTTTTTCTTTTTTTCTCGACCAAAACATATGTTGTAGGTACTTAAAAGAACCGTCTGAATGAGACGGAAGAACCGTCTGAATGAGACGGTTCTTTTGAGCACCAAAAACATGTGTTTAACCTGTTGGGTAAGAAAATAATCAAAAAGTTTGCATATCTGGACCTACTTTTTCGAAAAATTCTTACAGGAATACCATCGGCATCAACATTTACAATTCCTTTTTTTTTCGTCCTTTAAACTTTAACGTGAAGAATATATTTAAATCTTTTTTAATAATAAAATTGAATACATGTAGTCCGGTTTCGTCTTCGATCGATCGATCTTTTTGGATGAACAATTCTCTGTAGAACAAGTTAACGTTATTTTTTATCGCATCTTTGATATTTTCGCAAATTGAAATAGTTTAATTAAAAAAAACAAACAAACAAAACAATATCATGAAAAAGACAAATAACAATTTTCAGACACTTTGCAACGAAACAGACATGACAGTGTGAATTAACACTTTGAAGACCTAGTCTTTCCTTGGTCTGTCGAAAATATACGAATGTCATTTGGTCATTTTGCTAAAGTTCTACGGTGTCCTGTATAAACCAACCCTTTTTTGGGAGGGGGTGTGTACCCTTAAAAGTGTCACAGCTTAACCCATAATGCTTAAATTTGAATTCAAATAAGCGCAGAAATAAACTAGACCTATTTTTCAAACAAGTGCCAAACTGATTTTGTCGAACTCAATGTTTTATATCAGTTATACAGTTATAAAGATGGTTAATCGCGTGTTTATAATTTTTGCATTATCATATAACATGCCATTCTTTGCACATCCGTGACTTTAATTCCTTTAAAGCTATGAATCTGAAATTTCCAGACAGAACTGGTCCGTTATATTGTGACAATATGGCACTGATACTTTACATGTCTTAGCGTTTTGAAAATAACATAATGGGGTAGAGAATAGGGACATTTTAGGGGTAAGTGTGCATTTACCATGCCTGGTTGTTTACCTTAATGATAATCGAATCAAAATTTGCTGTAAATTGTCACCACTTTATCTATTGCCATATATAAAACAAGAAAATATTCATTGCTTGAAAGCTTGCTTCGTTTTCTAGGAAACTATTTAGGCGATGCTTACTTAACTTATGTCTGACTGTATATAATATTTTTTTGAAATGATAACTATATAAACTGGACTTTCCTGACTTAACTATCAAACTTTTTGGGATATTCCATTGGTACACAAAGGTTTACAGGTTTAATTTTCGAGAAAAATTGATAACTGGCAGGTATGATTACATCTAATAGATTCTTTAAGCACATAGTGATACATCTCTTTTTCTTAACATCTGGCATCCCTATAACCATCGGTTGTTGCTACTCATTATCATACTAGTTTGCCAATCAAACAAGTAAGTATCTGTTAATGTTTTCTTTGGGCATTCCAGTTGGTTATTTAATGAGCGCACTGTCATTGATACCTGCTACTGTTGGTAAACATATACGCTTTATACTGATAATTATTTTAATTCTTTCTCATGGAGGGATGAACAGATTACTGTTATGGTTTCCAAAACGTACTTTACCCTAAATATTCCTACCTCTACCCTAAATATTTTGTAACGCAAAACGGGTACCTGATTCCTTGTCCCCTGAAATAAAACGGATTAAATTTATGCCCCTGTTCCCCCAGATCAGGATCAGCCTGCGCATTCACGCAGTCTGCTATGGGTTACCAAGTCTCCAACGTTTCTTTGGGTGGAAAACTAAAACCACAGTATGTAAACTGAAATAAACATCCTGTACCCGTTCCTCCTAGCTCTCGCCTTATAAACATGAATAACAGCACTCGTGCATAAACAGTGGTCGGAAAAATGCGTGTATTTAGGTACATGTACACGTTTCGATTTATATCGTTAGCGATACAGACAATACACATTCGAACAAGGTAAGAAAAGTCATTTTATCTATTTGATTCCGTTTTATTCCATGATTTTAACGATTTCCTCCTTTGCATTTAGCTTTGTTAAAAAGCGTCTTGCTCACAATTAGAGCCGTTCTGTGCTTAAATGAGCTTAAATGCCAGTTTGCATGGTTTTAGTGGAATTGGCAATCACATGTGTACATGATTACATGGTTGTAACTGTAACAGTTACTAAGATCTATGGAAAAATGAATTTTAATAGGTGGGCCCTCGCAATTACAGCTGTACCAACAACTCTCACATCACGATTTCCGACTACTGGTTACGCACGAGTGCTGTAATTCATAATGTATAAGGCGAGAGCTAGGAGGAACGGGTACAGGATGTTTATTTCAGTTTACATACTGTGAAAACTCTGACCGTGTGTGTACGCAGACAGATTTTGCACATGTCCAACTTGTACCTGATGCTGGACACTGGCTCATATTTGGTTTAATATGTTAACATTTACTTATCAGGTGTTGATGAGACGGATAACTCTAAAACCATCAATGAGTTCTACCAGTGGGAGAACGAAGGATTCATTCCACCAATGACCAAACCTCAAGAAGAATTCTTGAACCATGGTAAGCATACTTTACAGACGGTATCGAATTATTTCGAGGGTAGACGAACGCGGATCCGAGAGCATTTGAAACAACAATTTCGAAATGCCAATAATTCGCACTCGAAAGCTCATAGGTCTGCGTTTTACATTCGCCAACTTTAACGACAGTTGAAGCAGCCCTTCTATCCATTGTAGTAAAAACGAAAACGCCAAATCAAAGCTTTCCTATCTTAGGGGTGTTTAGACGGCATGATTTAGTCGTCCTGACTTAGTCGTACATTACAAATCAGCTCGTGTAAACACTGCTAATAGACATTTTTCAGTTACACCTTACATTACGATTTGTCCGTCAACGGAGACTTACTTTGGACTTTATTTAAGAGGGGTGATATCAGCAGTAACTGGAATCTATATTTTTCGTCTGCTACTAAATATTATATTTTTTGTCCTGAGATCTTTTTTTACCTTAACAAACAGTGCATACAATGATAAATGCCGCATGATGTTATTTCACCAGTTTACAAGTGTAAAAAAACATGTACCAAAAATATATTTCACAATTGAAATGCAGCCAAATATCTTTTTTAAAGTTATTTCTTGTTCCATACATGTATGCATTCACTGGTTGTAACTTGCGAGTAGGTAAATTCGATGTTTCTGCGTCCATTATGATTATTTTTTTGCGTCAATATTTCACCAAGCTTAGGTTAATGAACAGTGGAAATGCATAAGTAGTTCGCAACTTGTGCAAGCAAATATAGCTGGCCCACAGTAATTGAAAATCCTTCGAATGGAAAGGAGATATGGAGCAGACATGGAATTCAAGCATAAACGTCCATATCTTGTTATGATGATTCATATACTGAACTACTTGGGAATTTGGGTTTCCCCTTGACCCTTAAGAGGACTTGATTATATGCACTAAGTCATTTCTAACACGAGAACAGCAGGGACTTTGACTTTTGTTAAAACAATAGCAGTTTTCCCCATACTGTCGGTTAATAGCTGTACATAGCTAATGTTAATTTGTTAGATTTCTGACTATAAATAAAATTTGTATTTGTATTCTGTCTGTCATGTTTTACTTTATACTGCCATAGTTGCCTTTGTATAGCAATTGCCCCACATTTACCCACACTAAGGGGACAATGCAAAAAGTTAAAACATGGTTCATTTGCCCAGCTATATCCCCACCATATCAGAGGATAGGGTGCGTGGTTAAAACCAACCGGTACATAATACTAATTGGGAGAGAGCTCGCTTGCAGCAGAAAGCTGATGCTTGAGATATAAGGATAAGGCGCGTTCCAAGGGTATGTCATAGAGTTCGCACTCTGGAGAGTCCCTGTTTATGGAGCCAGGGGTTTGGCCCTTTTGCAGAAAATAGTTTTAGAGAATTTCACAGAGCTAAAATGAGCTATGAAGACTTGCAGCATATACACAATAAACTGGATTTTTCTTCCGAAAATGAAATTGAATGGCTAAAACCCTATACTTGCATTGTCAAGTTGTAGGCTCATGTGTATTTTCGTACACTAAAGTATAATGCCCCTGAGTATGCAAAAAGCTTCCGCCAGACATTTAGACAAAATCTAGTTCCCAATGTTTCAGAATCTAAGAAACCATGACGCATACTGGGAAATTGCTAATGTAAAGTTAAATCAGTGGCCGATCCAGATGGGGTTCAGGGGGTTTGCTCGAACCCCCCACCCTTGTTTAAAAATATCCCATGAAAATGAAATAATTTGCTCTCAGTGAGGCCACATTAAACATTTTCATGGGATATTTAAGAACAATGAGATAAAATCAGAAAAGCGAACCCAGCATCATTATACATATGAACCCAATTTCCAGATATGCTAGATATGACCCTGTAAATACACCAAAAGTCAATATAGTCTAACTCAGTCGATTCTAGTAATTCAAGTGTCATTATACTCGTAACTATTTTTCTGCTAGTGGCGACTGTTGTCATCTATTGATCAGCCACATTTTGGAACAAGATTAGGCCGGACAAAATATTGGGCTTGATCTAAAACCAAACTGTTTGGCACTGTCATGGTATTCCCCAAGTATCTTTTTTTAAATAGGTTAATTTAAATAAAAGGAAAGATGAAAGAAACTGTAGACAATGAAAAAGCATGCAAAATTACCCAGCATGCATATAGATAATTGTTGAGTCGATTTGGGTGAACTTTATATGATATTGACTGTTCATGGTGGTGATCATAAAAAATCAAAATGCATCAAATATCATAAATAAATACAGGAGGGACAGGCAGACGGGCTAAATCATGTATGTAATAAAACCGCATCCTATCATATCAAACTCCTTATCTTCAACATACTGAAAGAGTTCACCAATCTATTATAATTATTATTAATCATTATTTCCCACCTTTGAAAATGCTAAAACTGTTTAATTCAATACACGCTTAGTTGACCACCCTTAGAAATTCAGAAGGAGTAAAATACGAAAAGACAAAAAGTATAGCTTTTTACCTCATGTAATTAATTTGGTGAAGTGGATTGGGGTGGCACCACAGATTTTTATGACAAGCTTGTCTAAGCGTTTTAACAGTACTTTGTGCACATACCTACGATAGAAACTGACAACAACCCTTCTTTTACCAGCAGAACTCAGTTCCGATCAATTAAAATTCCCTAGGAGTAGAGCTGTAACAAGGCCTTGATTTAATGTAGCTCAATGCAAGGGTAGAGGTTGTGCCTTGTTGTGCCTTCTGGCAAACTATTTGCTACCATGTTGCTGCATATACCATATTGTGAAAAGTTGATTTTTGGCCAACGCCCCACCCCTAAGTCCACACAAAGGGTTGGATCCAGGCCTACAAACTAAAATTTTACTTGATATGTTTCAATATCTATTGAACCTCTGCCTGCATACTAAAAAAAGGTAAAAAATAATTACAATCTGACTTAGTTATTGCAAAATTATTTCATGATCGAATTCCCCAAAAGTATGGGGCCAGGTCAGGAGCGAGCTCATAACCCCTGAATTATAGATCTGCAGTCAGACTTAATAGATTGAATATAATTTCGGTTTCTAGCGCAGAAGTGTAGGTTAAAATCTTTCTCTCTAATAGAGTCAAACCGTGGCATGAGTTGCAGTCTGTTCTGAATTCATAATGTTTACTTCCATCATAAAAGTAGTCCAGAGTCCATTTTAATATAATCAGCAGACATAAAAAGCATGCAACATTTTCACAACTACAATAAATCAGCACTTTAAAAGAAAATATTAGTTTGCTGAAGATGACTTTATTAAAGCACTTCGTATGATTTCCTAACAAGAAATTAACAGAGTCGCAAGATACAACTAATGAAGTTGTTAAACGTTTCTGAATTACACTGCTAGGATCGCCCCTCTATAATAACGTAAAGGGGTGTTTAGACGGCATGATTTAGTCGTCCTGACTTAGTCGTACATTACAAATCAGCTCGTGTAAACACTGCTATTACAGAGTCATATATGATTTTAGAGTCAGGACGACATGTCATGGGGGATAGAACTGGTTCTATTTGCCATTACAAAATCATGGCGAATTAGCCAATCAGCTTTGAGGTCACTGGGGTTAATTGCGTTAGGAGCAAGATAAAAGAGATAACCCTAAACATGCCAGTAGTTTGTCCTGAAAATGATGTCTGCTGCATATATTCAAGTGCACTTCAGAGGAGATCTTATCATGGTAGTAAACACTATAAACCCTGACCAGACTGCTTCCAGGGAACAGTCTGATCTGGGTCCATATTCTTCGCCATAAAGAATACCTAAGAACATAAGCAGATGAAATAGCAGATGACAAAAGTCGTGACTTGCGGGAATGAGTTTTAACATATGTACTTAGCTATAGCAATGCAACAAATGTAGAGCATGATGAGATAGCTCAAGGTGCCCAGTCAGTTTTCTTCATTGTTGAAAGAAATCACACATGACATTGTAATGCCGTCTAAACAGAAAAATCATACATGACAAAATCATGTATGATTTTGTCAGGCTGACAAAATCATGCCGTCTAAACAGGCCTTAAGTCTAAGGTGTGCTACATCTTACAAATCCTAAGGTCCGCGGTAACTGAAAAATGTCTATTACAGAGTCATATATGATTTTAGAGTCAGGACGACATGTAATGGGGGATAGAACTGGTTCTATTTGCCATTACAAAATCATGGCGAATTAGCCAATCAGCTTTGAGGTCGCTGGGGTTAATTGCTTTCGGAGCAAGATAAAAGAGATAACCCTAAACATGCCAGTATTTTGCCTGAAAATGGTGTCTGCTGCATATATTCAAGTGCACTTCAGATGAGATCTTATCATGGAAGTAAACACTATAAACCCTGACCAGACTGCTTCCAGGGAACAGTCTGATCTGGATCGATATTCTTCTCCATAAAGATTACCTAAGAACATACGCAGATGAAATAGCAGATGACAAAAGTCGTGCGGGAATGAGTTTTAACACATGTATTAGCTATAGCAATGCAACAAATGTAGAGCATGATGAGATAGCTCAAGGTGCCCAGCAAGTTTTCTTCACTATTGAAAGAAATCACACATGACATTGTAATGCCGTCTAAACAGAAAAATCATACATGACAAAATGTCAGGCTGATAAAATCATGCCGTCTAAACAGGCCTTATATTGCTTCTTCCAACTTCAAAAGCCCGTTCGTGGGTTAACCTGTTGCACGAAGTCGATTGCAACAACTCTCACCAGTGTTTTTCTAGGATCTCCCCCACACAATTTTTGAAAGATCCCCCTTTATCAAGAAGGAGGGGCTTATTTTTTATAGACAATTAAGAGAAACTATAAAAATTCAAGTAAATTGCTCGTTTTTAATTAAAAACTGTCTCGCACAGTTCCAGTAAACAGAAGCCATCACCTTGCCAGCAAAAGCAACTCGCTTGCTCGTTTTTGGATACAGAAATTGTTTCCATAGTTTGCTTTATGACTTGGATTCAGGATCAAATTAATGAATCAATGTCTCATTTTGGGCCACACATCTCTTGAAGAAATTGACCGGCTCAGCCTGAAAATGATCTAAAAGTGCTCTCGGTGTCTATTTTTTCATCGTTTTCTGTGAGATGAGACCAAACACTTTGTGCAGTGCCCTTGTAACTATGAGGTATTATCATCAATATTTGGGCCTTGTCGGGAGAAAACCTGACTTTGTGTATGCGAACAACAAAAGCACAGGCCAGCCAGCGCATCCACAATGTGACATATTGCGATCTGTAAGGCCAGTCACATGGCCTAGAGGTTATAAAACTTGAGTTCATTCTCAGACTCAAAATACAGCGCAATGATTGGCTGCTTGCGGACACGTGTCCGCAAACAGCCAATCATAGCGCTTTATTTTGAGTCTGAGACAGTACTAAAGTTTTATAACCTCGAGGCATGGTTTAACTACTGATAAATCTCATACCAGCGCACAACATGCCTAAGGAATTTATCGAGCATTTTTTTTGAAGGCTGATACACCAGTCATTGATTGAGTGAATAGTAAAGGCGCTGATCAGCATACTACAGGGATACACATTCTTGTCTGCGCCTTTACTGTTTGCATGCAACAAATTTAGGCCTTTTTGCCATGTAGCCTAGATTATGATAAATTTCCGTTCTCAGCCATATCATGATCGTTTATTATACCCCCGCAAACTTTGTTTGTGGTGGGTATACTGTTTTCACGTTGTCCGTGCGTGCGTCCGTCCGTGCGTCCGTTCGTAACGTTTTTTTTTTAATATCTTGAAGAGTCATTGCTGGATTTTCATCAAACCTTGCAAAAATGTTCATATATGCAAGACAAATACTTTAGACAAAAAAAGGAAGAGATAGGGGCCAATTCTATTAGAGTTATTTACCTTTGTAGTTCTAAATGGCTTTTAATATAGGGTTTTATTTTGTCTTTTTCAGAGACTGATGCATGTGATCAATGGTTAAAATGTAACCGTGATGTTGCTCAAAAGTTTATCAAAAAATCTTTTCTGCCAGGATGTCCATGTTCATTTCCACTAAAACGGGTAAAAAGTAAATCTATCTGGGACCCCATTCTTGAAAAAGACATTCTTTGGAGCGATGTTAGCACACACAATGTATTGGCCTACAAGCCAGGAGCAACATACTGTATGAGGTCCCAGTTAGCACCAGGAACGGTAACTCTGGCTGTACAACAGTGCTGTTTCGATGTGAATTATTCCCTCATAACACGCGGAAAGGCGGCTGGTACGCCCAACCAGGTCAGCCCCTACATATCCAAGGAGCTTCACTATAAAGTTGATCTTTTACCATGGGTGATATGTAAAGGCGACTGGACGAGGTAATTATTTATCATATTAACCTAATAAGCAAACATGCTCTTATAAGCTTTGTGGGTTGTTTTCCACTATATAAACTTTTAATTTTCAGTCTTTCCAGTGGTTAGTTTCATTATTCAATAGAATGCTTGATGAGCTTTTTGACCTGTTACATCAGGAAAAGGAGGCTTTCCAACGATTCTTTTTAATCTATGAACGAAAACACCATAAAAATTGTTTCTGATATGCCATTTTGCAGAAGTGTTGTCAAGCCAACATTGTATTTAATGATCAACTCAGAATGTCTTTAGTACAATTAGGAAATGCTTTATAAAGTTGATGATATCGAAAGCAGTCCAAGAGTTGAATATTGTTGTTGAAGACACAAACATTAGTACATACTCTCGCAAAACCAATAAGCAGCGAAATATATCTACCATATAAAAAGGGGAGTGGGGAAAACATAAATTGTTTCAAAAAGAGGGCATAGACTTTTTGAAAAGTAATGGAAACAGTATGCTTATTAGAACAAGTATGGTATGACCTATTTGGTGATTATTAAATGGTCATTGCACACATATTGGTGAAATTTGTCATTAGTTATGAGTTTGAAGGATGATCACGGGGACAATATTCACCTATGTCAGTTTATCAAACAGACGAAAATAGTTTCTACCACTTTTAATTGCTTATGAAGCTGAAAAGATAAATGGGGATGCTTTGCTTTGTTTGTCTTCCTTGTGTCTCGTGATTATAATGTGGCTCTTCCTCACGATACCACGGGTTTGTCTGCAGTTTGTGATTGTGGTATTTCCTGATCATACTCACTTTTTTTTATTATGGAATACAATTCAGACAAACATATTTTGTGAATACACAGTAGGATCAGCTTATTGAGATGGCGCTTTTGGACATCCTATATATATATTTAGCTTATTGGACAAAAATAATCGCAATTTTAAGCCCAATACCTTTGCATATCTAGACTTATGTGTTAATGGTCCAGAAGTATGTCATTATCTTTTGGTTTTCCAAAGAGATTGCAACAGTTAAGGAAATTGTGTCCTCACCATTTCTTACAATTGTCACTAGTCCACAATAATGACCAAATCAATTATTTGAACCATAATCAAAGCTGAGTGAAGTAGCAATTCAGAACTGTGCTTTTGCTCAAGGAAGAATGGAGTGTGCGATGAAACTGTTTTCCCAAATGGAATAGTGTCTTTTGACATTAGTGTTGTGTCTAAATTATCATGCTGAGGCAAGGCCTGGGGAATCTCACGGAATTCATTTCTGGCTTAAAGCACATAAGCATATGGATGTCCTTTTTAGGGACACATGCAAACATTGCCGATCCAGATCAGACATTCTGTGACGTCTGATCTGGCTCCCCATTGCTAGATTACAGAAATTCAATTAAAACTATTTCTACATTAGGCTAAAAGCTTATCAAGCATACCTCATAGTTCACTAATACTATTTTGTAATGGTAATGCATGTTTACTGCTACTGTCTATCATATTTAAAAATGTTCTGTACTTTTTGTTGTCCTTATTTATATTTGGTTCAATATGGATCCATTCTCATTTCAGCAAACTTGTTGTCCTTGTATTAGATAAATATGGCCCCAGCATTCTCATTTATCAAAGCCATTGTCTTCTATTGGGTTGATTATGGTCTCATAGCAAATTTGATGTCCTTAAATTGGGGTAAATATGGCCCTGTTCTCATTTCCATATTTTCGGTTGAATTTGTTGCTGTCCTCTTTAAGTATTTTCTTAGTTAAGTATTGATATATTCTCATGATATCATCATGGTATGTTGAATGTTAAAAAATGTCAAAGATGCCAGTGTGATCTACAGAATACATTATGCCCTTTTGATTTTAAGAAGTTTGAAATGTATGTTTTTCATGCTCTAAAACCAATACTTAACTTAAACACAGGGGGTAAACCTAGCAACTACCACGATAATGTGTTCACGTAATTTTGTTCGCAAGCAACATAAGGGACATATCGGGATAGTTATTACGTCAAAACAGCAATAAGCAAAGGTTGGTGTTATTCTTATTTGTGTTTTATTTATTATCATGATGAATGAATTGTCAAGAAATCAGGCAATGTGGTTCTGTGTAAATATGTCTTAGCTTCCTTTATGGTTCCAAATTTTATCTGAAATGCCATTTATTTTCAAGTGGAAAATGTTATTATGTAAATAGAGGATCTTACATGAGTGCTCATGTTTTATTTAATTTATTATACACGTTGGGGAAAAGCGATAAAATGCGAGGCCTGCCGAGCATTTTATCACTTTTTCGCAACGAGTTTAATAAATTCAATAATTCAGGAGCATGAGTGGTAGATTCTATTTTTCATATGCAATTTAGATTACTTTGAAGTCTCATTTCTGGCGTAAAAAGTTTTAATTGTGTCATTATGTGTGCAGCGTTGTTGTGGACATAATAACGTTTCCTGAAAATCTGTAAACCACTAGTGGTTTATCGATTGTAATGCATGGCGTTCTTTCACTCCCAGACGCAACGTCATACGATAAAGCCATTATATGTTCTATTTCTGTTCCAGGTATAATATGGTTCTACCTCCAAACAATGCTCTTAAGTGCAGGGAGAGTCCTTCAGCAAAGGAATTGCAACGCCAGCGCATCGAGGTGAAAAACTATTAATGACAAGTAGCCAGTCAGTTAATAACGGTCTACCTCCAAACAATGCTCTAAAGTGCAGGGAGAGTCCATTGGCAAAGGAACTTCAATGTCTGCATATCGAGGTGAAAACTTAAAATGACCGCTAGTCAGTCTTATCCTTGATAAGCGTCTACCTCCAAACAATGCTCTCAAGTGCAGGGGCAAAGGAATCACAACGACGCTATCGTCATGTGAAAAAAAACCCCCCATAAATGGTGGGTGATGGATAAAAGTGGTGACCTCTGCCAGTGAATACCGATTTTGCCAGTTAGCCCGGGGGTCTGCGCCTACATGAGATAATGGCTTGGTTGGCATCCTCCAAAGATAAATACAGTCATAATATGTGATGTAGTTATTGAATGAAAGAGTGACATTCAGAGCTTTACTTGTTTACCTTGGTACCTACTTACTTTGGTACCTAGATAATGTGGCTAGCTATCTAGAATGACTATGTTTTATTTTCCGACAAAATCTTATGTTGTGAGTCGCCCCTATTGAGCACCACCACAAATGCTTCCATGGAGCAATAAGATAAAATATTCCTGTTTCGATGCTAAAAATGACAAAAAGCACATACCCCCCCCTCCAAAGAATAAAAAATAAAAATAAATAAAACGACAACAAATAAACACATCTTGTCTAGGCTATGACCTTATGAAAGGTGCTTTGGACTTTTTCTTTAAGTATTTCATCTGAGTCCATTTTTATGCATACGGCTAGCAAAATCTCTGGCGAGACGGTGCATATACTCAGGCTCACTTGAGCCTTTGCTAGTCACCTAAATGATGAGCATGTTTCTAATTAACCATATTAGATACTATTATCTAACAAAGAAAATGATAATTATGCTCAAATTTCCGCTAGTGGAGACAAAACAGATCAGGACTGGTGAAATATTGGGCCTTTTCTGGTTCCAAACTTTATGACACTGTGTCCTATTTAGTATTACTTATAGTTGTAGATTTTTAAAAAGTTTATTTGAAAAGTGCAGATGACAGGAAAAGAAACACGAACAATTACTCGGCATGCAAAGAGTTAAGGCCAGAAATAAAGACTGAGAATCAGCAGATTTTGTCGAAAGATGCAAAATATAAATCAGACATGTAAACATCATGAATCGATTAGCTATCAGTCTTTCTTGCAGGGACATATACTTTTATTTAAACGTCTTGATTAAAAGAAGAATTTGTGAAGATAATTCGTGGAGAATAATGCAGTCTCTGGCTGAGAGACTTGATTATAGATGGGACGACAATGTGTAAATATCATAATTCGATTAGCTATCACTTCTAAGCAGAAGTGTCTACTTTCTATAAACATAATTTTGTTGATTTAAGAAAAAGGGAAGAAATGCACACGTTAGATGCGACTTCTGTAGATCACTTGGGAATTTAGGTGTGAAATTCAATTACAAATAAGAAGTTTAACCAGTAATTAAATCAATACATGAATAGGACGCTGTGTGGTTTGGTATTCAAATGACAAGTATGTAAATATCTGTCTTTGCTATTCCGAACTTAGACTGTTAATGGTTTAAGATATAATTACGTCAACAAAAAAAATATTGAACAGGCTTAAGTTATAAATTTTAGTGCATTATAACGTCTTATCAGTTAAGAGTATCTCACGAAAAAATATATTGCGTAAGAATATTTCAGGTTGAGGAAATAGCCTCGTTTGAGACACGGGTCGTCAATTTCGTGTGACAACTTACGAGGGTCATTTTTTATGTTCGTAGAATCGAGCTGTATCTCTACAAATATAGAAATTACGGTACCATAAGTATATATATTTTGAAAGGTCTATCTTTTGTCTATCAACTGATATAAATTTAACATCATTAGCGCTTAGTTCGGTCAAGATATATAGCTTTGATAAGGCATAGAAAATGACACTAGTCGAAATCCATGCCATTTTAACCACCCAGCAAGCAGGAAATAAGACGCTGTTAAGTTCCATTCGCTATGGTGATATATGCATTTTTCAAGCCGATTTTTCTTTTGCACCATTAAAATTAATTATTCAAACGCTAATCGTAGACAAGTGCAGCAAAACTATAAGCATGTTGTTTGCTCTTCTATAACAATTTCAAAACACCCATCAATATACCAAAATAATCACAGTCAAGTGCTAGTTATTAGATCTGTTAAAATTACGATTATGAACAAATTTTAAAATTTCTTCTGGTTTTGCATAGCACATGATATACTCAATCATTCGTCAGCAATTAAATTGATGTATCGCTTTAAGTGTGTTACTGGCAACTTCCGATATTGGCATACCCCCATGTTATAAAAAGTGGGTGGGGTAAATCAACCCCGCGTAGAAAACACAATAACAATCGGATCTGCATAATATTCTTATTGCAGTGATTTCAACACCTGTTTAGAGATACAAAAACAGTTTTAAAGTATTTTCTAAATATAGTAACGCTCCATGACGTCATTTATGTACAAAATAAGGGATTTTAGCACCCCTCTAGGCTACTTATTTTGCAGTTCATTTCTAATAAAACAAAAGCATTAACTCTGATTTGGGATGAAAGTTACCATAACACATCCATTTACCAAATAAACAAGAAAAATTATGATATTACTTTACAGCTAACATATTAAGCCACATTCAAAAACCTGTATCCAACTTCTACTTGTGTCAACTTTTTACAATAAAATTTTATATGCCTACTGTTCAATTTGCTGAGGTTCCAAACACATCTTCCATATCAAAAAATTGCTGCGCATTTGCTATAATGTTTATATAGTATTGTAGCACGTGGTGTCCTCGATCTGCAGCCAAATTTTCAGAAGCTGTGTATTGATATGTACCCATTTTCATGCAATTGTTACTAACGTTCTGTCAGAGACTATGTCCATAAATGTCATATTTCTACCATATTTCCAGTGTGCGATATATAGGTATGTCTTTGCCTCTTAGAAGACATTAAAGTAATGCATTTTGATATAATTTTAGGTTGTATGTATAGATAAAAGCTCAATCTTTCCAAATATATGCATTATGTATGCATTTACTTTCGCCGTTTTCATTTAATCTACCTCTCTACGAACATAAAAAACGTCCCTCGTACTATTTTTGCCATGCATTTGAGTAAAATTAAACTTCATTACTTTTGATGGCTTTGCAAATTGGTTTAAAATATTGGTACGAATCATTTCCATAAGTCTATATTCTTTAACCTGCGACGATTGTTGAAGAAACGCAATCTGGCTCATGTTTCAGATGGCCTTTTTGGATGGTGTTAACGTTAACCACAAATTGGCAATTGAGCATGGCATCTTATCTTAAATGGCAAAAATTTCTGCAGGCCTTTTCTTGGTGCATTAAATAACGTCTCCCTTTATCATTTAATTCGTTACATAAGCTAAAAAAAATCGCAGTCGGTAACGTGTCTGGCTAAAGATGCGTGTCTGACTGCAGATCCAGGGGTCGCGAGTTCGATCCCGGCCCGGTCCCATACTTTCATGGAGATTGATCATGAAATAATTTCTACGATCATTCTCCTCCCTTCCGCTGATTCATTCAAGAAGGGTTGTTGTCAGTTACAAGCGAAAGTATGTGCACAAATTACTGGTTAACCGCTTGTTCAAGCCTGCCCAGGAAAAAGTGTGGTTAGGTGAACTGACCGTCCTGCAATGACCATAGCTGTTGACTTGGGACGTAAAAGCAACAAAACCAACAACCAACATAAGCTAAAATGAGAACGTTGAAAAGTTTCACCTACTGACCTACATTTTTGTCTTAAATTTGATGTCATAATTTTATAAAGTTATCGCTCGCAAGCATGCCTCTTTGAAAAATTGGTCCAAAATTTGAGCATGGTTAGCAACCATAAACAGCCCAGACTGAGGACAAATTCAAATTGATATCATAAGTGAAATATGAATAATGCTGTCACGTGTATGTTGGACCTGTATGACGAAATCAGAATAACACGACACCTTGATATCAAATTAAAGTAATTATCCAGCCTCGCCAAACCTCTGCATGAATGTGCAGTACGTGGCTGACCAATCTTTTATACCATTGCTAAGAAAACAGTGATAATAAGTGAGGCGTTTTTTGTTGACGTAAGTATACTTTTACTTTAATGACTAAGATGTCGTCTGCTTTAGTATTTTTGAAAAATCTTTTGCAAACAATGTGGGTCCAGATCAGACTTCTTATTAAGGAGCAGACTGATCAGGTTTCACTGTTGATATGCAAATTAAATCAATCTGTTGTTAAACGAAAAAGATGTAGCAGAGGGTATTTTGACTACATTTTGGTTGGCAGTTACAATGTTAATAAACCTTTTCCAGTGACGTATATTCTTATATAGGTAACTGCCTTATCCTTCCAATATTTGTTTAGTCCTGATAACGTTTTTTGTTCTTTACGTCTGCATGCGTGAATCAAGAGGGGGGGGGGGGGGGGGGGGCAGGGGGTCTGGACCCCCCCCTGAAAATCACAAAAAATAGTATAGATTTCTTAGAAATACTGGTCCGGACCCCCTAAAATCACAAAAATAATGAGTATGATCAGGAAGTACCACAATCACAAACTGCAGACAAACCCATGGCACCGCATGGCAATGCTACCAAGCCAGCATCAATGTTTGGCCATCATCGGCACGCTAGCGAAACGCCATTTAAATGGCTTTTCGCTAGTGGGCCCATGATGGCCTGCTGATAATGGCATCTGGATTCTCTCTCCCCTCATCAATACGTCAGAGTTGAACCCCCTCTGACAAAACTTTCTGGATCTGCGCATTGCCTGCTACCTATTTTCAAGTGAACTTCAGACTAGATGTTATCATGAAAGCAAACACTATGAGCATAGATCAGACTGCTCCTTTGGGAGCAGTCTGATCTATGTACATGCTGCTAGCAGACTACCTAAGAACATAAGCTTACAAGAGAGCAGATCACAAATGTCCTGACTGGCGGGAAAAGAGTTATTCCACCGCTTTTGACATCATGCTTTAACGTTGGAAAACTTTTTTCCTAACTGTTTAGGGAAATGTTTTCCTACATTTAAATCCAACGTCGCATCTGCAGCAGACAACTAAATACAAAGTTTTATCACTTTATTTTAAAGGCTTACAAGGACGTGGAAAGTGCAAACTATGAGACCGTAGTGTAAAATATATTGCACAGATTTCATTCGTCATGCGCGGATCCAGAAAATTTTGTCAGAACTTTGACAACGTTTATTTTTAGTTTATGAGGGAGGGAGGATCCGAATGCCAATATAAGCGGGCCATCATCGGGCTGCAGATACCCAATGTCGACAAGTGAAAATGAGCGAATTTATGTAGTTTCAGTTATATTAGGAATTTCTATCGCTAGATTGACTTGCTAGCTCGATGCCACATTACCAATGATGTTTTTTACGATATTTTGAGTCATTCTTTAAATGGTTTTGTTTGTTTTGTTGCTTTACGTCCCAAGTCAACAGCTATGGTCATGGCGGGACGGTCAGTTGACCTAATCAAACTTTTTCCTGGGCAAGCTTGAACAAGCAGTTAACCAGTAATTCGTGCACATACTTTCGCTTGTAACTGACAATAACCCTTCTTGAATGAATCAGCGGAAGGGAGGAGAATGAACGTAGAAAGTATTTCATGATCAATCTCGACGAAAGTATGGGACCGGGCCGGTGTGAGATAATATTTTGACCCCCATAATATATTGACCCGCGGGTCAATATATTACTGTAATATTTTGACCCCCCCCCCTATAATATTTTGACCCTCCTACTAACTTTAAAAAGGAATGATGTAATATATCTGATTAAGGTTTATTTATCATAACAGCAAAGAAACAATCTTCTAAAATTGTTTCGTCAAATTTTACTAAATGTGGAGGGGGGGGGGGGGGTCAAAATATTATACCATAATATATTGACCCCCCCCCCACCCACTCGAACATAATTTGAGCTATCAACATTGATATTGTGTCATCAAAGATCTATAAATGGTCGAAATGATAAAGCAAAGCTGTAATTGGATTCTGCTTTGAAATTGCGGTTCCTTGATATCATGGAGGGGGGGTCAATATATTACACCATAATATATTGACCCCCCCCCCCCATCAAAAAGAAATGTCAACCAGGGAATAGTATTGTCTGTGATATTGATTGTTTTGTGTGTTGATTCTAAGTTGTCACTGGATTTACAAATTACCGTTCTTGAATATTTGTTGGAGGGGGGGGGGTCAATATTTTATACCATAATATTTTGACCCCCACCCCAATCATTAAAAAATGTCAACAATGGACTAAAATTGTCTGTGATATTTACATGTTCTGAGTGATGAAGCTAAGTTGACACTGTATTCCATTGTCAAATTACCTTTCTTGAATATTTGGTGGGGTGGGGGGTGGGGGGGTCAATATATTATACCATAATATATTAACCCCCCCAACCACCAGAACTTAATTTGAGCTATCAACATTGATATTGTAACATCAAAGATGTATAAATGGTGAAAATGATAAAGCAAAGCTGTGATGGGATTCTGCTTTAAAATTGCCATTCCTTTGTATCATTGAGGGGGGGGGGGGGAGGTCAATATATTATACCATAATATATTGACCCCCCCACCCAATTAACCCAAGCGTCAACCACCGAATAGTATTGTCTGTGATATGTAAATGTTTTGTGTGATGAAGCTAAGTTGTCACTGGATTCCATTTACAAAATACCATTCTTGAATATTTGTTATTTGTTGGAGGGGGGGGGGGTCAATATATTATACCATAATATTTTGACCCCCCCCCCCCCAATCATTAAGAAATGTCAACCATGCATGGGCTAGAATTGTCTGTGATATTTACATGTTCTGAGTGATGAAGCTAAATTGACACTGTATTCCATTGTCAAAATACCTTTCTTGAATATTTGGTTGGGGGGGGGGGGGGGGAGAGGGGGTCAATATATTATACCATAATATTTTGACCCCCCCCCCCCCCCACAATCATAAAGAAATGTCAATCATGGACTAGAATTGTACATATCACAGACAATACTATTCGGAGGTTGACATTTCTCTTAAATGGGATGTGTGTTTGTGTGTGTGTGTGTGGGGGGGGGGGGGTCAATATATTATGGTATAATATATTGACCCCCCCTCCCCATTCCAAAAAATATTTAAGAACAGTATTTGCACATGGAATCCAGTGACAACTAAGCTTCAACACACAAAACATTTACATATCACAGACAATACTAATCCATGATTGACATATCTATTTTATGGGATGGGGGGGGGGGTCAATATATTATGGTATAATATATTGACCCCCCCCCCCTCAATGATATAAAGGAAAGACGACTTAAGCAGAATCCAATTACAACTTTGCTTTATCATTTCGGCCATTTATAGATCTTTGGTGACACAATATCAATGTGGTTAGTTCAAATTAAGTTTGGATGGGCGGGGGGTCAAAATATTATGGTATAATATATTGACCCCCACCCACCCCCCCTCCAAAATTATTGAAGAACAGTATTTCGTAAATGGAATCCAGTGACAACTTAGCTTCAAGACACAAAACATTTACATATCACAGACAATACTATTCGGAGGTTGACATCTCTTTTTAATTGGATGTGTGGGGGGTCAATATATTATAGTATAATATATTGACCCCCCCCCCCCTAAAAATATTCAAGAACAGTATTTGGACATGGGATCCAGTGACAACTTAGCTTTAAGACACAAATCATTTACATATCACAGACAGTACTATTGGGAGGTTGACATTTCTTGTTAATGGGATGTGGGGGGGGGGGGGGGGTCTATATATTATGGTATAATATATTGACTCCCCCACCCCCCCATTCCAAAAAAATATTCAAAAACAGTATTTGTACATGGAATCCAGTGACAACTTAGCTTCCACACACAAAACATTTACATATCACAGACAATACTAATCCATGATTGACATATCTATTTTATGGGATGGGGGGGGGGGGGTCAATATATTATGGTATAATATATTGACCCCCCCCCCCCTCAATGATATAAAGGAAAGACGACTTAAGCAGAATCCAATTACAACTTTGCTTTATCATTTCGACCATTTATAGATCTTTGGTGACACAATATCAATGTAGATAGTTCAAATTAAGTTTGGGTGGGTGGGGGGTCAAAATATTATGGTATAATATATTGACCCCCCCCCTCCAAAAAATATTCAAGAACAGTATTTTGTACATGGAATTCAATGACAACTTAGCTTCAACACACAAAACATTTACATATCACAGACAATACTATTCTGTGGTTGACATTTCTTTTTTATGAGATGGGGGGGGTCAAAATATTATGGTATAATATTTTGACCCCCCCTCCACATTTAGTAAAATTTGACGAAACAATTTTAGAATATTGGCTCTGTGTCGTTATGATAAATCAAACATAATTACATATATTTCATCATTCCTTTTTAAAGTTAGTAGGGGGGGTCAAAATATTATAGGGGGGGTCAAAATATTACAGTAATATTTTGACCCCCGGGTCATAATATTATGACCCGCGGGTCACTTTTTAGGCGGGTCAAAATATTATATGACACCGGGATCGAACTAGCGACCCCTGGATCTGCAGTCAGACTCGCATCTGTTGCCAGACACGTTACCGACTGCGCTACGCTGCCCGGTTCTTCAAATGGTGAAATGTTTATATAAACACCGACTCAGTCAGTAACACCGGTGCTGTGACGTACTAAATACTGACGTCACCAGCCTGTAAACAACCATGGTGCTGTTTGAAAAACATAAAATTGGTTTTCGATGTAACAATAAACATACAAAGCGGCTCTAAGTGGCCCCTTACAACTAATCCTCACTTCGTATGCAATATATACAAGCCTGTTTGCTTACAAAACAGGATTTCTTTTGGTGTTTTGATGCTGGGCTTGAGCACATGGCTGCTCGGTCTCATGGTAATGAACAAATTTCGATTGGCTGAGAAAGTCATGTGATATAAGTACATAAGACTTTAGTCCCGATAGAGATCCGGAAAAGTACTGAAGGCCTATGAAATCAGCTATTTTGCGAGAGTTTTATTTTCATGAAACTTCTCGAAAAAGAATTTATTGCACGCTTTTAACAGTCATGTTTTAACTGGCAAAAACTAATGTATTAATCAGGCAATTCACGTGCTGTTGATACACAGCTTCTTACTTCTCATATACGTATTCTAGGGCCATCACAAAAAGTGACTTCATCAACAGTAACGTGCTTAGAAGCGAATATATTTTAGTGACATCAGGATTACGTAAGTCTTTGCTCTGGAACAGGCGTTTTTAAAAACTACGAATCATGCATGCTTTTTTCATCGAAGTTTCTCGAAAATAAAACTCTCGCGAAAATTTCTGAGTTTACAGTTCTTCACACAGCCTACATGCATTTCATATTCACTTGCTTTCAGTGTTGCTGTCCCCTTTAACTAAAATTCATCATTGCAATTTTCACGAATGTATTATGATTTGTCTGTGAGTAAATCCGTTCAGTTATTAGATCTTTAAACATTACAAAATGGCTTAAATCCTTTTGTATTGTTAAAAACTATCTTCTTGCAAAAAGCATAATTTGAGCATGGAGTTCTCAAATGAAAATATCTGAAAAAATACAGCTTTGCTTAATACTAAAAGTGTGGACAAACTCTGAGTGCTTATCAAATGAACACTTGCAAATTTAAGTCCCATAGAAACCCAACAAACATACAAGATGAAACAGTTAAACACGCCTACCAAACGCTCTGATGCTCAATCACTGCTGAATTTGAAAAACAACTGCCCTAAGACGAGAATCGAAAATCGACCAATGTCATGCAACAGCCAATAGATTCCAATATTTGTGGTATAAATACGAGGTCAGAAAGTTCTCCTGTTTTGTCAGATTTACTTTTCACGTAATATTGGTGTACTAGAATCATACAGGAACATGTTAATAACCATTATGTGATAAGTACTAATTAATTGCACGCTATAAACAGTCATGATTTATCTGGCAAAAACTAATGTTTTAACCAGGCAATTCACGTGCTGTTGATACACAGCTTTTTTTACTTTCCGTATACGTATTCTAGGGTCATCACAAAAAGTGACGTCACCAACAGTAGCGTGCATAAAAGCGAACAATTTTAGTGACGTCAGGATCACGTAAGTCTTTGCTCTGGAACAGGCGTTTTTAAAACCTACGAATCATTCATGCATTGGTAATACAAAATTAAACTTTTCGAAGCGTTTTTCCAGTTTTCAAGCGAAAAAACGACTTAATGCAATAATAGCAATGAAACCTGGTTTTCTGATACACTTAATCTGCTAGACCCCCAAGGGTCGTTTAAGTCCTCGCCTTTCAGGCTCTGGTTTCAACACCACCCTCCGGGTCCAACAGATGTTAATGCATAGAAAATCATGTTTGATCCCAAAATGCATAAACTGGTTCAATTAACAATTTACGTGAGAGAGCAGTGGCTCATTTGGTAGAGCGTTAGACTTGGGGTCAAGAAAACATCCAAATGTGACTGAAATGTTGTTTAATAGGACATTAAGCATCAACACAAAAAAGTTAGCATAGTTTTTGTATATATTGTACTTAATAATTCCAAATTAAAATGATAAATCTCTCTGTTCTTCTTTGATAAATACATGGAAGAACCAACCTCATGGGAAAAAAACAGTAAAACCTGTCTTAAGCGGCCACTCAAAAAGAAGACAAAAAATTGGTTTTCAAGATGGATTATCGCTTAATGCAGGTCAAAAGTATTGCAGAATGCTCCAAGGAGAGAATTCGGCAATACTTTTCCCCTTCATAAAGCTACCATTTGTCATTAAGATCTTTGTCTTGTCTACTTTTGAGTGGCCGCTTAAGACAGGTTTAACTGTAGCAACAAGGTGCCATGTGCACACCTTGGATACCCTTAAGAGTTTTTCCTGTGCACTCTCTCAGTAGATAAGGTGGATGCCCAGGCTGATCTGTGTCTTTGCTGGCCGTACATGCTGTTTTGCTGTTTTTGACTTGAGGTGGCTCACATGTAAAGAAATATCTTGCAGTCTGATTTAGATAAACCAGAGATAAAGTAAGAAAAAATCTGCAATTTGCATTCTTTGAGCAGCTTTAGAGCAACAACAAGTCGATATAGAGCATAAAAATGGTCATTGTGAAGTCCTAGTAATGACTATTAATCTCTGGTATATACAGACAATGTTTCCTGTGTGACAGACATAAAGCTCAAATAAGGAGGCTAGATGGTCTTGAATGGCTGTTTTGTTTTACCCTTGTCTCGCCACTATTATTTTTGTCGTAGAAATGGTGTCTGCTATTTTTTAGGGCAGCATATACTCGTGTACTTCAGACTCGATTTTATCATGGAAGAAATCACTACGAATCCAGGTCAGACAGCTCTCCCTGAAGCAGTCTGGTATGGGCTCATAAATTTAGCAATACAGGAACGTAGCCAGAGGCGTTATCATGTTGAAGCCTATCAAAAAAGGAGATTTAAGAGATATGCTCTAGTTTGTTTACTTTTCAGAAAGCGAATAACAAAAGTGCTGATCAGACTGCGTAGATGCGCAGGCTAGTCTGCATATTTGTTGTTCACAAGCAGCAAAGCCATAATAGTAATTCTTGTTTCGAGGTTCATATGATGTTGAAACTTGAAACTTAGGCTTCCTAGCTTTCACCTAGCTACACGCCTGCAATAATAATAGTGTGTGCAAGAACATAATCAGAAACGAGAGAGCTGAAGACAACAGTCATGACACAGGGGAAAAGGGCTAAAAATGACAGTGTCATTGTGGGAAGTTATACCTAAAAATGTCACACAGTATTAAAGAATCTGTAAAGAAGTGAAGTTTCTAATTAACTAAAATTAAAAAAACAAAGTCACATAACTTTTATTTTACATGCTTGACTTGTGTCTTATTTACAATGCAAAATATGACCAGTTTAGGGGATAAACGGCAAGTGCCAATTCAGCTTATTTGTTTAACATGTTTTTTTTTTATATATATATAACCACGTGTAGCCAAAGTGTAAGTGTAGCTGATAGAGAGGTTTACTTTCCTCTGAAACATCTGTATAGACTGATAACTAGTCTCTCAAGAATCTCCAGGATCGTGATAACACTTGCTCCTATTGCCAGTCCAAGAAAACCACCAAATGATGCTGAAATGGAATCGTGATTACTGTAAATTATGAAATTTTCGCGGGGACTTTATTTTTGCGAAACTTCGCATATGCGTATGCGAAGTTTCGTGAAAATAAAACCCTCGCGAAATTGAAAAATCACTCTGTTGTTTATTGATATGGGTAAATCTTGTCTTAATCGCGAATTTTTCACATCACTAATGTGTCTTTTAATGCTTTTTGCTAAAATAAAATTCTCGCGAAAATTTCCGAATCTATAGTATATTACAGTACAGCCTGGATAATCAATCTATCCCATACAAGTAAATAGGGATGAAGAAACTCAGATAGCTTGCAGTTACAGCTTACTCGAATTAACAGGTTCTTCCATCTGCTATTATACAATAATTCCAACTCAATGTTTTTATCGTTTTTTCGGCGATTTTGATGGGTCCGTTGGCAAAACTAAATGTTTTTTTTCCCTTCGATAAAAACCCATGCTTATGAATATTTGATATCTGCCTCGATGTCACAGTGCTAAGATAGTGTTAACAATACTAACGAACTGTACAAAAGTATTGGTGTGTCAGAGATAAAACATTCACCAGTTTAAATATAGTTAAGCCTATTGAAAGCTCGTTTGAAAACCCTTACACCGAATAGCGGTGCATCTTCAAAGCAACGGGGGGGGGGGGACTCTAAGAGATGAACTGGATGACGAAGTCATGTGACGTAACTTAACAAACAGTCACGTCATTGAAGAGAATCGTCAACAAAACAATGTCAAGGCTACATCAACAACGAAATGTTCCAGCACAGTTTGACAGCATTAATACGAACTTTTTAAATTGGCTCTTAGGTCCTATTAATGTGGGGATTTTAGGCAGGGACTTGTGAAGGTAAGCGCTTTTTAAAACCTAGTAAGGCCTAAGTCTTAATGTTCTTCAATGAGCCCAGCAAACTGTTTGACAAAAGAAAACGATTCCAAACTAAATGCAGTGGTTTTTGAGCTCATACTCACATATTCGCTCCCAATAGGATGCCATTTTAATCATTTTTTAGCAAAACAAAGTTTTGAACTGACAGAATTTTCAGGATGGTTGCCCAGTCTTTCATGGGCAGCAGTTACGAACTAGATCCTATTTTCCTTCAGTGGGCTTTAAAAATGAAATATTGTCAACAACCCTTATACAAATGAGCTGTTTTGTTTCGAAGTTGGAATTATTAGGAATGAATTGTTATTTTTGTGGATTGTATCAATGTGTAAACTCCGATGAATCACTCACATACTTTACATAAAGCCAGTTTGTGAGTGATTCACTAGAGTTTACACATTGATAAAATCCACAAAAATAAAATTCATTCCTAATATAAACTTGGGATGTTCCATCCTATATATAAAAAATGAATAAGCACTAAATTTATTTACTAGATTCAGTCTGTACGAGTGTGTCAGGTATATGAGGGTGGTATTGGTTATGGACAGATCTTGATATTGGATAATAGTTATATTTCTGAAAACTGATAACTGGACCTTCAAACCTACATGTAACTGATAGATGCAATATGACATTTTGATACTGATAACTGATATTTGGGCTTACATAGTAAAGATATTTGATACTGCAGATCCCCATCAACACCCTCAGAAATGCATAGCTTCCTATTTTTCTTTTCTGCATAGTTCCAGTGAAAGTAGCTTTAAAAATGTATATTATATATTATGGATAAATTGGCAATTAATATTTGTTATTTTTTAAAAGAAATATGTTTGATGGATAGAATTGAAGCAACTACACGTCCATGCACGGATCCAGAGTGAACCCACCCATACGCGGATCCAGGAATTTTCGTCAGGGGGGGGGGTCCAGGTCAATCTGACAAAAAAGCTCTGACAACGGTTTTTTTTCAGTATTCAGCTTATTTTACTGAAGTCAAATGGTTAATTTCGAAGAAAACTATCATTTTTCAAGGTTCCAGAGGGGGTCCAACATTTTCCAGGGGGGGGGGGGGTCCAACTTTTTCCAGGGGGGGGGGGGGTCCAATTGCTTATTCCATATAGAAGCCCATATAAGTTGTGATTTTCAAGGGGGGGGGGGGTCCGGAGCCCCTGTCCCCCCTCTGGATCCGCACTTGCCACCCCTGCAAAATAAAAAAAAAATAGGTTTCTTTGCCAATACTGGTTTCGATCCCCTGAAAATTTACGAAGCTGCCATGCCAGCATTTAATTTTGGATCATCATTTGGCAGCCAGCGAAATGACATTTTTTTGCTGGTGGGCCAATAATAGACCGCTTATAGTAGTATAGTTTTTGGATCCTCTCTCTCTCCTTTTCAACAACAAAATTAGAAAAAAACAAAACAAAAAAAAACCTCTCCGGATCTGCGCATAGACGCAAAACACATTATTTAGTCCTTAAAACGCAAGCGAAATAACTGCATCTAACATTAGCACAGAGGTATACATTGTGTACCCAGATCAGACTGCTCCTGTAGGAGCAGTCTGATCTGGCTCCACACTGTCTATGAGGCTTCAAATAGTTTAGTGGACGACAAAAACATACATTTTGTGATTGTGCGCTTTAAGGGTTAATAAATGTAAGTTCCTTGTGTATACGGTTAGGATTTTCATGAAATGCACGCACGTTTGCACGGCCCAAACAACTTACTTATTCTTCACCAAACTATAAAATAGAACCTGATTTCCCTTGTTTAGCAGATGAAATAGCTGAACCACGACCATATATGAATATTAAAGTTGCCGTCTTTACAGCAAGCGAAAAGTCTATAAATACCAACCAATCAGATCTTCGCTTGTAAACTCCAGTATCTGATCTTCCTGTTTCACCATCAAACTTTCATAGTACACCTGGATTTGCAGTAGATTAGCCCTATAATAAGACCCATATACTGTAAATTCGGAAATTTTCGCGAGGGTTTTATTTTCGCGAAATTTTGCATATGCGAAGTTTCATGAAAATGAACCCCTCGCGAAATGGCCTTATTATTCTATCAATAACTGATGCAAGTCAATCATGTCATAGACGCGAATTTTTACGTCGCAAATATGTCTTTTAACGCAATTCGCGAAAATAAAATTCTCGCGAAAATTTCCCAATTCACAGTACACGATAAGTTTTCTTGAGCAAAGTTTTTCTTTATTTGATTTTTCTCAGATCATTTTCTTGTACAAGAAATCTATGGAGGAAATTTAACAAGAAAAAAAAGATTTTGGGAGTATATATACCACCCCAAATAGAGACTCATCCTATTTTCCAATGATCTCTTATCAAACTAGCCATATAATACGCAATAAGAACGCTGTGAATGTTTAGCAGCAGCATTTTAAAAGAGGTCAAATAGTCCACGTTTATTGAGAATACTAGACTGCTTGTATCGTTGTAAACACTTCATCCTTTCAATGTTAACTCAGACAAATCAGGTTTGTACAAGTGCAGATGTTACATGCAATTTGTACAAGAATAGAGTCACAATTAGAAACAGAATAGTCGATGTTATCATGGACTTTCCTGCAACAACTTAGCAAAATCGTTCAATTTCTTGTATCCCGTGTACACCTCATCCTATTTGTTTTCTTTGATAAACTACCCTTGTAGGCTCTATTCTTGTACAAAGGACATGTGACATCTATCCAAGGGCAGATGTCCCATGTCATTTGTACAAGCATAGAGTCATCCGGAACAGAATTGTCGATGTTATGAGCAGTTCTCACAAAAACTTAGGTAAGTCGTTTCACTTATTTTATCTCGCGTACACTTCATCCTAATTGTTTTTTTTGGACAATTTACCATTGTAGGCTCTATTCTTGTACATAGGACATGTGATATCTACCTATGGGCAGATGTCTCAGGTCATTTGTACAAGAATAGAGTCATAAAGAACAGAATGGTTAATGTTTTGGTGTCTTGGTGCAAGTTCCCCCAAACTTAGACAGATTGTTTCACTTTTTGTATTTTGTATACACTTCAGTCTATCATTTTTATCTTGAACAATTTTCCCTGTACAAGGGCAGGTGTCGCACGTCCTTTATACAAATATAGAGTCATGAAATTTTCAGCAATTACTCATTATGAGTAGAAGTCACCGTTCTACGAGGGTTAGTCAAAAGTAACTGAGCCCTACCTTATAACATTTAATTCAAGTAAAATGGACACATATATATTTCATCGCAGTTTTATGTCAGCTGTTCAACAACCTAATTTATATCTGTTAATGGGCTTTACATACAGGTTGCTAGGCAACCGAGCATGACCTGTCGAACAGGTGCGTTCACGCTGTATACATCAATAAGCGTTGCCATGGAAACGATAATGCCAATGTAATGCTGCTTTCACTATCATTTGATACATATTACATGTACCTACTCAGTGCCAGAGAAAAGATAACAACTGACCCCAAATTATAGATGCTGTGGTAGTTTGATTTCAAAATTTAGCAATTTTTTACGCGTCTCACGTCCTATAATTTACCCCACCCACATTTATATTAACACAATTTTAATAGAAAACATAAAATAATAGCCTAATAATGCTTTTGCAGTACTGTATACACAAACAAACCCTCAGAAATATTAAATTCCTTGTTTGGAATAAATGATTCTGTTTCCATGGCAACACAATCCTCATGTATTTGAAAATTTGTGAAATTTTGACTTATTTTGTTGCTAGGCAACGCATGAAATCGGTGTTCACCTAAACATTTACAAACCAAGTATGGTGAAAAGACAAAATGGCATATGTTATTCAAATAAATGTCAAATACGTCTATCTAAAAAATTATCAAGCCCACAAGCTTTTTTAAGACACACTGTATATTCCTGATGGCGGAGATCATGAACGCATCGCTCTGACTGACGATCTTTAGTTGCCTAGCAACCACAACAGAAGCTTCACCGGGGTAATAATTTTGGGTCAAAACGTCTATGACACATAATTATAAAAGATAATCACATTTCTTGTCTGCAATGCGATGCTAAGAAATAATGAGGTAGGGCTCAGTTATTTTTGACTAACCCTCGTATTAAAAAGGAATAATAAAATATTTTATATATGCCATTTAAATGACCTGCTTATCAAGCTGTAATGTGCTTGATTAAACATGTTCACATGAAATAAATCGCATATAATCAATTAAGTAGACTGTTGGTTCGAGCCTCACCAGTGTCACTGCGTTGTGGTCCTTGAGCAAGACATTTATCCTAGCTTAGTACTGGTTCAACCCAAGAAGACCCGTCCCTGTTTGACTGAAAGATTGTTGATGGGACGTAAAGAATCAAATCAAACAAAAGCAGCTGCTTATTTTAAAAAATATCAGAAAATGCGGAAAATGAGCCTTTTTTTAAAAAAAAAATCTTAAAAAATCTGGCACAATTCAAGAATTTGGTGTTTTTTTCAAGCCGGCTGGATGGGTTTGTTATCAATTGTACTTCAATTAAAAAAACTGCAATCAAAACGCTTATTTTCTTCAAAAAAATATTTTCCCATTTTTGAACCCCAAAATTATAAAGTGATAGAAAACTCTTCCAAAGCACTACTTAACTTTAGTCCATTGAAATGCACATATTTGGGCAAAAATCATTTCAATATCATTAGCGCTTAGTTAGAAAAATGAAATTGAAAAGTTGCCACTTATTACGTTGGTTCAGTGTATAGAAATACGAAAATGAATTTTGGAAGCGTTTTTCCAAAGTTTTCAAGTGACATTATAACTTGATGCAATAATAATAAGCAAACATGGTTTGTCGATGCACTAACATCTGCTAGACCCATCAATTTACTGTGAATTAAATATAGTTTAAACCAAGGGCCTTTAAAACATTGCCTTTCAGACTTGGATTTCAACCCCACCCTGGGAGTCCAGCAGATTTTAATGCATAGAAAAACATGTTTGATCCTTATTATGGTCAGTAGTCTCGATAATAATGTAGTGGTCTGATCTGTGTCTTTATTGTTTGCAGTGATCCAGAGGGGGTTCAGTGGATTCGCGAGAACTTCCTCCCCATCCCCATTTTAAATATCCTATGAAAATGAAACAATTTGGTCTCAGTGAGACCAAATTATTTCATTTTCATGGGGCATTTAAGAAAAATGAGATAAATCAGCAAAGCGAACCTCACACCTTTATACATATTATTCCTTATCCAGAAATCCTGGATCCACCCCTGGTTTGCTATAAAGGCTTCAAAAATACAACAGACGCAACATATGGCTATATCAGGGATACAGACCAACAACTTTGACTTAGGACCCACACTTGCAAAATTCAGAATTTAACGTAAGGGCTATGGGCATTTCCTCCAAATTTTTGAGGAGCTGAGTCCAAAATTTAGGGGCTGTGGGCTACTAGGCCCCTGTTAGTCTTTACCGCCGCTATATTCGTAATTGGCATTGAAAGAGTAAATAAACTAACCCTTAAAGCGCCAATCACAGCAGCAGACGACACATTTTGCGACATTTTTCTCAATTTTCAAAAAAAGGTATGATATTTCATGAGTATCGTCTGCCAGCAGACAATCCTCATGAAATATCATGCCTTATTAGTTATTTTTGAAAAAGCGGCACCTTTTTAAATTATCGTCTGGTGCAAATTATAGGTGGCGCTTTATGGGTTAAGGCATGGATACCAAGAACAAGACTGATCAAGATCAATATATACAGTCTCACTCTTCGATTAAGCAGTTCTCGCTTAGACAATGATCAGACGATGAGAAATGCTAATGAAATACCTCGTATAATCATGATCTATTACGTTCCCTCTTCCGAAAACTCTATCATAGTTGGTGTTAGGTAAATATGAAGAAGACACCGTTGGTTTGTAAGTAGTCACGTGACAGGGCAGTGGACAGTAACAGGCACCAAAATCGTAGTTCCAGGTAAAATTACCTGCAAGAAATAATGTGTACAGAGGCAGTATCATATTTCCGGGTAAAATTACCTGCAAGAAATAATGTGTACAGAGGCAGTATCGTATTTCCAGGTAAAATTAACTGCAAGAAATAAGGTATACAGAGGCAGTATCGTATTTCCAGGTAAAATTACCTGCAGGAAATAAGGTATACAGAGACAGTATCATATTTCCAGGTAAAATTACCTGCAGGAAATAAGGTATACAGAGATAGTATCATATTTCCAGGTAAAATTACCTGCAAGAAATAAGGTATACAGAGACAGTATCATATTTCCAGGTAAAATTACCTGCAGGAAATAAGGTATACAGAGACAGTATCATATTTCCGGGTAAAATTACCTGCAGGAAATAAGGTATACAGAGACAGTATCATATTTCCAGGTAAAATTACCTGCAAGAAATAAGGTATACAGAGGCAGTATCGTATTTCCAGGTAAAATTACCTGCAGGAAATAAGGTATACAGAGACAGTATCATATTTCCAGGTAAAATTACCTGCAAGAAATAAGGTATACAGAGGCAGTTTTGTATTTCCAGGTAAAATTACCTGCAAGAAATAAGGTATACAGAGACAGTATCATATTTCCACGTAAAATTACCTGCAAGAAATAAGGTATACAGAGGCAGTTTCATATTTCCAGGTAAAATTACCTGCAGGAAATAAGGTATACAGAGACAGTATCATATTTCCAGGTAAATTTACCTGCAAGAAATAAGGTATACAGAGGCAGTATCATATTTCCAGGTAAAATTACCTGCAGGAAATAAGGTATACAGAGACAGTATCATATTTCCAGGTAAAATTACCTGCAGGAAATAAGGTATACAGAGACAGTATCATATTTCCAGGTAAAATTACCTGCAAGAAATAAGGTATACAGAGACAGTATCATATTTCCAGGTACAATTACCTGCAGGAAATAAGGTATACAGAGACAGTATCGTATTTCCAGGTAAAATTACCTGCAAGAAATAAGGTATACAGAGGCAGTATCATATTTCCAGGTAAAATTACCTGCAAGAAATAAGGTATACAGAGACAGTATCGTATTTCCAGGTAAAATTACCTGCAGGAAATAAGGTATACAGAGGCAGTATCGTAGTTCCAGGTAAAATTACCTGCAAGAAATAAGGTATACAGAGACAGTATCATATTTCCAGGTAAAATTACCTGCAGGAAATAAGGTATACAGAGACAGTATCGTATTTCCAGGTAAAATTACCTGCAAGAAATAAGGTATACAGAGACAGTATCGTATTTCCAGGTAAAATTACCTGCAAGAAATAAGGTATACAGAGACAGTATCGTAGTTCCAGGTAAAATTACCTGCAAGAAATAAGGTATACAGAGACAGTATCATATTTCCAGGTAAAATTACCTGCAGGAAATAAGGTATACAGAGACAGTATCGTATTTCCAGGTAAAATTACCTGCAAGAAATAAGGTATACAGAGACAGTATCGTATTTCCAGGTAAAATTACCTGCAAGAAATAAGGTATACAGAGGCAGTATCGTATTTCCAGGTAAAATTACCTGCAAGAAATAAGGTATACAGAGACAGTATCGTATTTCCAGGTAAAATTACCTGCAAGAAATAAGGTATACAGAGACAGTACAGGGCTCGAAAATTGTACACGTCCGCTCGTATTTACGAGTGGAAGTTCGGTAAGGGCGAGTGGAAATTGCCATTTGCTAGCCCGACAGGACGAGTAGATTTTTTTTGTTTTGTAATTATTTTTGAGGAAAAAAAAGAACTAACTAGCATGTTTTACAGCCTGCAAAAGCAACGCAAACACAGTGAAGAAAGATCTTTCGGTAGGTTTAAAATGTCACTAAAATGTGACCAGATGTTTACACTAGTCAGCAGTAAAGGCAACTGGTAAAATCTGGTTGATCTTTGAACTTAATACCGAGACACATTAGAAAATCAATTTGGCCTAGGGGTTTTGAAAGTATAAAGCCAACGATCCAGATTTCATCTCTGTATACGAAAAAGGGGGTCAGTCTGATTACCGCAGGCTACCACAGGATACCGCAGGATCCCCTGATATTGGCGTTTTCAATGGAATTTACCATATTATTACATGGAATAGGCATTATATAATAAATAACAGTAAATATCTTCACTTATTTTGTTGGTAAAAAATAGCCATGCAATAAACCAACTGATTAAAAAGACACCCTGTCACATTAGACTAAGGATAACACAATTTGTTGTTATTAATTCGACAAATTATATGATTATTTTCTATTTTTATATTTGATATATTTTTCATAACTATAAATAATGAATTATGTGTTTTGTCTCTTTTAAAATACCAGACTTAAGGACGAGTTCAACTGGAGTAAGGACGAGTGAAAAATTTAGACCACTTGCCCCACAGGACGAGTAGGTCCAAAAATAAATTTCGAGCCCTGCAGTATCGTATTTCCAGGTAAAATTACCTGCAAGAAATAAGGTATACAGAGACAGTATCGTATTTCCAGGTAAAATTACCTGCAGGAAATAAGGTATACAGAGGCAGTATCGTAGTTCCAGGTAAAATTACCTGCAAGAAATAAGGTATACAGAGACAGTATCGTATTTCCAGGTAAAATTACCTGCAGGAAATAAGGTATACAGAGGCAGTATCGTAGTTCCAGGTAAAATTACCTGCAAGAAATAAGGTATACAGAGGCAGTATCGTATTTCCAGGTAAAATTACCTGCAAGAAATAAGGTATACAGAGACAGTATCGTATTTCCAGGTAAAATTACCTGCAGGAAATAAGGTATACAGAGGCAGTATCATATTTCCAGGTAAAATTACCTGCAAGAAATAAGGTATACAGAGACAGTATCATATTTCCAGGTAAAATTACCTGCAAGAAATAAGGTATACAGAGACAGTATCATATTTCCAGGTAAAATTACCTGCAAGAAATAAGGTATACAGAGGCAGTATCGTATTTCCAGGTAAAATTACCTGCAGGAAATAAGGTATACAGAGACAGTATCATATTTCCAGGTAAAATTACCTGCAGGAAATAAGGTATACAGAGGCAGTATCGTATTTCCAGGTAAAATTACCTGCAAGAAATAAGGTATACAGAGGCAGTATCGTATTTCCAGGTAAAATTACCTGCAGGAAATAAGGTATACAGAGACAGTATCATATTTCCAGGTAAAATTACCTGCAAGAAATAAGGTATACAGAGGCAGTTTCATATTTCCAGGTAAAATTGCCTGCAAGAAATAAGGTATACAGAGACAGTATCATATTTCCAGGTAAAATTACCTGCAAGAAATAAGGTATACAGAGACAGTATCATATTTCCGGGTAAAATTACCTGCAGGAAATAAGGTATACAGAGACAGTATCATATTTCCAGGTAAAATTACCTGCAAGAAATAAGGTATACAGAGGCAGTATCATATTTCCAGGTAAAATTACCTGCAAGAAATAAGGTATACAGAGGCAGTATCGTATTTCCAGGTAAAATTACCTGCAGGAAATAAGGTATACAGAGGCAGTATCGTATTTCCAGGTAAAATTACCTGCAGGAAATAAGGTATACAGAGGCAGTATCGTATTTCCAGGTAAAATTACCTGCAGGAAATAAGGTATACAGAGACAGTATCGTATTTCCAGGTAAAATTACCTGCAAGAAATAAGGTATACAGAGGCAGTATCGTATTTCCAGGTAAAATTACCTGCAGGAAATAAGGTATACAGAGACAGTATCATATTTCCAGGTAAAATTACCTGCAGGAAATAAGGTATACAGAGACAGTATCGTATTTCCAGGTAAAATTACCTGCAGGAAATAAGGTATACAGAGGCAGTATCATATTTCCAGGTAAAATTACCTGCAAGAAATAAGGTGTACAGAGGCAGTATCGTATTTCCAGGTAAAATTACCTGCAAGAAATAAGGTGTACAGAGGCAGTATCGTATTTCCAGGTAAAATTACCTGCAGGAAATAAGGTATACAGAGGCAGTATCGTATTTCCAGGTAAAATTACCTGCAGGAAATAAGGTATACAGAGACAGTATCGTATTTCCAGGTAAAATTACCTGCAAGAAATAAGGTATACAGAGGCAGTATCGTATTTCCAGGTAAAATTACCTGCAGGAAATAAGGTATACAGAGACAGTATCATATTTCCAGGTAAAATTACCTGCAGGAAATAAGGTATACAGAGACAGTATCGTATTTCCAGGTAAAATTACCTGCAGGAAATAAGGTATACAGAGGCAGTATCATATTTCCAGGTAAAATTACCTGCAAGAAATAAGGTGTACAGAGGCAGTATCGTATTTCCAGGTAAAATTACCTGCAAGAAATAAGGTGTACAGAGGCAGTATCGTATTTCCAGGTAAAATTACCTGCAGGAAATAAGGTATACAGAGGCAGTATCATATTTCCAGGTAAAATTACCTGCAAGAAATAAGGTGTACAGAGACAGTATCGTATTTCCAGGTAAAATTACCTGCAGGAAATAAGGTATACAGAGGCAGTATCATATTTCCAGGTAAAATTACCTGCAAGAAATAAGGTATACAGAGGCAGTATCATATTTCCAGGTAAAATTACCTGCAGGAAATAAGGTATACAGAGACAGTATCATATTTCCAGGTAAAATTACCTGCAAGAAATAAGGTATACAGAGGCAGTTTCATATTTCCAGGTAAAATTACCTGCAGGAAATAAGGTATACAGAGGCAGTATCATATTTCCAGGTAAAATTACCTGCAAGAAATAAGGTGTACAGAGGCAGTATCGTATTTCCAGGTAAAATTACCTGCAATAAATAAGGTGTATAGAGGCAGTATCGTATTTCCAGGTGAAATTACCTGCAAGAAATAAGGTGTACAGAGGCAGTATCGTATTTGGAACATTACAGAGACAGTATCGTATTTGGAACATTACAGGGGCAGTACCGTATTTGGGACATTTCGTTCTAAACAACAAAGTTGAAGTATTTTAACCCTTAATGCGCCAATCGCAACAAAAGTTGTCTGCTTTTCTAGTCTGCTGAAATGTTTAAGAAGCCTCTATGGCAAACAGTGTGGGCCCAGATCAGACGGCTCCTTTAGGAGCAGTCTGTTTGGGGTGCGCGCTGTTTTCTTCTATACTTAATTTGTGAGGAATGTTAGGCAATTATTTGCAGCAGACGACTTTAGCAGACGACATTTTCAGAAGCATTTTTTCTTGGCAATTTAAGGGTTAAACTGTTGAGGGGTCGGTCTATAAAGTAATGTTTAAGTGTATCTGGTTTCCAATGTGTGAATGTATGGAAATGATAAAAAGAACCGATTAACCCTTTGCCAACTGAGTAATTGTTCACGCTTCTTTTGCTGCCTGCTGATTTGTCTTCTCCAAATCAACTTTTTCGCAAAATTCTTTCAACGAATACTATCAGAGTGTCAAACAGAGATGCATAAAGCAGGCCTAAATGACGTCAGAACAGTATCACGCTAGTTTGGACCTGAACCAACGTAAGGGCTTATTATATTGAGAATAATGGGCGAGGTATGGTAAACAAATATTCACAATTTTCTGATTCAGGCGGTTAAATTAAGGTGTTGAAAGAATACAAAATAGTATCTTCAGATGGAAAGAATTGCAATACAAGTCAAATATGGATTTTTTAAATGATTACTTGTTTAATTGATCTATAAAAGCAAGTGATCGGGTTTTGCGTTTCTAATATTCTGGAATATAGAATTCTTCTCTGTGCAAATTACATGTATACAGTGCAAACTTCATGCATCCATGCGCATATCCAGAAAGTTTTGTCAGACAACCTTTTGTTTATTTTATAGTTGATGAGGGGAGAGCGGGGATCCAAATACCACTAAAAGCGGTGCGTCATCAGCCTGCCTGCAAATACCGTTCAAATGGCGTTTTTCCGGTGGGCTGATGATGGCCCAACATGTAATGCTGACTTGGTTTTTCAGGGGATCCACACCAGTAAAACTACGAGACCCTATACTTTTGCGAGTTTTCAAAAGGGACTGACCCTCTTGCTCCCCCTCTTGATTCGTCCATGCTTTGTTCATGCCAACAATGAAGGCTCTGATCAGACTAAGCTGATGGCTATGTTGATATAAACATTCTTGCAATTCAAAACCACATTCGTGGAATCTCATGACAAGGCTTGTTATTATTACTGAAAATTCAAAAATTTCCATTAGAATTTTAATTTCGACAAAAGCATTAAATGACATACACTCAAAAACAAAAATAAAGGGTCAAGTCTATGTATATACAATGTATTATTTCTACTGAACTGAATTTCAAGTCACTGCATAAAGAAATCAAATAAAGATCTTTAAAGCGGGTTTTGGCAGCATGCTATATTGACAGGGATTAAACGAATTCCTTATAGTATTTTTTTGAAAAATATGACATTTTACAATTGGTTGAAATTGTATTTTCTGCAAAAAACTTAAGGTTTGGATTTTGATACCAGTAGTTTAATTCATAATATAAGTAATAAATTTGAAAATTTTGAATACCATCTAATATTTGATATATGATTTAGAAGTCTTTGAAGCAACAAAACCATTTTCACTAAAAGAGACACCGCCTTTTCAAGGAATTTTGAATATCCAAAGGTGTTCATATTCATTGGCGTGTTGAAAAAATCGCTTGAAATCGAGTTTAATTTGATAGGTCCTAGTCAGATATTGGAATAAAAAAAAAACTTAAAGAAAATGTTTAACTTTGAGAAGTGCTAGTTTTGGGGCATCATGTGTGATTTTTGAAAATTGCATTCTATTTTCATACAGTTTATAAAAATAGTTTTATTATTATTGCTAATCAACCTATTCTCAATACTTTTGTTGCTGTTAGTTTGGGATGAAAACTTTTCCTTTATCACATATAACTTAAAAAGTACACATAACAGTTTTATGTAATGTGTATGGAAATAAAGTACATTAACCTTTCATTTTTGTGGGGTATATTTGTGACATATATACATCTTGGAGCAAAAATAGTAATAATTAAAAATAGTAAGTGAGTATGATCAGGAAATACCACAATCACAAACTGCAGACTACCCTGTGGCGTCGCGAGGAAGAGCCGCTCAACCATCACGAGACACCAGGAAGACAAATTAAGCAAAGCAATCAGCTCTCTCTTCCCCATCAAGATGATTGCAATACTAGAATGGAAATAAAGTAACGTACAACAATACATAGAACAATTACAGACTCCCACAATGGGAGTAACAATAAACAAAAAAGTCAACAACGACAGAACCACCGCCTTAGAACGGACAGCAGCCTAAGCTACCGGGGGGCTTTAATGCATTTTACTGGTACCAAATCTTCGCCCTAGATTCTGCTGTTGTTGAAGTACAAGAAATGTTCAGCTCGCATGGAGGCCATCTAACTAATGCAATGTATCATCATGGAAAACACTCTAATCAAATAAACCCTCAATGATGAAACAAGGAAAAGGGCTCATGACTCACAGATAGTCAGAGCTAAAGAAAACCTCAAGTTGAGCCACGGTGGGTCCAGCTACAGATAAGCATCAGGCACCAACCCACCGACTAAAGCTTTACGTCAGAGCCGTCATAGAGTCTGAGCCCTGACCCACCGTCGTGCAAAGAAGAAACTATAGCTATGAACCGTGATTGGGTTTAAAACTAGGCATGCAGACTGTCGCATGATATCCAAATTATATCCAACCCTTATATAACGTTTTACTATCTTTTTGAATTGATCACTAAAATTAGGTTTTCCAACAATTCGTTTGAATTTATAGACTAAATCACCATAAAATATAGGTTCTGATATGCCTTGTTGCAGAAGAGTTTTTAACCCAATGTTGTATTTAACAATTAATCTGAGTGTCTGTTGTAGAATTTAGAAAATGCTTTTCGAATTTTATGATATCTATAACCTTGTTTTAATGATTTAGCAGTTAAAAATAAGTTTCTGTTGTTGAAGTCATCAACATTAGAGCACATTCTAGCAAAACGAATAAGCTGAGAAATATATACACCATAGGAAGGAGAGCGATGAACATCTCCATCAAGAAATGGGAAATTAACTATTTCAAAATTAAAATCATCCCGTTTATCATAAATTTTAGAAGAAACAATCCTTTAATGAATATTTAGATTTTCGCACCCGTTCATAGCCTCATGAATTAAACAAATTTGATTGATAGCTGCCAATCTCACTTGCCGATGCAATACGCTTCAAACATCGAATTCATTCACCAGAAGTGATACTGGTATTGTGATTGACAGCAAGCCACACCTGAGTCGCACGTGCAAAACAGGCCTCGTGTTTGCTCCATTGGCTGTCCATGTTAAAGCTGGCTGTTCCACTTAATTTTACACTCCGACTAAACCGTTAATACGATTATATTTTAAATAAAAATATGTTTTAATACTTAAATTAAAAAAAATCTTTATATTTTAGATATTTATAATAAAATGTAAATATAAGCAATAAATTCAATTTTGGAATGTTCATTGAATCATGAATACTTCCGGTCTATTGCAAAGTTAATTCGAGAAGCACTTCAGGCTTCACTTACTTTGCAAGAGACCAGAAGTATTCATGATTCAATTAACATTTTAAAAATCTAATTCATTTCTTAACATTACAATTTTGCGACTGGGGCATGATTTACTGTCCTGTCAGCCATGAGTGACAGTGACGCCATGTTTTGTTTACAAAGTTATCAGAGACTTAGATTCGATAGATCACTTGTATATCAATCCTATCCTGCGGATAGGATTAGTATACAAGTGATCTATCGATTCACGTTAGCTCAAGTGAAGTGTACAAGAATGTTTTACTTAACAATTGTAAACAAAATATTAATCACTGTCACTCTTGGTTGGCGCGACAGTACCTATATCTTTAAACGTCATAGTGATTTTTGCCAATATGGGAGGGTTACCTCTTGACAATTTCCGAACTGACAGTTAATACTTTGCATATAATTATATGAAAACTGTTATACTTACGGTTCGCATCCTGGACACAATTTATCAGTTGTAGGGGAGTGCATTCACTGTAGTTACCTAAAGTTGAATAGAATACATTTACATGAATATTAATAAACTTATGGTTTGCATCATGAACACAATGAATCAGCTGTAATAATGTATGTTCTAGTTTATCCGATACAAACACTCTATAAACATATGATATTGCTATTCCTATGATCATTATATAGATTATTATTGATGGTTAAAACTATAAAATCTATTTTTTTAATGAATAAAAACAAGTTTTTTTAAATGTCAGTTTTCTTTTTTTTCATAAAGATTTCAACAGCTGTAGTTATGCCGTGTAAAGTTGGTAGACTTTCTCCCCATAAATCGATAAAGTGTTGGTATTTTTTTTTATATTCAGGTACTTCCAAAATATTAGGTTCTGAGGGAAAGCAGAATACTACTTAAGCCGGTGCTAGGAGGAGTGAAAATTGTTGCACCTTCCCGTTGTTCTCATGAACAGACTCAATAAAACTGCTGTCTTATTATATTGTAGGTTCTCTCTATTTCTGAAGGATCCGTTTCTTGAGAAAATTTTGAGGTCGCAACAGCTGTCTTTGTGCTGCGCAGAGAAGGTAAAACTTCTCCCCTTTCATCGATATAGTGTTGATATTTTTTCATATATTGACCATCAGGAATATTGGGTTCTGATGGAAAGCAGAATACTGCTTAAGCCGGTTCTATGGGGCGTCAGAATTGTTGTAGTTTCCATTAGTTCTCATGAACAGGCTCAATAAAATCGAGTCTACTGTTTTTTTTTGTAGGTTCTCTTGATTTCTGAAGGATCCATTTTCCGTCAGATTATTCATATTGCAAATCCAAAATCTTAACTATCTTCATATCTATTATACTGTGTGTGTGTGTGTGTGTGTGTGTGTGTGTGTGTGTGTGTGTGTGTGTGTGTATGTGTGTGTGTGTGTGTGTGTGTGTGTGTGTGTATGTGTGTGTGTGTGTGTGTGTGTGTGTGTATGTGTGTGTGTGTGTGTTGGAGATGGGTTTGGGATGGAGTGGGGGTTAGGGTGGATTATTATATTGTAATCTGTTCTGTCTATTCATCCATCCAATCTGCCGCTCATTCGTCAGTAGGTACATCTTTCAGCCAGTTGGTTTTGCATTTATTTATTATGAACACAGGCATAATAACCTTGAAAATGTCAATAGTAAAGTAAAAGTAAGGGTGCAAAGATCAGGAATCGATACAATCAAGTACCACACCTGACCCTGGATACCAATGGGAAAGTGACAAACTCACAGTTAGACACCACAAACGAGAGCCACGAGGTCAACCCTTTCCCGGCAGGTGACCACTAGCCACATATAAACAGACGCGCACAAAGGCATAGCAAACTGAAGACAGAAAACATAAATGATCCACAAAAGAAGTACCGCCTTAGAACGGTCAGTAAAATATTTTACTGGAGGGCTTAAACCGGTTTAACATCGCATTTTCTTGTCACATGCATAGGATATGCTTTTTAACAAGCCAGTTTTTTGCATTTGTATTTGTTTTTGAAATAGTACACAATGTGTTAATTTAAGTTGCAATTGTTGTTTCTTTTTATTATACTGAACAAAAGTGAAAACGCTACACCTAAATTGTTTGCCATCTATATACAAAATTATGCAAACCAAGAATGCAAATGAAAGTGCACCTTAATGCTCAAATACTGGGTAATGCATAACCGTAAAAGTTTTACGAATGTTGTCACGAGGAAACACATGAAAGTCAATTAAATGTGACAGGGGTCCAATTTTTCAGGTTGCAAATTTGAACAGAAATTTCACAGAGTTTAGAAATCCACTACCTACGAGACCCGACTGCATGAAATGGTAGGCTAGACATGTGACAACCAGAAATGTGAAGGACTTATCTCAAGTGTGTTTTGGTCATTTATACTGAACTACAAAAGAAACCCATCAGTTTTGTATGTCTAATATTTCTTTTATTGGTCATAAAATAAATTAAGTTTTATATCATATAAGTCACAAAATTTATTACCTCAGCTCCAGTATAATTTATTTTCGGTACAAACTTTCGTCTTTTGCTGTAATATGGATGACTGTACTTTTAGCATATGCTGCCCGTGCAGTTGTAAGGTTCGATGAACACGCGAGAAACTCTGTACATGTAAAGTGGAATATTAGACTGATATTTTGCCATCCTTAGAATTTTGGAATAAGTAATGCCGCGCTTAAATATGGATCAGAGAAACCAGGCGATAGGGATGTTATCAGCTGGTGCTTCTCAACGCCATGTTGCTCGTGTAATGAACTGTAACCAGAGCACGATATCTGACCTTTGGAATCGCTACCAGCAACAGGGACACGCTAGGGACCGTCCCCGCAGCGGCCGTCCTCACGTGACGACAGCACATCAAGACCGATACATGCGTCTTACACATGCTCGAGACCGGTTCCTACCAGCTGTAGAGACTGCTAGGCATACAGTAGGCACACATAACCGGCCTATTAATGGTAACACAGTAAGACGACTTTTGCGGACGTTGGGCTTAAATCAAGACGCCCGTACATTGGACAAGTCTTGCTGCGCAGGCATAAACAGGCGCGTCTTGCCTGGGCCAATGCACACACTCGATGGCCTCGCCAGAGATGGGAAAACGTTCTCTTCACTGACGAAAGTATATTAAACTTAAGTTATTCTGACGGTCGACGCAGAGTGTTCCGGCGAACTGGTGAACGTTTTGCTCAATGTTGTGTCGCGGAGGTTAATCGGTTTGGCGGTGGTGGTTTGATGGTCTGGGCTGGAATAAGTCAGAACTTCAAAACGGACCTGCATATTGTGCGTGGACGATTAAATGCGAGGACCTATCGCGATACCATATTGCAACCCATCGTCGTTCCGTTCATGAGAAACAACGGTCTCACGTTGCTGCAGCAAGACAACGCCAGACCGCATACGGCTAGGATAACTACTGACTTCCTTCGACAACAAGCCGTCAACGTCATGCCATGGCCTTCAGTAAGCCCAGATCTCAACCCGATCGAGCATCTGTGGGATGAGCTTGGGCGACGCGTTCGTGCTCGTCCAGTCCAGCCTCAGAATCTTCAACAACTTGAGGTTGCTCTCAACCAGGAATGGGCGCGTATTCCCCAGAACGTTGTGCGACGTTACGTTCATTCTATGCGATCTCGTTGTGACGCAGTCATTGCTGCAGAAGGGGGTCATACCCGCTATTAGACAAGTTTAATTCAAATTACTGATTGAGACGTAAACGAGATGTTCATTATCCAGAGAAAACCTAGTGACTGGAACTTGTCATTTTTCTGAATGACCCCTTGTGTAAACACTGGCATATTACAGGAAGGGATTTAAGTATAACTGAGTAATTTTTCGTTGAATTGGTGCAGAATTGATTGTTGAAGGATATTATATTAAATATATTTTCATTTCTTATTCCGTTTTAAATAATTGCCCCGAAAAAGAGACTGATGGGTTTCTTATCTTAAAAAGTGGGTTTTCCATCAAATTGCCAAGTTTGAAATTTTAACACTGGAATCTCCATAGGAAAATCAATGTGTTGTTGCAACTTTGTACGAGGACATTTCTATTCGAGAAATGGTAGAAACAATGTGCTGAGAGGTCTACCTGATTTGGCAAGAGAGAATTATCGAAAATCGTTATCAATCGAAGATTAACAAACATTTAATATTCCCTATTTGTTTTTGTCAAAGGGAGACAATTTTCATTTTTTTTTTTTTTACAAATTTGATGAACTCGAAATTGATTTCAGAGCTTGTTTCAAGTGATTTAGCAGTTTTCTTGTGTTTTATGCAACACAATTTTGACCAGTTTTGATAAGCATAACAATTTTAATTTGCGCACACGCAATAGCCAAATTCAGTGAATAAAGCTTTAAACACTTAAAGGAGCATAACTAAAACACCAAAAGAGACAAATTGATGGAGTTTGGACGAATCGTTTGCTGGATGTCTGGGAAACATTATTAAGCTTTAGTAAATATTTTTTGTCCAATACTTTCTCACAAAATACAGATAATTGTAGTGTAGCATTTTCACTTTTGTTCAGTATATTATTATTTGCTTTAAACTCTTACTATGTATATTTTCATGCTTTCTGTCGTCTGCTGGTTTTTTCTACATTAACTTTTCTGAAAAATTATTTCGGGAATACCGGGTGCCAAACAATTTTGATCCAGACCAGGCCCGACGTTTTGTCGGGCCTGATCTGGGTCAAAACTGTTTGCAAAGGTTATCAGCACACAACACTGGTAGGCAAAGAACTTAAAGCTGCATAGTCTGTAACTTTTGATCGTTTAATTTTAGAACAAATGTTTGTATTTTTCAAGAACACAGTAAAAAAAACTAAAATTCAGGTATACATTTTACCAATTTCGTAAATCTTAACAAATTATCAGTATCGAAACACCAGCATTTATGTTAAAATTAACTGTCTATAATTATTGGAGGGACGCAAATAACTACCAACACGAGAAAAACACACCTGTTTTATAAGATAATTCACTTTTCCGTGCAGTTTTCAGCTCTAGTGAGCAGATATATTTTAAAAACATAACTAAATTCAACTTTTACAAATGATTTAAAAAGAAAATAAAAAATTTCGAAAAATGTTCATAGTTGCAGACTTAGTCTCTTTAAGAGGGCAAGATCTTACCAACGCCATAGGTTGGTGTACAATGACACTGTTTTTGTACAAACTTTGACCGACATTCCACCATACAGGCATATGGACTGTAAACACTGTAATATTCTAGTGGATTCTTGAAGTTTTCAGATTTAGTTTCCACACATTCGCTGTCACCAAAGGCTTTCACTGGATAAGGTAAATAATTTGCCTGAAGAAGCAAGAAATTATTGTTTTGTATAATACATGTTTTGATCCATTTATTTCCCAATATCATCAATTGAATCGGTCCATTTCCGGATTAAGGGCTGTCGGATGGGTTTTTATCAAATTTGAATAAAACATTCTGTGAGCACAAGACGCTGCAAGATTAAAAAAATAAAAAAAAGTTTCCCACCTAAATAATTTACAATAAGTATTAACTATAAGTAGGTCATAGATCATATATTACAATTATAAAGAAAATTTGTTTACTCGCTACGTTCGTTGCCACTTAACTACTTTATAATATAAGTCAAAGTAAAACTCATACGATGACGTCGCGCCTCGCCTGGGAGTGTTTTGAAAATAACACCATGTATGATAACCGATAAACAACTTGTGGTTTACAGATTCAATATGTTATGTGATAACAATGTCCCGTATGTATAGATAATCTACATTTATAAAGGAATTAAGTGGGAACGAACGCAGCGAGTGAACCTCTTAATTTCTTTATAATTGTAATATATGACATATGACCTACTTATAGTTTTCTCCTTTGAAAATGGTCGCATTGACCACTTCACGGATTTCCTTAATAGATGTAACACATATTAAAAATATGTGATTAAGTTGGCCAAAAATTTAAATTTCTGTGCAAACTGATTGGTTGTGAAGCACAGGAAGGGGCGGAGTAAACTATAAATATGACATCATCTTAGCGTTTTTACAGCGATTTCGAAATAATTTTAGTGTCATATTTTTAAGTTGAATCTAACGTTCGTGCTCTTGTATTATCGGATTTTAAAAACTCCTTGCAAAAGAAATGACGAGATGCTCGACAACCTCGCATCTATCTCTTTTCCCAAACTCCTCTAATAAAATTCAATAATATATGAGCACTCATGTGAGCCTGGTCCCGAAGTTTATAAACATTTTTTCATGCTAAACGTAATCTATCAAGCCCGCAAATGTTAAAAACCCCATAAACGATGACACTTTAACATTTAATAGCATTATTAATACAACGTCTGAGAGTTTGAAAGCAAACAAAAGTCTATTTTTTACCTTTTGAGTTTTTTGGAGTTGAAATTTCATGGTCACTTGAGTTGAGCATGAAAAAATATTTATAACAGCGGAGCCAGAACCTATATTCATTTAGTACCATATTACAGTAAACCTTGTGTAAATCGGTCACTCTCAAAAAGGCCGAAAATAAGTTTTCAAGAGCATTTATCTCTAATGCAAGTCAAAAGTATTGCAGAATGCTACAAGGGGGAGCAATCGTCAATACGCTTGACCTGCATTTGCTACCATTTGGCATTAAGATCTTTGTTTTGTGTATTTTTGAGCGGCCATTTTTCACAGGTTTTACTATACCTCTTCTTTCCTCAATGATATAGAATATAAATGTCCTGGGCTGAATGACAACGCAAGGCGATAGTCTGGCTCCTCATCAGGTTCATGAATAATAATCTGTCATATAAAAGAGGAAGATATGTACTATACATATAAAACAATGGAGGATCTAACCCGAGGTCGACCCTATCTAAGTTTTTTGCCCGACCCTAAAACATTTCATTGTAAAGAGATAGAAAAAGGAAATAGAAAGAAATTATCTTGTTTGTCATATTTCTTCCAAAAATACAAAAAAAATATTTTCTTTTTCGGTCGGTTTTTCTTGTGATAATAATATTGATCAAGGCTAAAGTATTTTTCCATGGGATTTTCGTTTCAAACGTTTATTGCGGAAGTACACTAAGTGACCATTGGTGAGTTCCCAAAATGGCAAACGATGTTTCATTTCCAAAGAGTACGTACAAACGTTGTTTCATTTCTAAAGAGTATGTACATTTATAATTTGAATATCTTGAACGAGATGAATTTGCATCTTCCTGATGATTCACCGTCATATTGGGAGCGGAGGGGTATTTGTACCCCTGATCCGAAAAATTATATCATTGAATGAATCCACACGAAAACTTAGCAAAAAGTATCAGTTTTAAAGGATCTCTAATGAGTGTTTGAATCAATTAGTCTTTAAATGTTTCATTCTCTCCAATTGAAAACAAACAGCACCCAGCGACATCTAGACCCTAGGTCAAATTTTGCTTTATGAGGGTGCTCGAAATTTCACACAAAATCATAGAATATTTCCTTATCTTTGCTTTATCTCCTTGTTATATCTTGATTTATATGTTCAAGGAGATGATGTATTGATAAGTTAGGTGTCTTTCATGCAAACCAAATATCGATGTGTCTTGATCCACATCTGAATTAAGAGTGAGGTAGGCGCCGTGAAACCGATTTAAGCTCTCCAGTAAAATATTTTTACAGACCGTTCCAAGGCGGTACTTCTTTTGTGGATCATTTATGTTTTTGTCTTGTGTTTGTTATGCATTTGTGTGTGTCTGTTTATTTGTACCTTGTGGTCACCTATTGGGAAAAGGGCTGGCCCATTGACTCTAGTTTGTGGTGTCTCATTTTAAGTTTGTCACTTTCCCATTGGTATCCAGGGCCAGGTGTGGTACTTAATTGTATCGATTCCTGAACTTTGCACTCTTACTTACTTCTATTAAAGTAATTTTCTGTAAATATGTAACCCAAATGGTACTTTCAACTGAAAATAATAGTACACAAGTATTATATCACTAGCTTTGCTTTTTGTGGCACCAATATCAGGACTGCCAGTGAATTAGCAGATTTTCTTAAGATACAACCATAGCTTGTATCCATCAACATTTATTCAAAACAAATCGTTTTCAAACAGATCACTGTTCTGATACTTCACCAAACAAACACACCAATTATGCATTTGTTTATTTAGTGTTTTTTTTTCACAGCCAAAGTATACTGCATTAGGAATATTTTCATGGCATTATTATCCGTCCAGTTTCTTGCACTGCATTGCTATTTTTCAGTGACTATACTAATTAGAACTTTTTAACAGAATGTTTACGGTACAGTAAAACCCATGTCTTAATGACATCTGGTAGCTTAATGAAGGTAGAAAATATTGCAGAATGCATTCTGCAATCTGCAATACTTTTGACTTAAATTAAGCGATAATCGGTGCTTGATTGGATTGATTCCTGATCTTTGCATTCTTTCTTGCCTTTAAAGAACCATATTTTGGTATTTTTGAGAGTGGCCGTTTTTCATAGGTTTTGCTGTACAGTTTAAATATTTCTACCAATTTTCAATAAAATTATTACAATTTGACATTTTACAGCAATTTTTTTCAACACCTGCTATTTCTGGGTGATAAATAATTATGTCTACCTCATTGAAGCCAACTCATTCTAATTGTATAGTATTAATGAAAACCTACCTTAACACCTGCACTAAAACCATCACCTATGAAGTAATTATCCTGGTCCAACCAAAGAAGAAAAGATACCCCACCTTCAACACCCGTCAGCTGCGTTTGTATCGTCTTATTATGTTCCTTGGACCCGAAAATAAAACAATATCCATTCTCTGTCTTTTTACGCCTTAAAAGTTTAAAGCAACTCGTTATATCAAGAAAGACCCAACATAGTGAAAAGGTCCTTTGTACTTGTGGAGAACCTTTGATGAGTAAATCTCTCAGACTAACCGTCTCAAGAAATTCATCTCCCAAATTTTCAATAACGTCCATGTTTGTGTCTTCAGCATAATACTCCTGAAGTAATTGTCGAGTTCGGGGATCCTTGACTGAGTCATTCGTGATCAGGTTGTAATTACAGATCGTCAACGCGGGGAGTGTTAAACGTCTTTGCAGCTTCATGGTCGTTTTTGTAACTGTATTGTATTCTAGGTAGCGTTGTGTTTGGACGACACACGTAGCGACAAGGTAATACAGTAAACTTCCAAAGAGAAGGATCCAGAACAGTCTAAAATAATGATAAATATAAAAAAATAATTAATAATAAAAGATTTAATAAAAGTATCCTTTTATATCTTGATTTGTATGTGCTTTGGTATAATACATCGATAAGCTGGAGATCTTTCATGCAAACCAAACACCGTTTCCACCGCCATTCAACTAGTTGATATATATAATACATTTTCAAAGGCATTGGATGATGGCTTAGAAGTAAAGGCAGTTTTTTTGTGACATAAGCAAAGCATTTGACTGTGTTTGACACAAGGGGTTATTATTAAAACTTAAATCTGTAGGCCTTAGTGGCTCCCTGTTAGGATGGTTTTAAAACTACTCGAGCGATCGCAAACAAAGGGTTGTCTTACCAGGGGGTGCTCCACCTGGGTAAGCATAAATGCGGGTGTACCCCAAGGCTCTATTTTAGGACCACTTTTATTCCTTATTTATATCAATGATATTGTAAAAGATATCAACTCAATTATTCGTCTTTTTGCAGATGATACTAGCCTATATATTATAGTTGACTCTCCAGAGGAAGCATCACAAACCATTTATCAAGATTTAGTAAGAATATCTTCATGGGCTGAGAAATGGCTGGTATCTTTTAATCCAAATAAGACTGAATACATACTACTGTCTCGTAAATTAAATAAACCTGTTCACCCACCTGTAATTATGAATAATCAAGTAATAACAGAAGTCGAAAGTCACAAACATTTAGGAGTAACATTTGAAAGTAGTGGTACTTGGCACAAACACATACAATTAATAACTACAAAAGCATGGCAGCGAATTCACATTATGCGAAAACTTAAATTTCGTTTAGATAGAAAAGCACTAGAAACTATATATATGACATTTATTAGGCCAATCTTAGAATATGCTGACGTTGTCTGGTGTAATATCACTAAGTATGAGGAAGACGAACTTGAGAAGATACAGCTTGAAGCTGCCAGGATAGTGACTGGAACAACCAAATTAGTATCCATTGAGAATTTATATAAAGAAACTGGCTGGGGTACTCTTAGCTCAAGACGAAAGCAACACAAATTGACTCTGTACTATAAGATGACCAACTACTAACTCCAGCATATTTCAGTTCATTGATTCCTCCCCTTGTAGGTGCCATGTCCAGGTATCCACTAAGAAACAGCGAACAATACCAAACGGCCGGTCGGGCTGGAGTACGAAGAGGAACGGGTAAAGGCACGGGCTGCGCGAGACCCTTTGGCGGGCTGCTGTAACAGGCGGCTCGCCGGGGGACGAGCGCGGAACGGTCTGCCCAAGCCTTTCCGTGAACTGCCCCAGCTTGCGGCGGGCCGTCTCGCAAGGGATGGCCCTGTCCGCTTCGTCCGGCGACTAACAGTCGACTTAGAACTGGCACGGACCAGGAAATCTCCACTGTACTATAATTCATTTTCCCCTCAACCATACGTGAGTGAAATACTCTAGGTAACACAGTTCAGTCCTGTCCATCGGTTTCTTCTTTCAAAAAGAAGATGTTAACGCGACAACATGTTCCTAATTACTATTATCTCACTGGCAACAGAAACGAACAGATACTTCATGCTCAAATTAGGACAAATTGTAGCAGTTTGCATTACACCTTATTCAGTAAAAACATCATACAAGACAAGTTCTGTACATGTGGCGAAATAGAAGACGTCCAGCTCTTCCTCTTCTCTTGTGCAAGGTTCACTGTCCAGCGTCAAATTATGCTAGAAAAGGTTTAAAGACACTGTGTCCCAACTCTTAACGTGCTGTTGTACGGTGAACGAAGCTTAAACAGCAATACCAATTGTACTATCTTCAAAGCTGTTCAGGAGTTAAACACCCATTCAAAACGATTTGAGAACTAACTACCAATATAATGGCACGTTTTCTTATCCAATAAGGTTGATACCATGGAAACCTCTCACTCTCTCTCTCTCTCTCTCTCTCTCGCTCTCTCTTATCTGCAAGTTTACGCACGCACGTACACACACACACAAACGCCGCGCGCGCTCACGCACGCACGCACACACACACACCCACCTCTTAGTATCATTTACTATCTGCATAAAGGTATAATCACATATAATTCAATTAGAAACATCATCAAGAAATCGACTGCTAATCAAATTGTGTTATTTAGATGATTCCTTTAGGGAAGCAGATTCAAACAAGTCTTAGACTTATTTCTGTATCCCTTTCAAATGTATTTTATTGTATATATGATGTATCTGTTGTATCTCGATGTACCTTATATTTGAATTAAATATTGTTTAGACTAAACCAAACATCTATGGATTTTTTGTTATTTGTGTTTATCTTTGCCATACTGTCTAGTCTGTTCTTGTAGCCTTGTGATCACCAGTTTGGAAAGGGCTGACCTCTTGGTTCTCTTGTATGCGGTGTTTTCTTATGTTTTAACTCTTTCCCATACGTTGTCTTCGGCCAGGTGTTGTACTTGATTGTATTGATTCCTAATCTTTGCACTCTTTCTTACTTTGATCCACATCAGAACTAAGGGTGAGGCTGGCACCATTAAACATGCATTAGCCCTCCATTACTTTAGCTTTGCTGACCGTTCCAAGGCGATGCTTCTTTTGGGCACAGACCTGTAATTGTTTTCCATAGACCTCCATTATAGCTTTTAAGTAAGCTGTGGTCCTCACTACTCTTCAAGAACAATGAGGCTGCCATAGAAGTACAGATTGGACCTAGTTCAACCAATAAACAAATATGAGATACCATGGTGAGCACCATGTTTTACCACTTATTGGCCCCTGAAGGTGGGCATCCTACATGAGAGGAAAATTTCATTGAAAAAAAAAACCCAAAATGCAAGGTTCTTTTTTCTAAGCCACACCAGAAACTTAATCAACAAAAGCAGTCATATGCTGTTTTAAAAAGTGCAGCAAAATATATACCCAGCTAGTAAATATGAATACTTTCCCGAAAATTTATAATTGACCAATTACGAAACACTTTTCAACATAAATATTGTGCTGAGTATCCACCCACCTTTTGAGCCAAACAGTGCTCTTTTTACAAGTACCGGTCTATGACCTAGAGTGGATTCTTTTTTGTTGTCTTTGTTATGCTTTTTTCTGTTCTCTCTGCCCTGTGATCATTCACACCCGCTGGAAAAGGGCTGACTTCATAGCTTTCTTGTTTATTGTGTTTTCTTGTATTTTTGTCACTTTCCAATTAGGTGTCTCGGGTCAGGTGTGATATTTGATTGAACCTATTCCAGGTATTTGCATTCCTCTCAGATGTACGTCGAGGATCTACTATGATAACGTGGCGCAAACGTCTCCGCAACGTGACGCTGACGTCACAGAAACCATATCAATGCAATTACAAGTTCGAGTGCAGCGAAACAAACGGTTACAACATTCATGATGTTTATGTGTGTTTTTTTTTAAATAGCGCTAAACATATACTTCATTCATTCTGTTCACAGAATAATGAATTTTAATAGAGCTGATTCCACATGCTATAGAACTTATTTTCCTTACGCCAGTTCTAGCTAACAAAATGCAGCTTTTTTCATAAATAATAGAACGCCTTACATACATCCGAGGCTTGATTCTCGAATTGGGTCGAGATTTTCTGATAGCTGTAGCCTCATCATAGGGCAATGAACCCTAAGGTACAAAGTCACAGAGCAAATGTCAACCCTAAATAGTAACTGCTGTTCAAAGGCAAATAATTCAATAAAAGAAAAGTCACAAAGAACTGAAAAATGTCAAAGATTTTGGCCTCCAGCCCCATCCTGAGGTATTGACCAAAGCATCTGAGGCTGTCAAGTGGAATCCAGCCATGTATGGTACCAGTTATCCGAATATGAAGGACTGAACAAAAAAGAACGCAAGAAAATAAATGAGCCAGTGCATGAGATTTCCAGCAATGTGGTATGTGCGACCAGCAAAGGCTAAGACCAGCCTGCGCATATGCGCAGTCTGATCATAGCCTATGCTCGTCGCCTGAATATTCTATGGGTGTTAAGCTACTGACCGAACATCTTTTGGAGGTTCTAAGCTTAAAAGGAGGCTGCACAGGCTCGTCTGAGTCTACACTTGTCAAAATGCCACATTGTTGGAAATCACGTGTCATGGCTCATTAATAAAATTGGACAATAATTCGTGTTGGTGTTGAAATAAATATTTGGAAAGATATCTGCATTTGTCAGAAGAATAAAATTCGCATGTCCTAGATTTTGAATTCTAGCACCATCATGAACCCTAAAGGCCTCCTCACACATAAGCGAATCCGTTCGACGAAGCCTTGCGAATAGAGTAAATTTGTGAATTCAAGCGAATTCTGAACGAACTTTTCGAAAATTTGTTACATAATCTTAAAATTTGACGATCAAGAACTATTTGTCGCGAAATGTTACGAACACTAACTGTAATTCGCTAGAATGCGTTTGCTCGCGCAAACAATACTTTTTGCGCCCATTAACGATAAGGAGCGATTAGATACGATTTGGTGCGCAGAGATACGAGCGTAAACGCATCATCGCGAATCTTCGCGAATGGCTCCGAATATTTCAGGAACGGCAATCTCACATCCGTTCAATACTAGACGGGCTACGCCATGATTGCGCCCCCTCCCCCACACACAAACCCACAGTACAGGGTTAAGGTCAGGTTTTTAACATATATGTCTTCAGGTGAAGACAGCATAAAAACATGAAATATAAATTTAAAAAATGGTCAACAAAATCTGCACCGCCTTGGAACTGTCAGCAAAAGAAATACATGTACTGGAAAGCTTCATCAAGTCTCACTCGTAATTCTGATATGTGACTTGGTGTATAAATTGCTCTAATAATTTTTCAGCGCAGTTGATTAAAATAATTTCCCATTATAAAAAGATTGGCTATAACAATAATGTATTGCAACAGACTGCATGCTTGGTGGTCAACCCAATCACGGTTGGCAACTTTGCTTTCCTCTTTAATTGCACGCCGGTGGGTCGGACTTCAGACTCTATGACGGTTCCGACTTAAAGACATCTATTGATGAGATGGTAGGGGTCTGATGCTTCGGCTGTTGGTCGGGCCCACCAGGGTTTAACTGTTGGATTTCTTTTGCTCCGGTATTCAGTTGTATTTACTGTTGAGTCCTTATCTTTGCTTTATCTCCTTTTTATATCTTGATTTATAGGTTCTAGGAGATGATGCACCTGCTGTGGTCACCTGCTGGGAAAGGGCTGACCTCTTAGCTCTCGTTTGTGGTGTCTAACTGTGAGTTTGCTACTTTCCCATTGGTATCCTGGGTCAGGTGTGGTACTTGATTGTATCGATTCCTGATCTTTGCACCCTACCTTACTATGGCTCTGATCTCTGCCTGAGTAAAAAAATTGTTATGCATAGTTGTGCTAAAAAAGGGCTTAATCCCATTAAACAATATCCCAGAGCACTGGAAAATCAGAAAGACATCCGGCCCACTTTTACTCATAGGGGGAGGGATAGTGGTTACGGATAAATAATGCATAATTTAGTACCATGATAATGGGCTTCCACCAGCTAAGGTTTATCCAGAACGGGATTTAGAGTCCCAACAAAAGACTTGAAATGCCCGGTATCGAGTCCGTGAACCCGAGTCTGCTGGGTCTACACCACATATGTTGAGAGAGAGAGGGAGAGACAGACAGACGTACAGACAAATACATGTATAGACCTAGACAGCCAGACAGACAGACAGACAGACAGACACACAGATAAATGCAATAGACACACACAAAGACTTTGTCCTCATCTGAGGGTGTTTAACATGCGCGGATCCAGTCCCCCACACCCTGTAAGGGAGCGCAGTGGCCTAGTGGAAGAGTTCTTGACTCGAGACCGAGGGGCCGCGGGTTCGAGCCTCACCGGCGTCACTGCGTTGTGGTCATTGAGCAAGACACATTTATCATAGCTTAGTACTGGTTCAACCCATGAAGACCCGTCCCTCTTTATCTGAAAGATTGCTGATGGGACGTAAAGAATCAAAGCAAACAAAAAACACACCCTGTAAAATCACAACGCTATACGGTGATCCGGAACCCCTAAAATTCACAAAGCTACCAAGCGAGAATTCAAAGCTGCGCCATCAAATGGCCTTTCGCTGGCGGGCCGATGATGGCCCGCTTATAGCTCTCTCCCCTCATCAACTATAAGTTGGATTTGGATCAAAAACGTCGTAGGAACGCTTCAATTCGCCTCAATTCGCTTTTTGTAGTTACAATACGTATTGATTGGTATGTTAGCGTGTACCGTTCGTTTTCCAAACGTTATAATTCGCTTTCAAGCGTCGGATTCAAAACGCTTCAATGCGCAGATATTCGCTTCATTTCGCAAATCATCGCAGAGATGCGCCTCTTGATCGTCATCTTTCGCTAGATATGCAAATTAGCTGACCACGATATGCAAATTTGTTCACAGCTGCGATCTCTAACGTATGTTGACGAAGACTTACGATTGACAAACGTATTGAAGCGAATCGTTACGAATAATTGTGACGAACATTTATTCGTCAGAAATTTTTAAACATGCTTAAAATTTTCCGACGAACAACGCTAATTGTGCGATCTCAAACGAATGCAGACGCATCCATGCGAACATCACCAACGATTTAAAACGTACCTTTACGAACGATAACGAATTGGGCTTTAGTCATATTCGTCAGTATGCGCATGATGACGTTGGGTCGTTTTCGTCTATGTGTGAGGAGGCCTTAAGGTACAAAGTCACAGAGAGGAAGTCAGTCTGAAATAGTGCTTGTTGTTCAAACACATAGGACCATGACAAGTGTTTTCCAACAATGTAGTATTTTGACAAGTATAGACTCAGACGAGCCTGTGCAACATCCTTTTTAGATTAGAAACGTCAAATGATGTTCAGTCAGTAGCTTAACACTCAGAATATTCAAGCGACTAGCAAAGGCTCTGATCAGACTGCGCGTATGCGCAGGCTGATTTGAGGCTTTGCTGGTCGCACATACCACATTGTTGGAAATCTAATGTCATGGTTCAAATGGTTGTACAATAACAAAACAGTTGAAAATGTACTCAACTTTGACCTCCAGCCCACTGGGAAATGAACTCAAGTATTTGAAGCTGTCAAAAGAAAGCCAGTTAAGAATGGTACTAGAATGCTTTCTAATAAATGATTGGTTTAAAATCTGCATAAATCAGAAAAAGTATAAAGGTGTCCTTGATTTTGACCTCAAGTCCCATCCCGGTTCATGAACCATAAGGTGCAAAGTCACATAGAGAAAATCAGCCCTAAACAGATCTGTGGTCAAAAAACTAATAGTTTTATAGGAGAAAAATCCGAAAAAAGTACCTTAAGATATCCTAAATTTCAACCTATATCCCCAAACCTGGGAGTCGACTCAATGTTCTGAAACCTATTGTCAATATCAATAGTTGATTAGATATCTGCAAAACTCAGAACAGTAGAATAGCACTTTTAAAGGTGTCCTAGATTTTGACCTCCAGTCTCATCCTTGGGTCTGGAGTCGGAATCATTATGTATACCTAATGTGGGTACTGAGATATATACATCGCTGAAGAACCTAAAATCAATTTTTTTTTTCATATCTTTTAATTGTGTCCTAGATTTTGACCTCCAGCCCCAACCAGGGGCACCAAATCTGGGGCCTTGGTCCATAATGCAAATGTCCACCAGTCATGGTAACGAATGCTTTCTTATATGTGGTTACTGATACGTACACCGCTGGAGAAACTTTAACCAAAACTTTTTCATATTTTTAAAAGTTTCCTAGATCTTGTCTTACATAGGGGTCCACATCATGGTGTGAATGCCGACCTTCAGAATAGCAAAACAACCACAGCAAAAACAAACAAACAAAAAGCAAACAAAAACAACAACAAAAAAGAAGAAATTTTGACCTTCAGTAAAATGGGTATTATTAGACTTTTCGCTTACTGTAAAGGCGGCAACTTTAATATTCATATCTGGGCGTGGTTCGGCTATTTCATCTGATAAGGAAGGGAAATCAGGTTTTATTTGGTAAAGAGCTTATAAGCCTTTTAGGCCGCGCAAACATGCGTGCATTTCATGAAAATCCTAACAGTTTACACACTGAACTCACATTTATATTAACCCTTAAAGCGCATAATCACAAAATGTATGTTTTTGTCGTCCACTAAAATATTTGAAGCCTCATAGACAAACATTGTGGACCCAGATCAGACTGCTCCTGTAGGAGCAGTCTGATCTGGATCCACAATGTTTGCCTCTATGCTCATGTTAAATAGACATTTTCAGATGCAGTTATTTTGCTGGCGTTTTAAGGACTAAATAATGTGCTTTGCGTCTATACTGAGGTAATGGCGCAAGATGATAAGTTACTTTTGAATAAAGCCAAGCCTTATTTTCAGCTTTTACCTATGTCTAATGTTGACCAGTCCTAATTACGCATTCATGAGGTGCCGACTTTACAGTACTCAAAAAGTCATATAATAAGAAGCAGCATTACCTTCTGACGATCGAACTTCCATCGTCAAATACAAACTTAATGCCATGTAGTGTGGTCTCATCCGCCCAACGGTTCCACGTTCTTTTGAAAGATGACAGTGGACGTCTGCTCTGTCTCGTGTCCGGTTTCGTCACATTTGAACTGCTGGGTTTGGGAGCGCCATCTGACTCTTTGCCTACTGAGAAACAAAAAACAAAAACAAAAAAAAACAACAACAACAACAACAACAGAGAAAACCGCACAGCCGCCTTTGTCATATTTGAGGCCGATAGGTCGTTGGTTTGAGACTCACCATAGGCACCGTGTTTTTGTTTATTTGTTTGGTTGTTTGTTTTGTTGCTTTACTGCTATGGTCGTGGCTTCGTGCACATATTTTCGCTTGTAACTGACTGTAACTTGTATCCTTCTTGGTTGATTCAGCGGAAGGGAGGAGAATGGCCGTAGAAATTATTTTATAATCGGGATCGAACTCGTGACCCCTAAATCTTCAGTCAGACCCGCATCTGTTGCAAGACACGTTACCGACTGCCCTACGCGGCCGTGTTGTATCAATGAGCAAGATATGTTATCATCTGTTAAGTGCTTAGTACTAGTTTCCCGATATCACTAAAGAAATTGTTGATTGGGTGTGATGCATCAAACAAAACCATGAAAGTAGCCCTTTCTGTGAAAATCCATAAATTGCGGCCGTGATTTGTCAGCATAACGACACACGGAACGCGTTGTGGCCTCGTTTGTGGCGGTGTGAATGTTGATCATTTTTTAACCACCCACACCCATTACTTCCCCTCCACTACTTTTACTCACTGAAGAATGGTTGTTTGAATGACTAACCGACATGTTCAAAATGGTTTTGGTTGATGTTCGTTGTGGTTTTGGTTGGACTAAGGTAAAATATAAGAACAACGAGTACATAGCTGGCTTGGTCCCTCGGTGTTTGAAAAGGTCGGAATTGTGATCAAGTTTAAGAAAATATAAATGCATAAAAATGACTGGACACAGAGATGAGAAAACAAATAAATACCGGTAACTAAATTTCAACAGCATAAAACAACGACAAAATTACAAAAAAAAAAAAAACAAAAAAAAAAACAACAACGGTGAATGTTATAAAATTGCAAAAACTAGTTACCTTTTAAAAATGCTCAGGCAAACAGCGCAGACCTAGATGATGATCAGACTGCTTCTGTGGAAGCAGTCTGATCAGTGCCTTTCCTGTTTGCTATTCGAACAAGCATTATGTAATTTTTATTTGAGAGCAGAAAGAAAAGAAAGCTCAAAATGTTTAGCAATTAAGGCCAGTTTTTTTAGTTGATTTACGGAAAAAAATCAGATTTAGGGTCGGGGGGGGGGGGGGGGGGGGAAATAAATAAATAAAAAAGCTCTGAAAATGACCAGTTAACTGGTCATTTTCGGAGCTTTTTTTATCTCCAGAAAAAACAGTAAAACTAGTAAGGTCTGTATTAAATCTTTAATATTTTATCATTTTCCTAAATATCTGGACAGGACAATCACTTTTAACAGTGTCACTCTCAAAAATACACAGACAGACCCTGAAAATAAAAAAAAAATCTCAACGAAACATATAATCTTAAGAGTCGGCGGATAAAATAAAAAAAAAAATTGAAATTCTACTTAACGGAACATTACAGTCGGAGGATTCGTAAATCAACTAATGCAAAAATTCTGGCCTAAACATAGAACAAAAATAATAAAGAAACACGCGTAAGTACCTTCTCCCTGCACATGCCCTAGATTCCAAAACGGTGAAATCTTATACGCCCAGTTTGTGCCAAAAATGTCATTTCTTTCGTCTGTTGCCTCCTTCATTTTGCCTCCATTAAAATGATTGTAAAGTTTTCATCAGCGTTAAAACCAATGTTTGTATAGTTAAAGAGCAGATTCAAAGGCTGTCCATTAGAAAACCAATGTAAACAAGAGGGTCAATATTTCCCTGGACTGCTTACCTGAGTTTTGATTGAGTCCTTGTGGGTAAATGTGGCATACCGACTGAACAGCCAAGGCAGAGTATGTTTGTGGATTTTGAATTGGGGACAGCTACCCAGGTGTTGTCCTAAATTATCTGTTGTTTATTTTAGTTCTGGCTGCCATTTTGTTCAGTAGAGTGGAACTGTTAGAGGGCATTTTGTGAAGCATTTGTGTGACTGATTATGAATTTGGACCAGAGGTTCAGCATGCGAGAATCCAGAGGGGAGGGGAAACAGGGATCCTGGGGTAAATCACTCCTCCCGTGGACATTTTCATGTCTGATATACCATATATACAAATGTTTTATATTGCTTTACCATGTTTACTGTCGTATGTCATTGCATACATGTAATGTATACATTTAAAGCGAAATACGCTGGATATGAAGCAATGGGTGAACGTCAAGCATGTTTTCCTCTCAATTTACCTAAGCCTCGTTTAGCGTATGATACGTTCAAAGATGACGTGCTACAGCAAAACTGCTACCACAATTCGACTATACGACGTACCTAGGAGTGTTGCAGAAGACCTCAGGATTACATTTCTGCAGTCAAACCTTTTCTGGCAGGTCAAAAACTAAGGCCCGTACAGAAATCTGGCTTAGTGATATCCCAGTGCGATGCATAAATCTGTACACAGTTCGATATAAGAAAACAAATATGTACGATTCGTACTTCAATACAGTTACACAACAAAAGTAAACATTTACCGGAAATAGGAAACTGACAGAACTGATACAGTCAATGTCCATATCCATCCATTAAAGGAATACATTATGGTATTTGTATTTTCTATTAAGAAGAGTAAAATAAAAGGAAAATGTACATTCTTCAGCGCCCACTCAACCCTTGCCATGCTGAATAGTCAGTTTGGTTCAATATAGTCTTCCCCAACTTCTCTCCTGATAACATGCAAGCGTGTATTTTCAATCAATGGGATACACTGTGAATCCTGATCAGACGACTTCGTTAGAAGCCGGCTGATCTAGAACTACAGACAGCGTTTTTTTCTAAGGATAAATCTGAGCTCAGCAGAATAATGATTACAATAGTGTTAACATGTCGGAAGCATTTGGCATTCCACATTTTTTCGGTATTACCATTTAAACACAAAAAGGGGACGATGCGTACCTAGAAGTGCTTACGATCGACATGTACATTTTAAGTTTGCCTCAAGCATTTGAATGGTTTTCAAATATCTAGCTACAATTTTCGAAGTAATTACTTCTGCTAAAATCGCCCTTGTGTCTACCAACTGCTCGACTAAAGTGAAGAGGTAAAAAAAACATTGGCATTTCGGGACTCGCATATACATGTAGACTGTCATCCCTCGAATAGGTAACTGATGTGCGCAGACCCTGAGGGGTTATGGACGGTTCGCTGGAATGTGACAAGTGCTATAGGTTTCCACAGTAATATTTGACCCCGACGAAAATTTCTTGGTCCTGCAAAACCGAAAAGGCAGTGGCGTCACTTAGATCGCCCGATAGGGTATTGATATATGCATCTGTCCAGAGTGGGCAAATGGGCTATTCAGGTTTCAGTTGTTCCTACATAATACCGTATGTTGCCTTTGATTTGCAGTGCAGTACTTTGTGCCATTTACAGAATTGAAATCTACTTGATTATAGAGTAAGTTGGTTGCTTTACTGTAAATGTTTTTTTTTTAACTCTAACTTCGTTTATCTGTGATCTGGTTTTGTGTTGTTACCGCTGCAAAATCTAGGGTGGTTTGGTCAGTGAAACTTAAGCACTCTACCACCTGTTTTTTTCTGATGCTGTCCGTTCTAAGGCGGTGTTTCTATAGTTGCTAATTTAATCATTGTTTATTGCTGCTTCCATTGTTAGTGGAGTAAATGTGATCGGTCCCTGATTTGTAATTCAGTACTTAGTGTCCTCTATTATAGTTTTGCAATCGTCTCGTAAAAGAAGAGAGAGCTTGTTGCTTAAATCTTATTATTCATGCGCGGATCGAGAAAAACTTGTCAGAGTGGGTTTCCCCTCTGACAGCGTTTTTTTTGGTTGATCAGGGAGATAGGATCCAAATACCACCAAAATGTTTTAGATGCTCAAGGGCAGCTTACTGTGTAGTTGGTGGTCGGGTGTAGCCGAACATCAGACTCATTCAAGCTTTTATGGTTGTCCTTGTTACTTGCAAGGATGAAGAAAGGAAGGCGTTAGAGTGATCACAATATTATCCATCAATTTCTAAGACGCACAGGGGCAGCTTATTTCTTTATAGGTGATGGGATCTGGCTAAATTCAAACTCATTCAAGCTTTTATATGTGTACTTATTACCTGCAAGAATTACGAAGATCCATCCAAAAATCAAGGCACTAGAGTGGTCACAACATTTCTCCCATTATAAGTCTATGGAATTTTTTCATGAGGCTCAAGGACAGCTAACTCCGCCGCCGGAGATATGATCTGGCAGAATTTCGAACCCATCCGAAATTGTTTGGTTGTCCTTGTTACCTGCTAGAATGAGGAGGATCCAATCAAAAATAAAGGAGCTAGAGTGATCACAAGACTATTCATTATTTTTTGTCCTTGTTACCAGTAAGAATGAAGAAAATTCATCCAAAAATGAAGCCACTAGAGTGGTCACAACATTTCTCCCATTACAAGTCTATAGGGATCCAAACGTACAGGGGCAGCCTGGTCCGATATTGCCGAAATTCAACCCCATCCGAGATGTTATTTTGTTCTCGATACCCTGCAAGAATATAGAACCAATCAAATATGAAGAAGCTAGAGTGGCCACAAGATTTTCCCCATTATAACCCTTTGGGGGCTATCTGTTGCCATGGAGTTCTTATCCTATCTGGCCCAAAACCTGATACAGATAATCCCCCACCCCGATGATGCTCCAGATGAAATGTGATTATGATCAGCCAGCTGGTCTCAGAGATACTCATGTTTGAATATGTGGACCCACAGACGGACACACGCACGGACGGACGCCGGCTCGAGTCCCATCCTATAAGCTCACGGGGAGCCTTCGGCTCATGTGAGCTAAAAATTCACACACGGCGGACCAACAGCGGATCACATTAGCTCATCTTGAGCCTTTGGTTCAGGTGAGCTAAAATGACAAAGCCATCCTGAAAGGTATGTCAAAGTTACAGAGCGTGCTCAAAGAGTACACCAGCGCAGTGGCTCAGTGGTAGAGTGCTTGACTCGAGACCGAGGGTTCGAGCCTCACCGGCGTCACTGCGTTGTAGTCCTTGAGCAAGACACATATATCCTAGCTTAGTACTGGTTCAACCCAGGAAGACCCGCCCCTGTTTAACTGAAAGATTGTTGATGGGACGTAAAGAATCATATCAAACAAACAAACAAAACCAAGAGTACACCAATGACATTAACTATGCAAAGTTTATGTTTGTTTGATTTTTACCGTCCCAGTCAACAATTTATTAGTTGGGACGGGTCTTGCTGGTTAGAAACAATACTAAGCAGTGGATAGTCTTGCTCAAAGACACAACACAGTAGCCAACTTACTTCAACCCCAATCTAAAACTCTACCAACTGAGCCACTGCGCTCCGCATGCAAGATTCACACCGGGTAGGCGGCAATCGAAAACCGCTAATACCATCGACGAACGTAGATAATAAAATCGTTAGAAACAGAGTTTCGATTGACATTTGTCGCCCGATTGGCGACAAATGGCAATCGAAAACGCTGTTTCTGGCGAATTTTGATCCTTGTTTGTCGATTGTAAAGAGCGTGTTTGATTGCCGCCTATCCGGTGTGAGATTTAACATTTGCAGCTATCAATGCTGGAGAGAAACTGCATTGTATAATGACAAAGCCACTAGATAGTGAAATGCAGGCATAAATGTCACCAGGTCAACATGCATGCTCGAAGAGTACACCAAAGACAATAAGAAGCTCAATGAGCTAAAACCTCTAACCGGAGTTGTTGGCCTCATAGTTTCAGAGAACACTTTTTTATTTAAATTTTCTTTTTGTAATGATTCTATGGGAGCCAATGATCCCCTTGGAGTGGCCACTTTTGACCTCAGTAGCATGATTGGCAGATTGGGATTATGTAAGTACGAGGGGTGATCAAAAAGTTTGTGAAAAAAAAGTTGCCATTTCAACATTATGTTTGATCAACTGAGCTTGAATTACAGCACTTAATGCTGCAACACATATGCAGTTGATCGCTCAAGATATGATTTATGTTAAGTTGACGTGTGTTACAGCTGAGGCCAAGGCATCGTTACGTAATGTGGACAACACATTTTACGTTGCATGTTGACGGTTTACTACATAACCAATCAAAACTCACGTCTTGTAATAATTTGATATTCTGTGTCAGCCCATAAAGCGTTATATGCATATTTAACGACATATTTACTCCTCTTCTATGCAAACTTTCAGAGATTTGTATCAAAAGGATTGTGTTCTAGATTGAAACGAATAACAGAAATGTCAAAAAGTCGAAACATCCAACTTCTAAGAGCACATTGCTAGTTTTTCAAAGTAAGCTATCTACATACTTCGAAAAACATCCTGTTTCATGACAGTAGATCTAATATTGATATATAGGTCGAAATAATAATTATTGCAATAAAAACTGACTAGAAAATGAGTTTTTATTTAATATTTACAAAATGCCAAAAAAATGCTTTATAGGCCTGCTCTTTGATCTAAAACTTGTCAATATAAATACAAAGTGCATCAGAATATCACATTATGTTCAAAAAGAGATGGAAAATTATTTTCCTTGAAAAACAACAATCTTTTCAAGCACAACTATGAAGTTAACACCCGAGAGGCAACCCAGGGGTACAGATGGGCCGCTTCCAGCGAGGCTCATACATCTGTTGTCACATTTTCTTAATTTTAATCTTAGTCAACTTGCAAAAAAGTACATATTTGTGAATTTTCATTACAATCAATAATGGTTATAAGATTTAATAGCACTTTTCTGTGAACTTTCTGATCACCCCTCGTATTTAAGCTACATGTTATGGGAATTAAAAACATCGTGGTGTGGCCGATTTGGACCCAAGGGCCATGGTTGCAACATTTATGTAGGCGAAGCTGTGTGTCTATGGAAAAGTATGATTCCCTCGTCCGGCCAGTTTGGAGCAAAGGGGCTTGATTGGCAGGATTTATGTAGGGAACCACTAGGAATTGCTATATACCAAATATATAGGTTTCAGAGAAGATTTTTAAAGCTTTTCCCCATTACATGTACATGTATAAGTCATTGGAAACTTTTGATCCTGGGACGTGGCCAATTTGGACCCAATAGTCAGGGCCCTTAGGGACAAAAAATAGGTCCCGTGCGAATTGTGTGCCGATTTACGGTGACCTATATCAAAACCTTCAGTGGAGTCTTACCTTTAATTTAAAGGTGGTCACCCATATCAAATCCGCGCCTGAGGCTAGTTATGACGTCATAAATATGGCGACCATAATAAGAAACTGCCCGTTAATAAAAGCTTTAGTTTGTGTTGTTATGGTCATATTTATCCAACACGAACGCTTTTTTTAACATAATATCAATTATTTTAGTCATATGATGGTTACATCAATGCTTTACCTGACTTTGACAATGAATTATGTATCGATAACTATATTTTTGCATGCAAAATACCGTAGATTTCCTATAAATACAAAGCTTATCAGGCCACCTTTAGACTGATGGCTGAGAATGTTATTGCTCCCCCTGGAAAATTTTGCAAGCTTAAACTATCTAAAAGAGGATTCCAAGCTGCGTCCTTTAATAGATGTTTGCACTATGTTTGCCGGGGCGTTAGTCTATGACAGCCTGTTACATATGTTACCATATTAAATTTAGAAAAAAAAGAAAACTAAAAGTTTGAGCTACAGAAAGATTGCTAGTTATTTATATTACTCATATGGTCCGTATATTGACAACTTAAGCTACATATAAATTCTTTTGGTGCAAAATTACAGCTTCCTGTGGTGTTATGTACTTTACTTAAATTAGATTACCCTTTAAACATGAAACTTGTGACCAATATCATTTACTTTTTAAATGATATGTGCATTTTCCAAAATGTTTTATTATTTTGTACTAACAAACTCGTTTTGGTTAGAGAAAATCCAAAGTTTGCTTTTATACTTTAAATATAGTGTCTTATACGTGCAATTAAACAACCCAAAGGCTATACCGAATTTTAAGGAGCCGAATTTGGTAGGCATCATTTAAGTAAAAATATATGAAAACATTTGCAGCTGTTGGATATCTTGCATATTTGGGATTGTCTTGCTCATATTATTAAAATGATATAATTTGCAGGTTTAACAATAAGATTGAAGCACTTGTTAAAGGTTGTAACATATGTTACATGACATAATTAATGAGCAAGGACATTGATTTGATGTAAGAGATGATATTTCAGGATAAAATGAATATATTTCGCATGTTTTCCTAGCTAAAGTCTCCAGCCTCTGGTGCCCAAGTCTTAGGTATTGATGATTATTAAGCCCCTGTACCTTTGTTACAGATGTTATGAATAATTGTTTTCAATAGTTCCTCATATGAATAATTCTAAAATAAAGATACATCCTAGAGGAACATAGAAAATAATCGTTTCACATTTAAACAGTACAATTAAGTAAATGTCCCTTTCTAATGTAAATATTCTAAATCAATCCTTATCCAAGTCATATACAATATCGAATATTATATTTCTGCTTCTCTGGTAAAATAATTGTCCTCCTCATCTCATAAAAACCAGAATAATCATCAAACAAGATTTTGACTGCAAGCTGAGTATTGACCTGCTCCATCCCAAACTTTTTAAGACATACTCTATCGTTTGTACCAATTCAATGTGCATCGAATAGGAGATGTTTGCACACTGTAAGCATGTGTGTTAGCCTGTAACAGCTTGTTACATATGTTACTTCATCAGTTTGAGAATAAGAAAATTGAAAGTTTGAGCTACAGAAAAAATACTTTAAAACTAGCTAATCAATGAACATTCTTATAGTCTGCAAATTACTGGCTGGCTTTACTATATTTGACAGTTGTTTACGGCTACATGTTGTATTATGTTCGTTACATTAACTTAATTATAATTTAAAAGCGGTAATTTTGGCTATCGTCATTTAGTTTAACGACTGCTCTGAGTCGGTTTCAAACCGTTTTAGATTCTCGTAATAATTTACTCTTAATTCAATATTTCAGCCAAAGGCCATTATCAAGAAAAACATGCACTTCAATGTCAACTACAAGATGGAACAAAGACTAAGTAGTTGACATTGAAGTGCATGTTTTTCTTGATAAAGGCCTTCGGCCGAAATATTAATTAAGAGTAAAATTATCATATGTGTTTAACATTGTTCCCTATGGAATATAAATGAATATCGTTTTAGATTAGGTTTAACAAACCTATACTCAATTGACGAATACAAAAACCAAAGTTTGCTTTCCTATCTTAAATATTTTGTCTTATATGAGCTAATGCACAACCCTACTCCCAGTTTTGCAGAGGAGCAAATTTTGTTTTCACCGCTTAAATAAAACATATATAAAACAATTGCAGAGTGTTGATATTTTACATTTTCTTCAACAGTCTTGCTCATATATCTTCAAGTTTCTAAGATCAGAACACTTATTAAAGATGTCAATGTGGCATTGGTGATGTCAAAACCAGGGCTCTGATCGAATTCCATGCACTTTCAGGTGCTGATATTAACTAGTTCAATGTCAGGAAAGAGCAAGAAATCATATTGACAGGCATTTAGCTATGCTAGAGACTCTATCCACGAAGCATTCTTTCACCTCGGCTCAGTGCCCTTAGAAAGCACTGTGGCGGATGCACCAGAGTAATATATTTGAAAATTGTCCTGACTTCTTAGCTCTCGTCTGTGATGTCTAACTGAGTTTGTTACTTTCCCATTGGTATCCTGGGTCAGGTGTGGTACTTGATTGTATCGATTCCTGATCTTTGTCGTTTTTCTTACTTTGAATTAGCCAGTCACCGATATTGTTCGACTCACTGCGTTGACGTAGTGGATATTTGGGAGAAAAAGAAAGCTGAATTGCAAAAACTACCACTTCCAAGAGCTGTGTTTCTCGAAGGTGTCAAAAGTGCGCAGTACCAGTGCATCATTTGGAAAACCTCATCTGTCATTAATCCTGACAAATCAATGCCTGACAATTATGGTTAGAAGCGGGACTGTGATAAATATTGTCCCGTTATGATGACATTGCCCATGTGCGGATCCAGAGGGGGATAGGGGGTCCGGACCCCCCCCCCCCGCAAAATAACAAGTACGTACATGAGTTTCTAAAGAAATTCGCATTTGGACCCCCCCCCCCCCCCCTGGAAAAAGTTTGACACCCCCCTGGAAAATAATGGACCCCCTCTGGATCCTTGGTAAAGTATAAGTATAGTTTTCTCAGCAATAAAACCATTGGACCCCCTCTGTAAACTGTAAAATAAGCTGAGGACTAAATAAGACTGACAAAAATCCCTGGATCCGCGCATGTTGCCACCTGCCCCCGAAACCCCTCTACAGCTGATAAAATGAAGTTGCAGCATATCTGTATGCGAAACATCTCGGTGTAAGTACAAAATAAGCCATTTATATTGTACTGATTTGTGTTGCCGTGGAGCAGAAGAGGACTCATGTAAAATATTGCCAGTGGTCAATATGCTTATGACTTTTGAACAACTATTTTCATGTGGATTCAGATATTTCTTTAGCCGTATCAACAATAATGCCTTATTGTCCGATTTTGACCTTTGAAGGCGATTCTACCTATAAGCATGCGAAAGATAAATCAGATTGTAACAGTTTTCTATTAGTCGTGCTATCGAAGTACAATGGGTAACTTGTAGAGGGTTTATCCTTATTTCCATATTATGAACTTACTACTAAGTAGACTCATCTAACGTTTGATCCTCCAGGGGTCAAAATCGGACTATAATTAGTTTGGTTGATAGTGTATGCAAATGATTATTACTACTATCTTTTCTTTGAGTGTAGGATAAGAAGCTACAGATAAGCCAAAAGCTTTTGAGCGTGACTCTATCTACAACATTGATATGTTGTACTAGAAAAAAAGGTTTTCGGGCATTTATTTACATTTACTATAAAAGCTTTGACATACACATATGTTCTACCCACACTGGCTCATTTTACGTATTCTGCATCAATCGTTTGAAATAGAAAGACATAAAGGTCATTGGTCAGAGGTCGTGGTACATCTCTATATATATCAGCTTAAGAGATTATATTTACACCGTTCATTATCGTGTTTTTCATTCACTCCACTGTCTTTTTATTCGTAAATCGTGACGGCATTTACGTCCCACCCTCGAAATGACTTCACACTATATGAATATATTTTGTATAAGTAAGTAATGGTGCAAAGATCAGGAATCGATACAATCAAGTACCACACCTGACCCAGGATACCAATGGGAAAGTGACAAACTCACAGAAGACACCACAAACGAGAGCCAAGAGGCCAGCCCTTTCCCAGCAGGTGACCAAAAAGCACACATAAACAGACGCGCACAAAACACAGCAAACACAAGACAGAACAAAAACACAAAAGACCCACAAAAGAAGCACCGCCCCGGAACGGCCAGCAAAACACCTGTTACGATTTAAAAGAGTTTGTATTCAGTCATGATAAGGCTGCTAGTTTATAAAAGGAATATTTCCATGCGTTGGAAATAGACAAAACGCATATATATGTGGTATTTACATATAAGGCGTCATTTCAATGATGTCATCTTTTTGTTCTGATGCGAAAACACTATAGGCGACATGTTAATTTTAATTATTAACCTCCTAAGATTAAATTTGGTGCATTTTGACTGAAATTGGCAAACAAAATGCAAGAAAGTCCTGATCGCCATAGACTACAATGGACATACCGTTTAAATTGCACTGATACAATATACGTTATTTTGATGACGTCATAATGACGTCCAGACGTGAAACCCAGATGGGTGACCAGGTGATTTTCATTAGTTATCCCCTAAAGTTTGATTTGGTATAGGTCACCATAAATCGGCATCAAATTCGCACGGGATTCCCGATCGCCTCTGACTACAAGGGGTATATTTGGCAGTATTTACGTAGAAGACCATTAGACATTGCTATATACTTAATAATTAAGCTATGGGCCGCATGGTTTCAGAGATCTTTTAAATTTTACCAAATATAAGTCTATGGAAAATTTTGATCCCTGGGGTGTGGCCAATTTGTACCTGAGGGCTATGTTTGGAAGGATTTATGAAGGGGGGCCACTAGATTTTGCTTCATACTAAATATATAAGCTATGGGCCTCAAGATTTCAGTGAGAAGATTTGTAGTTTTCTGTCCCATTTATGGAAACTTTTGATCTCCAGGGCAAAACCTATTTGGACCCCAGGAACTTCATTGGCAGGATTTATGGAGTGGGCCCCTAAACATTGCTACATAGTAAATACATAAGCTGTGGGGCTCATGGTTTCAGAAAAGATTTTTATCCATTACATGTATAAGTCTATGGCAACTCTTGATCCCCTGGGTCAGGCCATTTGGAAACCAGGGGCTTGATTGGCAGGATTTATGTAGGCGATCAGTAGCCATTGCTATAAACTAAATATATATGTATAAGCTTTCAGAGAAGATTTTTAAAGTTTTTCCCATTACATGTTTAAGTCTTTGATGACTTTTGATCACTGGGGGGTGGCCAGTTTGAACCCCAGGGACTTCATTGGCAGGCTTAATGTAGGGGACCAGTGGTCATTGCTATAAACTAAATATTTAAGCTTTCAGAATAGATTTTTTAAAGTTTTTCCGTTACATGTATAAGTCTATGATAACTTTTGATCCCTGGGACGTGGCCAGTTTGGACCCCAGGGGCTTGATTGGCAGGAATCATGAAGGGGACTACTAGACATTGCTACATACCTAATATATAAGCTGTGGGGCCACTAGGCATTATGGTTTCAGAAAGGTTTTTTTAATTATTCCCAATAGACGTTTAGGGGAACTTTATGTTGCCATGGAAACCAGAGTTCCAATCCAATCAGCCCAAAAACCTTATGCACCATTTCCCATATGGAACCCAGGCATAACCCTTTCTGCTACACTGCATTCATCAAATGATAACTAGGCATGATCCATTCTGTTACACTGCATTTGAAGAATGCACAAAGCAGGTACATAATTCTGCTATTGAACAGGTTATCGTAGAGCAAAATACCTCTTTCGAGAACATTATTCTTCTACTTGGGAAAATCATTCTTGGTAGTCCAGGCATGAGCCATTCAGTTACCCTGCACTCTAGTAACCCAGGAGTGACCCATTCCATTGCACTGCATTAATCATTTACCAGGTGTGACCCATTCCATTACACAGTATTCATCATTTGATGAATGCTGTGTAATGGAATTGGTCGAGCTGGGTTACCAAAGAATGCCGTGTAATGGAATGGGTCACGCCTGGGTATACAGAGGATGAATGCAGCCTTATAAAATGGGTCAAGCTTGGGTTACCAATAAATGCAGTGAAGGAATAGGTCACGCCTGGTTTACCAAGGATGTGGGAAAAGTACACCACTTTACAATAATAATATAATTCGGGATGGAGGCGATTTTGGAACAAAATTGGATTAGAAAAATCTCTGTAACTAGTAAGAGCATTTATACATTTATTAACCACACACAGGACAGTGCCTTTAAACAAGCCTAGTTATTATATAACACAGATGTGGACATAACAAAGTCATTTTGTAGCTATCAAAATTTTTAACATGGAATTTTACAAGATATTTAAGGAAAATGACCACGAAAATTGTCAATTTCCTATATGTTCCTTATAAAATTGTGTCTTTAAGTATAACATGATTCACTCATAAAAAAGGGGGTCTATTCCTATGAACTCCAAACATAGCATTATATATGGACTGCATTGTAAATGTGACCCCAAGGTACTTTGAAAATATAAAACCTGTTTTGAATATAAAAATAAATATGCTGTTTGCAGCAACAAAACATAGTAATCGCAAGCATTTATTTTTAAGCAGCTTTTTCATTAAAACATTTACATTGCAGATCCTTTATAAATCAGTTACCTAATTAGAACACAGTCAGGTTGTGGCTTCAAAAAATTTTACCATGGAATGGTTATTTTCCTGTTGTTCATTTGTAAAATTGTCCCTATGCTGATTTTATCTCATTTTTCTTAAGCCCACTGCATGTAAGAACCAAAAAGTTTTTTCAGAGGGGGTCCAACTTTGAGAATGTTTTTTTTTCTCTTTTTTAGTTAATGAGTGGATCCAAATACCACTTAAATTGGGCCATCATCGGCTCACCAGCGAAACACCATTTAAATGGCATTTCGCTGGTGAGCCGATGTTGGCCCAACATTGAATGCTGGCTTGGTAGCTTTGTGATTTTTCAGGGGATCCGGACCAGTATTGCTAAAAAACCCTGTATTTTGTGATTTTTCAGGGGGGTCCAGACCCCTGCCTCCCTCTGGATCCGCACATGCCGTGTCTCACCAAACATGAAACTGCTGCAACCTCTCACACTCTGCAACCATGGCAACTTATTTTCTACTCCTGGTATGATTGCCAACCAGTCGACAGCCAGTCACTGCAGTTTTGGTGATCCTTTTGCATTTGGTTGGCCAATGGGCTTCTAAAGCTAGCGGCATGGAGGGGGGGAGGGGGGGCTAGAGTGAATCCTCTCTGGATCTCAGCCACTGATTATATTAAAATGAAATAATTCTGGGAGCATCTTGCTTTCAGCATCAAAATAAATATATTGTAAAACAATACAACTTACAAATAACAGCAATTATTTTGAACATTGCTTTTAAATGTAATAATCATTAAATAAAATAATAAACACTCTCCCGCAGTGGCTCAGTGGTTAAGTGCTTCACTCAAGACCCAAGGGCAATGGGTTTGAGCCTCACCTGCATCACTGCATTGTTTCCTTAAGCAGGACACATTTATCCTTGCTTAGTACTGGTTCAACCCAGGAAGATCCCCCCGGACGTTACTGAAAGATTGTTTACTGGGATGTAAAGGATCAAATCAAACAAAAAATACAAATTATCACTTTAGTGACTATATCTGTCTGCTTTGCCATATTCTGTTGTACATGTCGTTTGGGAGTCTCTAGAGCAAACAGTATGGATCCAAATCAGACTCCTCTATACAATGTAGATATAGATGAAGCAGTCTGATCTGCTTTGATATTGTTTCCATGCTTATCAAGACAATAAATTGCAACAGATATCACTGATATCAGACATAATTTTTAGTTGCATTTTAGGTAAGTTACATGTAAATAAAAAGTGTCAAGTTACCCATAAACCTTCCTACATTGCACTTTTGTACCAACACCTTTACCATTACTAACTTATTTGTCTTTCAATAGCAACCAATTATCAACATGGTAAAAAACGTTAACCCTATATAAACCAATGGAATGTTCCATAACTTGGGAGAGTCCATTATGCATACATAGGGGTGTCAGGTTAAAATTTTCAAAATATATTCTTTTTTTACCTTTACAAACAATGAAGACCAAGATGATTTGCAACATCATGCCGCATTTCATCTGGGTCTTCACTGCAGGGAATAAGCTAGGGGGCGACCAGGGCGATATAGTCGCTACAGGGGCCGAAATTTTGCCCTAAATGGGACCCGAGGAGAGGTGAGAGTCTCCCTAAAAAGATTGTTTTTTAGGGAGACTCACTTTCCTTCTGTCACGACACAAGCGCAAGCTGTGGTGACAATCTACTACCACTGTATCATATTTCTCCTTCCATTTATGGCAATAGTATTTGTAATGGCTTCTAAACTGACAAAAAATGCCGCAATTTTGCACTATAACTTCTCCTTATCTGACTGTCACTTCTCCCTAATTTTCCTGGAGGAAGAAGTCACTTCTCTTTAATGTCAGGACCCAGCTTGAACCCTGCACTGTTTGCAAAAGTACTTGTTTAGGGGTTTCCCAAAATACAAACAGTTAAAAGAGCTTCAATCTTACATGTTTTAATATAACAATTCTTACCACACATGTTTAGATAAACAAAATTTTTGAGGGTATAATTATAAATATTTTCTTACCCATCAGTTTTAACATATGTTTTGGGTGATCTAAAAAACTGTCTCATTGAGAAGGTTCTTTTGAGAACCCATTGAGACGGTTCTTTTGAGAACCCACAACATATGTTTTGGTTGAGAAATAAGAAAATTAGTTTTTCGATATGCACTCTTAAGTCCTGATACCATGTAGGACATTTTAGGCACAACATTCCTCCCCAATTTTTATCGAATCAACCGGCCTGATTCAAGAACTAAGCATGCATTTACAAGCAAAGTGGAAAACAGTGTGGATCCTGATCAGAAGCCAGCTGAATTGGATCTACACTGTTTTTAAAACAGAATATATCTGGTTTCAGCATGGCAAGGGTTAAGAAAATGTTACCCAGACCAGACCCGGCACTATTAAAAATAAGCCAACATTTAAAAGTACTAAGTACACTGTGGTCATACCACTATGGCAATTTGGATTTCGTCACTTATTCCGGTGTTAAGGTAACTTTCTCGTTATGTTCAATTTCTTTATTCAATTACAGATAAACGCCCCTAAATGCTTGGGTTCCAAATGATTTAACTTCATCAAATTCACACTGTATCTTTTAGCTTTAAAATTATATGTAAACTTTAAAGCTTGATGGCTAGGCATGAAATTACTTATTACGGTTTTGTCATCCTGGATAATTAATCAATGACAAAACCGTACAATTATGACTAGACCGTAATTGACATTTTTTTTAATATAACTGTAAAAAAAACACATTTAAAATGTGATTTTATCTCCGTTTATGGCAAAACAACACAGAGGTTGTAAACTAGACGATGCAATCTGAAAGCAAACATATTCAAAAGTTCTCATTTTTGTCAGCCTTTATCTGAAGGTAATTTTACTATTACACCAGAGTAGGTAACGAACCCCAAATTACCATAGTAGTTTGACCACAATGAAGTAGTTAACTGTTTTTTCATCTCTTTTAATTTTTTTCCCAATAAGCCAGTTATCTGGATCTGCACGGAAGCTGAATATATCCTGGTAAGATCACACTGGTAAATGTATATGTCGATTTGCTGGTATTTATGCGTATTGCCGGTACTTCATAGAGCAGATGTGGTAGATATTGGTGTTAATACTATATAGAAAAACATGCCATATGCCAAAGAGACTTTAGAATTCAATCGTTTTTAAGTATTGGGCATGCACATGGCGATTTGAGTAAGCATTTAGGAATAGATTCGAGTACAGATCCGGATTATATGTATTCGATCAGTATTCGAATCTATACCTAAATGCTTACATAAATCGCCATGCACATTCTGAATACTTGAAAATGATTGAAGTCTATAGTCTCTTTGGTATATGGCATAATTTTCAAAATATACTCATGTCCAATGAAAACGCACCACCTACAAAAATGACTAGATCTTTTTAACGACATAACATTTTATTTTTGCCATTGCGTCTTATTTTACTGTAGCAATTCCGTAAGCTACTGATAGGTCTTTAAAGCGGAATGATCACTGATGACACATGCTGGAAGCATTTAGCAAAACAACCGTACAAACAGAAAGTCACAGAACGAGCCATCGAATGTGTCAGAATTTTCAATAGCATTATTCTCGCATTTTCCTTGTATAAATTGCAAAGAATCTCTAAATTGATAGCCAGGAAGTCATCTTGCCTTGAAAGCGGCTATTACGTCACGATGTGACGTCACTAGCATAATTTTGACTAGGCGTAAAATCGAGACATTTAAGGAATCCTTTTTTTACTGATGCAAAATTACGACAAGGTCGTAGCCAGAAGATTTCTTGCTCGTGTAGCAGGTCGTTAACATCGAGGGAGCGTAGGTATCAACGTTTTATTTGATAAACGTCAATTTCTAAACGCTCGTGTACAGAAACCTAAGAGTATCTGTGTTGAACTTATTGTTAGATAATACTCGCACAAACAGATGAACACTAATTTAGAAGATTTAAAACGCTAGCGTTGCGAACAATGGCAGGCGACGCGCTCAAAGTTGACGTCAATGATGCAACGTCAAATTTTTAGAGGATTTATATGACGTTTTGCATATGTGTAAGTTTGTAAGACGGAAATAAGCATTGTGTAGAACACTAGGACGGTAGAAATCTTAATTAAACATTTTACGTCGAGTTTTGTCGGACCACTCCATATTTAAGCTTACATAGTGACATTGTTCGCTTAAGTGTAGCGTTAAGTGATGCGTCACAGCTGTCAAAAGTGTGGCGAAATGACAGGAGATCTACTGGCAAGCAGAACAAAATTAAACGAGATTTTAGGGTCTTTTTTATACGCCCAAAATGCGATTAACGCAATTTTGAGGCTAACGTTACGTAATGTGTTCACGGAGTCACTGGAATCGAAATTTTTGTGCGAAAACATTGCATGTGTCCTAAATAATAACTATAAATAAAATATTTTTGCACAGCTCTTGATTGGCCACAAATATGCGCATCTGAAGAGTGGTGCGTTTTCATTGGACATGAGTATAGTATTAACACCAACAAAAATGAAAATACCTACCACATCCGCTCTGTGAAGTACCGGCAATACGCATAAATACCGGCAAGGCAATGTATACATTTACAAGTGTGAAGATTGGCAAGCATCACAATACCATTCCGTCTGAACATACAATGCTTTAAAGTGCTACTCAAATAATTCTAGCCTACATGTAGCATCGTTTAAATGGGACATAAGCAAACGGTGCAAAACCAGATCAGATTTCTGCGGCATCTGATCAGATTCTAAACTGTTTGCTAGCTTTTAAAATTTGACTGGAATTGTAAATTACTACCCAGCAACCCCTAAATTCAAAGTAGACTTGTCCAATTAAAAAGGATGGCAAATCCAGGGATCAAATTTTACAATTGTTAACTTGCTAAATGCTAGTAGTTTTTTTTCAAAAAAGCAAGTAGAAATTGCCATCACTTGCTATTTTTAGCATGTGGAAACAAGTCACTCTCATATCAACCAAATTATGTCACACAGCATACGGTGTATGGCAAAGAGTGCAGATTCTGATCAGCCAGCTTCTTCAGAAGCTGGCTGATCTGGATCCACACTGTTTGCAAGGGTTCAGAAAGCTGAAAATGCTAAACTGGTTTTGTCTATCAACTAATGCTGTGTACCTATTCTGAAGAAGCTGGCTGATCTGGATCCACACTGTTTGCAAGGGTTCAGAAAGCTGAAAATGCTAAATTGGTTTTTGTCTATCAACTAATGCTGTGTAAGTTTACCTGTTAATTATTTGTTCATTTTTCTAATTTGCAATGTTACTAATAAAATAGTTCTAACATTTTCAGTGAAAAAGCATGTTGATCAGCACCTTTAGCAAGTGAGAAAAATAGCCACTTGCTATTTTTAGCAGGTGGTTAAAAATCTCAAATTTGATCCCTGAAATCTATATTAGGCATACATGGGTTAAAATCATCCAAAGTTTTCATGTCTAGACAAGTGTTTCTGCTCTTTTACTAAATGTATTTCATGCTTGGGATCAAAAACAACATCCCCTCTACTGAAGATCCCATCATATTTACAGTACCAGTCATCTATATCAAACTCTGGGAAAAAGAATGTCATTTCTCGGTGTGCACTCGAATCAGAGTCTGATCCATGTGTCGAGTTCCTAGTATCAGTCAGTCCAAACTGTCCCCTAAGACTCCCTGGATCTTCGTGAATTGTCTTAAACACTTTTGTAGGGCCCATCAATTTTCTCCATTCAACTATAGCGTTCTCCCTTGCTAGAATGTGCGTGCTGATTGGCCCGCTGGACATGAATGTAACAAGTCGATTGTGAAAGAATCGTCCTTCATGCTCCTTGTAGAACTCACTGGCTCTTGCACGCGTAAGATGCAGCCGCTTTGATCTCACGAAATAAAATCCCTGTTTCAATATCGCCTCCTTAATATGGTGGACAACGTGTGGGTGGGCGGTGACATCCGGCTTCAATATGGCAAGCGTCAGCTGTAACAGTCTTGATGAGGATGACATTGTTCACTCCCCTGGATTATCCCCCCTTTCACTCAAAATTTATTTCTTTTCCTTGCCTTCTGATTCTCGGTTGAGCATGCGATTGATCAAAATTCGGTTATTTTCATTCCTTTCTCTGTAAGCGGGTGAATACATCATTTTTTTCTGAAAAAGAGATAAAAATACAGTTTACTCTTTTAGGCAGGACCAGAATATTTCACTTTGGATTATCAACAAATTGGGCTAGCCTTTACCAGCTTCCTGCAGCTAAACCTGCATATATTCTGTTTTGAAAATAGTGAAGATCCTTATCAGCTGGCTTCTGAGAAGCCAGCTGATTAGGATGAACAGGGTTTTCCATTTTGCTTGTAAACTATTTACTTAATAATAAATACTCTCACTAAATATTCTCTTAAAGTCTCTGGATATATTATTATCCCTATACTTTTAAAAAATATAAGTGATGCGGATATTGCCATCACCTCTGTCCTTTATGCTCTCTCCTACTAGACAGCTGGTCAGATTTAACCAAATGTGGAAAGTAGCTTCCCTATACCCAAAGGGAGTGCAAGCACATAGACACATTTTGTCCAAACACATGGTGCCCCAGGGAGGGGTGTAATGACCAAATATATGAAAAATGCTGTTTTTAAGCCTTTTGTTTTTCACAACAGACTTAAGGTATTCTTACTCAGAAATGAAAAATAAAAAGCATACTAGGTGACTTTTTCATGTAACCCCTGGCTCATTCCCCATGGGTTGGACTTAGAGGCTGGGGTGTTGGATTAAAACTTTCCAGAACATAGTCATGTGCCATGTTAAGTCTAAGGAATTGAACACTAGAACAATTTAAGAACAGAAATTGTGCCCCAGGGTTTAACGTTATGCCTAGGGCATGCCTTGGATGGGGTGAGAAAAAAAAATACAAACATTTTCCAAACAGATTCATGTTGCATCATATTAAATAAATGAGTTGAACAGTAGAACTATTAAGGAGAAATTTTGCCACAGGGTTCAATGTGATGCCTAGGGCATGTTTTGGGTGTGTGTACGGTGTAAGTGTGTGTTGTGGGGGGAGTGATCTTTTAAGAAAATGATCATATAATGGGCCTTGTCGCGAGAAAACCTGTCTTCGGGGGTTTGCGAACAACACAGGCGCAGACCAGCCTGCGCATCCATGCAGTCTGATCAGCGCCTTTGTTATTCCGTTTTTGGAAAGTATATTATCAATTTATGTAAACTTGCTGGGAAAACTCGGGAAACCATGATCTAAATTATCACTCAAATGTGCGACAGCAGCCCAGCATCCATCTACATCATTACACTAAGCCATCATACTTGACATTTCTTTAGTTTAGAGATAAAAACAAATGGAATTATGTTATGGTTTTGCAACAAATTTGGAGCGGTTTTCATCTGTGCAAACATTGCGATTCAGTTAGCGAGCAGAAACTTCAGGGCTGATATGATAACATAAAATAAAAATCCATCATATCGCCCTGAATTCAGTGCTAGCTACCGCTCTCACTCTCAGAGGCCGCCCCAGGCATTACCTGCATGAGCTCGTCAAACACTTCTGACACCATTTAAGCAATTTCAAATGGAAAAATCTTTAAGTCCGCCAGGATTCAAACCCAGAACTCCTGAGTGACAGTTATAGTGACAGTCGAACACTCTAACCATGTCGCTAAAGAGTTAACCCAACAGCGAGACTGTTAGGAATGGCTCTGTCACTACAAGACTGTAAGAAGATGCCAGGATGTGAAGGTCACCCCTTTCTTTCTTTCTCTATATACTGCCAGACCCTCTTTCCAGTATTATTGCCAGGTGTACTTTGTACACTCCGGGTTGCAGGATAGAAGCCTACAAGTAACCATATCGAAATTACCATAGGGTTCTTTAACCTGCACAAGGGGTGACTCTCCCTGCACAGGGGACATCCAGTTAATGTCCCGATCCGAAGGACGATGCACTTATCTAGTGTCATCCCTGCAAATGACACTAGGGAAAGCGTGTTCGGACACCGAAATTTTCCTCGCCACGAGAGGGGATCGAACCTGGGACCTCTAGCATCAGAGGCAAGTGCCTAACCACTGAGCTACCACGCTTTCACTGAGCTACCACCCCTTGTGCAGAACAGTGACCTATATAAGAGTGACTGGAAACTCCAAGGATATACCAATACTCAACTCAAATTGCTCTGTCGTGCTTATTACACAGGTAAATGAGGGGGGATCGATATCATTTATCTACACGATTTGCCTTTATCACAGTTTTGCAATACACAGCGTAATTTCTCTATTGTTTACCAAAACTTTTTACACCTTTACAAACACCGAAATAGTATAATTACGATGAATTATTAATCATGAGGCATCTTAGTCTACGAAAACTGTTAAATAGAGACACAGACATAGCCGTGTTTAAAGCTTTATTCGTCGCAGTGAAACAGATATTTTCGAAGCCATCTTTGACGAATTCCGCAAAATTCATAAAATAAGCCGATGTTTACACGGTCATAACTCCATAGGATTAGTCGTAACATTGCAGAAACATATCATTTATAAATATTTCATATATTTTTTTTTCAATTGCCATAAACAAAATGTAGCAATGAGCGATATTTATTACGAAGAACGCTCTTCAATGTAGCTATAAATGCAGCGGTTTCTCAAGCTGCGTCGCCATTTTGTGTGTATACGATGAAAGGCGCGCCAGGTGTAAGTCACGTGATATCAGCCCCGACATACCTATGTGGCTGAAAAATGGAGTGTCTAGTCACTCTTATATAGGTCACTGTGCAGAATTAAGATCCCAACGACATTAAGGTATGGTTTCTTGTTGGCTTTCAACCTAGACTACACAAAGTACTTTTGCCGTTTATGCTCGTGAGGGCGTCAGGAAGAGAGAGATGTGAGCACGACAGCAGTGCCCCCCCCCCCCCCCCCCCATCCAACAATCACCTTGTGATCTCCAGCTGTGGAACTTGAAGGTCCTAAAATCGTAGCACAAGCGAGCCCTACAACTGTTCCGACACCAATTCCGACTAATGTTATGATTCGCATTTCACTCGTTTCAAAATGTTTGTCCTGTTAAATCAAAAACATCGTTTCATAACTTAGGACAAAACTTGACGAGGACAAATATGGCGCTGTTTGTTCAACGGTCGTGTTTTCTTGGCTGTTTGTTGAACGACCGTGCGTATTTAAATCATTCAAAACGTACCCAGGTCAACACGTTGATTAGTTCGGGGGTCTTTGTTTATTTTGTTTGATTTGATTCTTTACGTCACATCAACAATCATTCAGTTAAACAGGGACGGGTCTTCCCGGGTTGAACCAGTACTAAGCTAGGATAGATGTGTCTTGCTCAAGGACCACAACGCAGTGACGCCGGAGAGGCTTGAACCCGCGGCCTCTCGGTCATAATTCAAGCACTCTACCACTGAGCCACTGCGCTCCCTTATGGGGTCTTTCTTGCAAACCGAATATCTATGTATCTTGATCCACATCTGAATTAAGGGTCAGGCTGGCGCGCCGTGAAACCGGTTTAAGCCCTCCAGTAAAATATTTTACTGACCATTCCAAGGCTATATCTTCTTTTGTGGATCTTTTTTGTTTTTTTCTGTCTTGCCTTTGCTATGCCTTTGTGCGCGTCTGTTTATATGTGCCTTGTGGTCACCTGCTGGCAAGGGGCTGCCCTCTTGGCTCTCATTTGTGGTGTCTAACTGTGAGTTTGTCACTTTCCCATTGGTATCATGGGTCAGGTGTGGTACTTGATTGTAACGATTTCTGATCTTTGCACCATTACTTACTTCCTAATTGGCCAAATTAGATACACTAACGCTTTATAAGCATTATAAGGGGTACCTAGACATCTGGACTATATAAGAAAGTGTGTAAAGTGAGTATGTAAAGAAGACAGTTAGTATCGATAAAAGATAACACAATTTCTAAATGGTGTTTAAAGGAGAAACTTGTATACCATTATACTTCTTAAAAATGCATGCTGTGTTCTTATTTGTTCTTGCTTGTAGAAATTAGAGCTTATGTTCCGTACAATATATATACTCAACAAAAAATTATATGTCCCTTATCCTGCTCAAGTGCATTTTTATCGTACAGAAAATGTCGCTATCGTGGTTTAAACACCTGCTTCATATATTAACTAACTTTACCGTAAACACATCGGCGGATCCAGAGGGGGGGGGGGGGACATGGGGTCCGGGCCCACCCCTGAAAAATCACAGAAATATAGGATTTTCTAGCAAAATTGATCCCAATCCCCTGAAAATTCACAAAGTTACCAAGCCAGCATTCAATGTTGGGTCATCATAAATAGCCATTTAAATGGCGTTTCTATGGCGGGTCCATGATGGCCTATCTATAGTGATATTTTGATCCTCTATCCCCTCATCAAAAAAAAGTTATCAAATTTGGACCCCCTGTGACAAAAAACTTTCTGGATCCGCGCATGTTCCCTATAGGCCATTAAGAAGCAGCATGGCCTGCCCATTATGTTATAGGCGAACAAAATATAGAAGTAGAGGAGAGAGAGCAGCTAGACGACAAAAATGCCATGATAGAGGGGAAATGGTTCAGTCAGCAACAGTATTTGTAGGCTCCTTCAATTACCCAACGGACATAAACGATTCAGATGCCCTAAGTCGCTTACAAAATTGACTGTCATGGAAACCAGGTACAATACATGGATTAGTGGTGACTTCCATCTTGGAAACGTATATTGGAGAAGAGAGCGTATAAAGTCATATGCTAGCAAGTTCGGTTTATGTCATCAACTAGCTCACAATTGTTGAAGATTACTTCCTCGACCATATCGTCACAGAACCCATAAAATTACTAAGTATACAGAAAACACACTGCACCCCTTTTTTCGAAAAAGAAAATCAGCATCTTGTCATAAATTAAAGTAAATTCCAGTCATATCTGATCACGAAATTAAACTCTTTATCTCGTGAGTATGATCAGGAAATACCACAATCACACACTGCAGACCAGCACACGGCACCGTGAGGAAGAGCCAAAAACATGTATAGTAACAATACATATGTAAGACAATAAAAACAAAGCATCCAGCTTTCTCTTCTTCAATTGATTGCAAAACTAGAATGGACAGAAAGCAATGCATAACAAAACAAAGAAAAACACAGAACTCCCGCAAACAGTGGGAAGTACATTAAACAACAGACCATCAACAACAGAACCATGGCCTTAGAACGGACTGCATGCACACCAGGGGCTTAAGTGCATTTTACTAGCGCTAAATCTTCGCCCTAGATTCTGTTGTTGTTAAAACGCAAAATTGTTTGGCTCACATGGAGGCTTCCTACGAGGGCCATCCAATAAAGAATGACACTTTCTTCATAGTCTGAAAATCAGTGAGTGCATTTAGTTAAATTTCACCATAATAATAGTATGACATCTTAGCTATTCAGGAATAGAAACATTATGTTTGTGATTGATCAGTTGCCATAGTAACGGGATGATTTGTGGAAGGACCTGAAGACGCATGGCCACGTTTATATTATTTTTTACATACCCACGGTCATTCAAAGTCTTTTATTTTCGAGCACAGATAGAATTTAACTCTTGATATCAATTCTTCAACTGAACAATCTTAGTGTTACATAAAATGCTATAAAAGAAGAACCAAATATGTATATTTTTTTATTTTGGTTGCCTAGCAACGAATTAACTTGATTTTTTATGAACACACTATTTTGCGTTGCTATGGCTACTATGTTAGCGACGTATATCCTACAAAAAAGTATGGTCATGTGCAGCATAACAAACCCCTGTTCACTTTAATTGCCTTTGATTATTTGATATTAACTTTTAAAGTCAAGAGGCGAGCGAAAAATACCAGATATTTCTTAGAAAGTTAATCTTTTAAGCTTTGTTTCCATGGTAGCAGCTGAAGACTCTGGAACATTACTTTTCCCTATTGGTCATAGACAGATTGCATGAGCATGTACAAGTTTTAGTAGAAAAATAAACCATACATCTTAGTCTGTTGCCATGGTGACCACCTAAAGTGAGCTGTTCACGCGTGTTCGACTAGTCTTCTAATGTTGCCTAGCAACAAAAATCGAACTATTTAGCACGTCGAGTATGGAATATGTGAACAGCCAAAAAGACGTGCTAGCTTTGAATGCGATTTCATAAGTCTATCATGTTAATTCACCGCCCTATAGCAAAAGTCTCATTCTTTATTGGATGACCCTCGTAACTAATGCAATGTATCACCAAAGGTAAGAAAAACGGCAAAGATCAGAAAACGAAACAATCAAGTACCACACCTGACCAAGAATACCACATAGAAGAGTAACAAAAATACAATAAACATCACCAACAAGAGACAAGAGGTCAGCCCTTTCCCAGCAGGCGACCACAAGGCAGCAATGAACAGACACAAAAGCATTAGAAACACAAGACACAAAAACACAAATGATCCACAAAAGAAGTCACGCTTTGGAACGCTTAGTAAACTATTTTAAAGTCTCAGACCAGCCAAAGTTATATACCCCACCTAGATATCACTATCTGTATAACAATATCGACCTTGACCTCTTAAGGGCAGAGAGTCAACACTTTTAACAAAACATATTTCTACCAAACATAAAATGTGGGAAAACGTCCAGTAAACAGTGCCTTGCCTAATGAAAAAGTACACTCTAGCCAAGACTAAGAAAAACCAAGATCAAAGTACATGTACATTGAGTCATCACTTATATGTATGCAACAACGCAGCTAACGTTTTAAAACGATGGAGTTAAAGAGAAACGAGAAGGCAATCAAAATAAATGGATTTGCTTAAATGACATCATCGAGACCGGTGGTCATGAAAAAAAAGTCAACCACCAAAAACAGAAGGGATTCTGGCACTACATCAAGTCCCTGCGGAAAGATTCAAATGGCACGCGTTTATGGCACCATGCAGTACTTTGAAGGATAATGCCCAGTGTTTCAAAAGATAAAACAACTACTCTTACCAGGCATTGCCAGTCAGTTTTTACACAAGTGGACCCGACACTACTATCACAGACCTCACAGACATAAACAAAGCCAATCTCAGGCAAAAAATGAGGGTTTTGTTTTACAGAATAGGAAGAAATAAAAAGTCTCAGGAACCATCCACATTGACAGTCTCCAAGAAGGCCAACAGCAATTTCCTTTATGATGACATGGGAGGATACTGAGGGGGGGGGGGAGCAGGGGGAACGGACCCCCAACCCGGAAAGTCGCAAAATATAGGTTTTCTTAGCAATACTCGTACGGCTCCCCTTTAAAATCACAAAGCTACCAAGCCAACATTCAATTAGGGGTCATCCTCGGCACGCCAGAGAAACGCCATTTAAATGGTGTTTCGCTGGCGGGCCCACGATGCCCCGCTTATAGTGATATTTTGATCCTCCCTGTCCTCATAAAAAAAACGCTGTCAAAGTGGGACCCCCTCTGACAAAACGTTCTGGATCCGCGCATGCCATCAATACCCACTCTGCGTATGCATCTGAGTATTCGCTATGTGCACTATGTTACTCATAATACTCATACTGCTGGTATTATCATAATTGAGCCATGACATGAGATTTCCAACAATGTGGTATGTGCAACCAGCAAAGGCTCAGACCAGCCTGCGCATACGCGCAGTCTGATCAGAGTCATTGCTAATCGCTTGAATATTCTATGACTGTTAAGCTACTGTCTGAACATCATTTAGAGTTTCTAAGCTTAAAAGGGGGCTACAAAGGCCTGTCTGAGACTATTCATGTCAAAATACCACATTGTTGGAAATCACATGTCGCGGCTCATATCATGACTGAAATGGTCTTATAGAGTGTAAGGTGTATGTAAAAGAAAAGGCTGTGAAGCGCATCGTACTTTTAGACCAGAGGTATAGTCCGTCCAGATAAGAGACGTTGGGCGGTTCTTAGCTAAGTTCAACCCCTGGACAAATACATTTGGAAATCGGCTAGTCAGGTTGCATTGTTCGCGTATTCACCCATCTGTGAAACTCTCCACACCAAAAGTATATACCTGTACTGTCTTATAGTTGCCGTATCGTGAAAAATAAGCGTTTCGAATTATTGAAGATGAATCTGATCAGCCCAGATACCTTGTTTGAAATATGTGCATACATGTATCTTAAACACGTACGTGTATCTTAAACTATACAACCAAAACATCAATTTTCGACAATGAAATTTAAAATCACACAAGTTTTATTGTTTTATAAAAGATATGAGTACTCTTTCCCTGTGATCCATTTATTGAACCCTTACCATGCTGAATTTTAATGTGTGTGTGTGTGTGTTGGGGGGGGGGGGGCAGGGGGCTATTTTTATGTTGTTGTTTTTAACGCTATTTTTTTCGAATTCAGAGCTAAACACCAAATCATTTTCTTGCCAAACAATCAGAATTTGAAAGAGTAATTTCGCCGACAGCATTTAACGCGAATATTTTCTTATAGCATACTAAAGGTAAACCTGTGTACCAGTAGACGCACACAGCTGCCGCAAAAAAATAGAGATGAGCGTTTCTTTTGTTATTTTGAGTTCATTTGGTTTGTTTGTATTAATGCTTTGCGTCGCTGCCAACATTTTTGCAGGCATGACGCGACGTTTCCTGTCCAACTAGGTTGAACCAGTACTTATCAGTGAATAAAGTGTCTTGCTTAGGACATTTCGACGATCTTTCAATGAACATTCTCAAAATAACGATTCTTTAAGCACATGTCTAACACACCAGCACTGAGCAACTGTGGGCCTCGATTATTTGAGTTGATACTTTACATCCCAGTCATGCGCGGATCCAGAAACTTTTGTCAGAGGGGGTCGAACTTTGACAAGTTTTTTTTTAAGTTGATGAGAGGAGAGATGATCAAAATACCACTAAAAGCGGCCATCATCGGCCCGCCAGCGAAGCGCTATTTAAATGGCGTTTCGATGGTGTCCTGATGATGGCCTTACATTGAATTCTACCCTAGTAGCCTTGCGATTTTTCAGGGTTGCCGGACCAGTATTGCTAAGAAAACCTATTTTTTGTGATCTTTCAGGGGGGGGGGGTCCGGACCCTGTCCCCCATCTGGATCTGCCCATGCCAGTCAAGAAAAATTCAGTCATGTCGGGACGTTTCCTGGGTTGAACCAGTACTAAATAGAGTATAACGTGTCTTGCACAAGGAAACAATAGGACGCCTCCAGAGAGACTCAAACCAACGGCCTCTTTATCTCAAGTCAAGCACTCTACCACTCTTATACTGACTGCTATTTGGTCACTGTATCGCCACGTGGCATGCGATGTCCCAGTCTTTTTTAAAGCTAACTAAGATAGGAACCAGTTGTGGGCGTGGCTAAACAGTGACCCAAAAGCTGATTAATAACTACAGTTTTTGAAGGCGTCATTCATGTCAGCCTTTTTGTTGGGTTAGTTCAATAATGTGTAATCAATAAACCTATGTTACATGTATGCCATTTATATCCGTATATCATGTGTAAAACATTTCGACCTCCGTACCAGTGTGCGCCGCTTTGCGTTTTAGATGGTTACTTGAGACATGACTGTATAGTAAATACAATACCTAGGGAAATTACAGATAAAAGCATGCTACTTGCAATCAGATCTTCATTACGCAGTGCAACCTGACTCTGTATCTTTATACATGTAGCGGCAACAGCCGTTCTAACATAGACCAGTCTGCCTTACTGATCTTGACTGAAATCCACATAGGTTCTAGGAGGCCCTGACCAGTGAGCAATAGTATATACCAATGTGTCTGTAAACAAGTAAGACTTTAGTTTTCTGTGAACGTTTACCAGGCATACTAACCGCCTTTGTCGTCTGCGGTTCAGTTGTTTTGCACGATTAACCCTTAAAGCGCCAATCACAACAAAATTCGACTGCTTTTGTCGTCTGCTCAAATGTTTTAGAAGCCTTTCCAACAAACAGTGTAGACTCAGATCAGTCTGCTCCTATAGGAGCAGTCTGATATGGGTCCACACTGTTTGTCTCTATACTTAGCTTTGTTAGATAATGTTAGCAAAAAAATGCAGCAGACGACAAATACAGACGGAATATTCGGATGATTTTTGCTGGCGTTTTGAGGGTTTAAGCGTACCTATGCTGTTTTACCCAATTTACTGTAGACCAGTCTAAATTGACAGTGAATGGCAGTGGTCTGTCTGACACGCCCAACGTCCGTTACCTGGTCGCACTATAAATACTACTGAGCCAAATATTTCTACCAAACTACTACCCTGTATATATGACTTAATTACATGTACTGCGTTTAGCATAATCCTCCCGTGTTGCGGTCGACCACCGCATTGACAAAGTCTAATTGGGCCTCGACGTGACAAAGCCTGTCTTCGGGGTTTCCGACAACGCGTGACACAAACCAGGAGGCTAGCCATAACACTGGAATTTCACTTGTGGCATGTTTAGATATGACGCTTGCCAAAAAAACCCGAACAACAAATGCGCTGATCAGTCTGCGCGAAAAACGCTCACAATGTTGTGGGCGTCAACTACTCTAAAACAACAACAACAAAAGTCGCTCATCAGTCCATTGCTCAAACGGATACACAGCCATCAATGCTGTTACGGTATAAATGCTAAATGCACGTGTCGAAATTCAATACTCTGGCTAGGCTTTGTAGCAGAGCAGCCGTCGATCTGGTTCAACATTAAAGTTACGAGGGTATTCTCTGCCTTTTTTTTACTAGGCAACTCTTGTATCCTTTTGATTCAACTTTTAAACTAGTTATTTCCCTTGCATACTGTCTCGCGGAAAACGAAACACTCGAAGCCACCATGGTGTACAGTACAGTAGGTTCTGTAGAAATCTAAAAGTAAAGAGGAAGTACCACACCTGGCCCGGAATATCGTATGAGAAAGTGCAAAAAAAAACATAAGAAAACGCAACACACAAGAGAGCCAACCCAGCAGGCACACAACGTTGACTCAACATAGATTCAATATTGATTCCATGTCAATGGCATTGAATCAAAATTGAATCAATGTTGAGTCAACGTTGTGTGTCTGCTGGGAAGAGGCCCGTTATGAAATAGCGTTTTTGTTTGATGCGAACATTATAAGGCGCAAATCAGCATGCGCACACGCGTAGTCTGATCAGCGCATTTGATATTCGTCCTAGCTAAGCTTGCTACTTACAAAATTTCAATATTCTAGCCTGTCTCAATGGATAAATAGTCTTGTTAGCTAGTCGCAAACCCGACATGCGCGGATCCAGAGGGGGATAGGGGGTCCGGACCCCTGAAAAATTACAAAAAATATCGGGAAAATATTGGTCCGGGTCCCCTGTAAAACCACAAAGCTAACAAGACAGTGTTCAGTGTTGGGCCACCATCGGCCCGCCAGCGAAACGCCATTCAAATGGAGTTTCACTGGCGGGCCGATGGTGACCCGCTTAAAGTGGTACATGTATTTGGATCCTCTCTCCCATAATCACCACCCCCCCCCCCCCCCCCCCAAAAAAAAAAAAAAAAAAAAAAAAACGTAGTCAAAGTTGGACCCCATCTGAAAAAAAAAACTTTCTGGATCCGCGCATGCCCGAGTTCCAGATCTTGTCGTTAGAATGTATGAAGCAACTACTATGTCACGGCGAATACTAGTGAGGCTGAATAGATTTCGTGGTATGCTCTGGATAACCCTGAAGCTAGCATGCTTGTGTGTTAATTCTACTAAGAGAAGATACAGCGAGAATCAATACCGAGAGATAACTACAGCCAACAACCAACCAACATGCAACCTCAGAGTGTACACGTTTTTTTCTCATGGCGAAGTTTCAACATGCCAGAGTCTTCAAATTGGTAAAGGTACAAAGCTCTCGAAAAAGGGCTACTATTGATGCTCCATTGTCTGTTGGGGTTTGTGTTGGTCATTGTTTTGTTATGTAGAAGGGTAAAGTCAGGTAGCTTCGGACATCAGGTAAATTCGGACAGCGACCTTGTTCGTTTCCTATTTTGATTATTGGAATAGAAAAGTAAATAAACTAAGTAAACAGTGAAAATCCTGATGAGACGGCTCCGCCTCGTCTGGATTCCCACTGTTTGCAAAGGTATGTCCGAATTTACCTGATGTCCGAAGTTACCCGACTTGACCTTACTAAGTGTCCTTTCTATCTAGTTTTGCAGAGGAAGAGAGCGCTGCAATGTGGCTGTTAGTGTTCTGTGTCTACTCCTTACGGTGCCGTGGGTTAGTCTGCAGTGTGTGATTGTGGAATATTCTGATCATGCTCACTTATTTTCTAACTATTTAGTAATTATTAGCATTAGCAAATAACTTTATTCGGGTTTTCAGGTAATGCGAAAAATGAAAATTTCCCCGCTAATAGTTGTGACTGACATGATAAACAATGTTGTATTAAACAAATGCACAATAAATGAAGCACTTATTTTAATTGACTCTGATAAACATTTTAAATGGAAAATACCCCATTGGGTATTCCCTCTTATACGATGCGGTTAATTCCTGTCCGTTTTGGGAAATCAGGTGGATGGATTAACAATGAAGGGATGCTGAATATTAACTAAAATACAGCCTGATTAAATCAGGGTGATCAACAATGAAACCATGACAGGAGAAACAGGCAGGTAGCAGAAGTTCAAGACCAATGCAGAACCTGATAAGTCTCCGCATTAGCAGATACGTTCTTTGTTTTAGTATCCTATACGGAAACAGTGGATATAATAACAGCTGCTAATAACCAATGGTGGTCCTGATCAGACTGCGAGTCTGATAAGGATCATAATTGAATACAAATGAAAACGTCTCCATTTTCATAAAGCGGTTCAATCAATTTATTACCATAACAGCGATTAATTAAGATATGTGAAATGAGAATTTTCGAAATGAGATTTAATATACTGAATCATTTATGATCCTTAACGATTTACAAAGGGAATTATTATTTTAATTGGAATAAACAGTAGATGAAATAATGAGTAAATACCGGGTCTTTTGAGCTGTAACCTGTTTTCCGAACTCCCCAGGGCCTGGCTTTAGTTCTCGAATTCATAGACCTGAAGTGTGGCTTCAATTAACAATCAACATAATAAGCAGCTTTAAATCATGGATCCTATTCTCATTATACGCTCCGTGTTTAAATGCAGCTTTATAAACTTCGACACTTTGGCTTACTAAAATGTTATATCAGCGTTTGGTAATAATCGCATATGCGCAAAAGCCTCATTTACACGCCCATACTGGCGCACAGTAAAACTTGTCTTAAGCGGCCACTAAAAAAAGAAGACCAAAATTATTTATAAGACCCATTATCGCTTAATGCATGTCAAAAGTACTGCAGAATGCATTCTGCAATACTTTCGACCTTCATTAAGCTATCATTTGTCACTAAGATCTTTGTTTTGTCTATTTTTAAGCGGCCGCTTAAGACATGTTTTACTGTATCTCGAAGGTCTAGAAATCAAAACTGTCTAACTCCTTATCTACACAAATACTTTGAGCCTGTGAATGCTCTGGTGAGTTTGAGCCTGTGAATGCTCTGGTGACTCTGCGCATTTGCACAGGCTCACCTGAGCCTTCGTTGCTCGACAAATCTATAAAGTACCAAAATCTCATGTATGGGGCTCTATAAAGTAAGCTTACAACAGAACATGACTAGTGTGGATGTACATCATAGTGCCAGACCCATCAGATTCAGCCAGCGATGACTTAGAGCAGCATGGGCACCCATCAAGTCTGATTACTGTCTTCACTGAATACATGAGTAAATGTACACTGTAAAAATAGTGTAAAATTTACACCAAAATTGGTGGCAGCTGAGCTTGAGTTTGGTGTAACCTTTCAACTCCTTTAAAACTGTTTTCTGTTTGATTTGTTGATCTGGAGAATAACTTTAACAACAGGTAGAAATGTTTTACCTTTACCACTAGAGAATTTTTGGCCAAAAGTTGCGTAGAAGAAAAGTAATTGTAAGTCTACACCAAAAGGGGTGGCAGCTAAGCTGTCACATCTTTTGGTGTTAACTTACACATAGTAAATTTGAAGGGGTCACAGCAACAAGGTTCTTTAGTCCACTTTTGGGTAAAATTGAGCTATCCTCTTTTTCATGTATAAAATTCATTTCCGCACCGTATTAACTCCCTTTGACCATCAAATTACTATAAAATGTTGAAATAAATAGGATTATATCATTTTCACAAAGGTCCTAAGTCCAAAATTGGATGTTTATGTATAAAAGGGCCTAACTCCATATTTTTTCAGATTTATTTCAAAGTTTTATTGCCTTATAATCATTATTATCACACATTGAGCCTCAAATAGCAACATTACGCTTGCTAGACATTATTTCCCGTCAAATGGAATCGCTAAACTAATTTTATACAACATAAAACCTAGACAATGGACTAAGGACCTTTGTGTCATTGAAATATGTTCATATTTATGGAATTTACGTAAACCAACTGCTGTATCTAGGTTTTCGCTGCTGTACTCGTGTGAAATAAGCTTTCCACATACTATCTTGCAAGTTTTTAGTATTGATATACTGTCATAAACGTTCTGTATGCAAGTTTAAAGTTTCATGAAATTTGGAGTTAGGTCCCTTGTTGCATAAACGAAATCGCTAAAAAGGGTTTTCTTACTTTAAGCAGTAAAATCATTGCAAAATCTCCTGAATTCACTATTTTCAAACATATCTTGTTCATTTTTGCAAAAAAAGTCTACATAATTTGAATATTGCCAAAAATGATGTTTTTTTGCGTTTTTCTCGAAAAAATGAAAAATGCACTAAAGTACCTTGTTGCTGTGACCTCTTCGTATATGTTTACAGTGTATGGTCTTAACTATCTATTGGGTGCACCCGAAATATTCTGATCAGTTTGGACATATGCATAGGCTGATCTGAATATTTACTGGATGCGAAGCCAGGTGGTTAGTTTTATAATACGCAGGTAACAGAATCCATTTTATAGTATAAACCGATATTCGATTACTTCTACACAGCAAAAATATCGTCTAAATATTTATTTTTAGGTTCGAACTGACGAACAAGGTCAAACACTGTCTTGTACCATGTGAGCACCTGTTCCTTCACCACCAATGGCTTTAGATAAGCTGCAGATTCAGCATACATATCTCTAGCAGCCTCACTGTCACCAACCCATTCAAGGTGACAACCTATCAAATATTTGCTAAAGGAAGCGTCGCTGCCATTATCCATGTTATCACTAAGCGTTTCCATGATTGATATGATTTTCTTGACACCGAGTCTGTTATTAGTCAATTTATAATAGCGTATTTTTAAATGTTGGTAGAAAATATATGCTGGAATTTTGACAGATTTTACATCTTTATCTTTGAAGTATTTTACCAAATCCTCGTCCAAGAGAGGTATGTCCGCTATGCTGTATATAATGTAATCATTTTCATTTTCCTTGGCTAAAATATCATGAAAATAAACCAAAGGGTCGGGAGTTTGTGACTTAGGAAAGAACATGTCATATGCAGCATCCAGCATCTTAAAAGATACAACCTTCCCAGACGCCCTTGAGGACTGAATATTTCTTTCCAGTCGTTCTGAAATTGTTTTTACTTTTTCTTTGATATCTAGATTCTGAAATTCCTTGAGCCTGCAGTAATCAGTGAACAATCCTATATCTATCATATTTAGATCTGACCGTGTGAAAGAAATATCATCATCTTCTGCGTTTTTAGTTTCACTGAACACGTCATCAGTATCTGGTGCCAACGGCACTTTTTCTGTTGATAATTCATCACCGATTGAAGCAAACTTTTCTGCATTAATTAGACCTTCTTCAGTAGAATCTAAGGCTTCTCTGCCAAGCTCATTGTGTGGCTCGTTATCGTTTTGCTGTTCCAATATAGACCTATCAATTGGTGTTTCACATGGGAAGCTGCCTAAGTCTTGCTCAAAACTTGTTCCTTCAAAGCAAGAATCAAACTGTGTTTGACTGAAGGGTGTAAAATCAAAAGGAGTTGTTTGTTCGAATCCAGTTTGACATAGAGGTGTTTCTTCATCAAGAGAATCTTCTAGCGAACTATCAACTGAAGTTTGAAGTCGGGGTTTCTTTGATACACTCTCCAAGGGATCTGAATCAGCTTCGCTATCCGATTGCATATTCTTAACCATAATACTTCGATCATAAATAACTTCAACGTCACTTGATAGCACTTCATCAAATACGTCACCGTTCTCAAACTCGGATGTCACTGATTCAAACTCTGAGAAAGAACTTCTAAAACCATCTATCAGATTTTCAAACTCATTGATGTCTCCTATATGCAAATATAAATTCATCATATCTAGAGTTAATGTGGGTATATTTGAGTCTGTCTCTTCAGCCTGGTGATAAAGATGTTTCACTAAACGTATGGTATCTTTGTGTGATTTCGCATCTGTCACTTGTTCCAAAGATCTTGTTAGTATTCTTGCATATAACATAATAAGTTTTGCATATGTTCGCTGTCCAAGCAGTCTACACAACAGTTCTTTTTCAAGTTTATTGATTACAAGATATAGTTTTTCAAGATACTCTAGAGTCAGCTCCCATGAACCAGAGCGGTGATAACTGAGGGCAACAATAAACATTAAATCCATGTACTCGCTATCTGTCAGTGTGTCTTTGGCCATTCTATGATAAAATTTGATTGCATCAAGTGCATATATATTTGAGATTGAGTAGTTTTCCTCCAATAAATGTGCTTTTGCTAGGCGTACTAAAGTGTTGACATACACCTTATCTGGAACATAGGAGGATGATTTTACCTCTTCCACGAAGGGTAAATATACCATTTTATGCAAATGCGAAGGAAGACGCAGGTACTTCTCTTGTTGAAGTATTTGCCCAAGTGGATCCCGTCGTAAGCGAAGTACTGTGTACAGAATAGTATCCATTTCCTCGTCAGTCAGACCACAGAATTTCTCAAATATGTTTCTGGATCGTATGAAATAATGATTTAGTTCTTTTCTGTGGAAATGTTCTAAATACTTATCTATCAGATGAAATAGCATTCTAGCAATATTTTCTGGACACCAGTGCTTTTGATTAACATGTTCACTCTCATAGTACATAAGATTTAGAAACTGGAAAGACTCAATACTTGTGGTCAAATCCATCACATCATAGCCATGTTGGGGTTCAGAAACAAGTGCTTTTAATACGTGCATTATTTCACGTTGAACTCTGGTTAGATTTCTAGCTAACTTCAGATCTCCAGTAAAAGATACCCTCCATTCGAAGTCTTCCATTGGACTTCCAACACTTCCCTTTGGTATTAGAGTACAACCATCCTGAACAATTTCATCAACTAGTGCTCTAGGTGGCCAACCACTAGGCCTTTCTCTGTTTATCCATTCAACTGCTTCACTGTACCAAATATTCATTGGGTATGGAATACAAAATACAATGTCGATTTCAAAAGGCGTGCTTGATTCAAATAAAGACATAAATGCTGTAGCTGCTGGGCCATGCGGTTCAATGAAGGAAAAAAGCGAGCTGTCTTTATCTAGCTCTTCAAATCGTTGGCGGAAGAACGGTTCAAGCTCATGCCAGAATTGAACACGAGCCTCTGTCGTTTTAAGACTGCTAACGTACAAGTCATCCACCGTCTGAACTGGCAGTGGGTGACTTCTACATTTCTGCACAAGGACATAACCTTTTGGAGTATCAGGTAATACTTTAATATTTAGGTATCTGTCATCACATTCCGTCGTGGTGACGTTCATTTTAGGACCCTGCTGACAGATTTTCTGATTTTCGTCGTCCTTCACACTTAAACCAAATGGCAACTCACCCAGAGGTGCCTGTTTGTACTTGCAATTCAGCCTCACTGGGTATTTCTTGTTGATAGTCACAATGTCAATATCACGCGCGTCTGGTAAATACTGAGTATTCAGATATAAACCTTGTGCTGCACTGCCAGACAAATACATCGAAGCAGACTCTCCAGCAGCATACTGTTCTAACGGAAATCTAGAGATAAATTCATCAGATATTTCAAGAAGAAAGTGCTTCAGCTCCAGTCCATAATACAACATGAAAACGATAGCAGAAAACGGTACTCCAGAGACTTTATCAATGCTGTGATCTTTGAGTATAGCCTCTATTGTCGTATCATCCATGATAGTACAGACGGAGAATACTAAGATACCAGCTATTTGATTTATATTAACTTAAGGATCGCCTTTCGTTAGCAAATTATGTACAAGTAAGAAACAATTTACATGTGTCATATGTACAGAAGGCATCATCTTGAACGACGCCTTATTGAACGTTTGCAAATCTTGTTGTTTCAAGCAAAATGATACACTTGTTTGAAGAATTTTTAAACAGTGCTAAAGTAACTGTTTCTTTCAGATTGTATAAACAATACCCATCTCTCTCTCTAATGCTTCACAGTACTTGCTTATCTGCGTCTTTGATTTCGTTTTGCAAATTATTTATCCACCCTAAGCATTTATGCTGTATTTAACATTACTTTTCCATATGTTTCCAGTCTCATGTTTGAACAATGTATATCCACTCGCTAAAATTGTATATTTTGCAAAAACCTACACGTATATCCATGTGCTCCTTTACTGTTGTTTAAACATAAACGTTATTTATCTTTCTGCTTCGTTCATGTCAATCATACACTACTTGGAAGCATTTACAAATATTTGTCTGAAATAGAATAAAAAATAAGATACAATATGTGAAAATCCATTAAATGAGTGTCTGTGAAGTAATTTAGAAAATGCTTTACGAAGTTTATGACATCAATATCCTTGTTTTAGCAACTTAGTCAGTTAATGATTTATTTCTATTGTTGAAGTCACTAAAATAGAGCATACTCTTGCTAAACGAATAAGCTGCGAAATGAATGCATCATAAGAAGGAAAGCTCGATATAGAAATGGGGAAATTAATTATCAATTTGTTTATCATAAATTTTAGGTGAAACTATGTCACATTTCTTTTTGTTAAGGATAAGCCCAAAGTCTAAATTCTTAGACAATAAAAGTGTTTCTCAGAGCTATTCCAGATCTGGAAAAGCTCTCATAATCTATTTAATTGTCTAAGAATTTAAGTCTTTGGGTTTATTTCTATTGTTACAGTCATGGGGAAATATAACAAAGAAATAAGAATATACCAACAAAACAACCCTATTTCACTAATGTTATCAGAAAATACCTAAATACTTAAAGGGACCGATTTATTGCCCCCTTTAAGGAAGTCATAATCCTCTCATAAAGATTAGCCTTTGATCTACAAAGGCTAATCTTTATGAGGGGATTATGACTTCCTTACAGGGGGCAATAAATCAATCCCCTGAAGAATTTAGTTAGTTTCTGATAACATTAGCGAAAGAAGTTGTGTTGAATATAGCTAAATCCCCTCTTGAGACCCCTTTAATCCAATGAGACACTGAAACTGCCCCTAATTAGTTAATTCTTTTAGTTAATCTCTATTGGACTTGAGTATACATTTTTAAGCAACTGTTTTGTTGATGCCAAGGGTTTGTTTTTGTAGTATATTATAAAACAATTGTTGAGTTTTTAGACATAGCACATGACGTAATGTCACCCTGGGGTTACCAATATACATCATATCATGTTCAATGTCTCAATAGTTAAAAGTCGTATGATGTCATATGGGTAGAGTTGTCCACCGTTATGTAATATCCAAAGAGACGTTACAAATACTTCAAAGAATGAGCTCACAAAAAATGTAAAAGAATTGCTGAATATGAATGTTATAGTTATATTTTTGTGTACTTTTCACATGAAATGCACAAAATCAAAACTAAATATGTTAGTGATCACGTTGCAAAGTGAAACCCCTATTAACCTTTAAAGTGCAAATCACAAAACAAGTGTTCTGCCTTTGTCGTCCGCTGAAATTATTTAGAAACCACTTCAAAAGTGTATACCCAGATAACACTGTTTGCCTCTATACTTTAATTAGCCAAAAAGGTTAGCAATGCAGCAGACGAATTTCAAACCAGAAGACATTTTCTGCTGGCGATTTAAGGAAGATTGTACAGCAGTGTTTTTATAATCACACCGTACAACCGGCTGCTTTGATGACAGGTTACTACAATGATGACAGATACGGGATTTTATGTCCCATGAAGGGTAGGTAATAATTTTCGGTTGGCAAAATTGTTAAAGAAGCCCTCTGGTAATCTGTGGTGGATGAGTACGCTTATTAGTGGTGAGAGATCCCTCAGAAACAAGCTGACGTTATATCTCTCGCAAATAAAGCCACACTTGATCATCATTTCAGAGGTTTCCTGAGAAAAGTCACAAAAAATGGTTATCTGTTCAGGTTGTGCGTCTCTCCGTCAAAGTCTGCTGTCTGCACTTCTATACAAGAAAATAACTATCACTAAGCTACATTTCTGCAAAATTTGAAGCCGTAGTTGGATTTTATAAAGTTATTGGAGCCCATCAAAGACGACAGGTAGAGGAAAAATGGCTGTCTTCATCTACAGATCAATTTTGAAGTGGCTGTCTTTGATGACATGTCATGAATTTTAGTGGCTAACATTGATGACAGGTCATAATTCTAGAAGGTTACTTTAAATCAACATATTTCTCCAGCCTTTGGTCTCATCTGAGAGCATAAATGATCTTCCATATTGCATTCAGGTCAAAATAGTCTTATCTGACAGTTGGTTAACTGATATTGAGCATAGGTAAATAATCTAAATCCAGACTGGAACCTGTAGAAACAGGGTCCATACTGTTTCTTGGAAGATATAGATACAAAAAATAAACTCAAAATATCAGATCAGATATCATTTAGATGACAAATGGGCGAATCCATTTTTCAGTGAAATCATGAGGTTTGTAAAATCAGTTATTTCATATTTTTTGCTTTAAGGACAGGGTTAGGTTTGGGTTGTGCCACTTCCTGGTCATTGCTCATGTTATTTTTTTCCATGCAGTGCCAGTATCTGGGGACAAAATTACACCTCCCCTATACAAATCAACAGAACGTTGTGAATCACTGTTACAGGCTGAATGGCAACAGATAATATCCTGATCCTTCCACACAGCAAAATATTTTCAGCCTTGATATGGTATAAGGTGACATTATGTGATGTTGAAGGCTAAACAGGCATGATGTCTACTGGCGTTTTGACTGTTATCTATTGTGTTGTGCTTTGGTAACCAAAGTATTTGTTAAACAGATTTTGGCGGTGGATCACAATTTGGAATATTTACTAAATTTTAGAGTTTGAGGACGCCGTAGATTGACCCCCATTGATGAATCCCTATCGCCAAAATCTATAAAACAAATACTTTGAATACCAAGACACAACACAATAGATAGCAGCCAAGACGCAAGAAGACACTATGCCTGTTTAGCTTTCAACATCACATGATGTCAACTTGCATACCATAATCAAGGCTGAAAATATTTTGCTGTGGGGAAATATCAGGTTGCCATTCAACCTGTAACAGTGATTCACAACTTTCTGTTGATTCATATAGGGGAAGTGAAATTTTGTCGCCAGGTACTGGTACTGCTTTGAACAAAAAAACAAACAAACATGAGCAGTGACCAGGAAGTGACACAACCCAATTCAAACCCTGTCCTTAAAACCCAAACATGCAATAACTGATATTACAAAACTCAAGATTTCACTGAAAAGTGGATATGCCCATTTGTCATCTAACTGATATCTGATCAAGACGTACATTTTGAGCTATATCCTCTAAGAAACAGTATGGATTCTGTTTCTTAAGTGTCTGGTCTGGATCTAGACTGTTTACCTATGCTCAATATCAGTAAGCCAAATGACAGATAAGCTTATTTTGACCTGAATGCAATATGGAAGATGATTTATGCTCTCAGCTGAGACCAAAGGCTGGAGAAATATGTTGATTCAAAGTTAATTTCTATAATTATGACCTGTCATCAATGTTAGCCACTAAAGTTCATGACCTGTCATCAAAGACAGCTACTTCAAAATTGATCTGTAGATAAAGGCAGCCGTTTTTCCTCTACCTGTCATCTTTGATGGGCTCCACTAACTTTATAAATTAAACTGCGGCTTCAAATTTGACAGAAATGTAGCTGAATGATAGTAGTTTTCTTGTATAGAAGTGCAGATAGCAGACTTTGACGGAGATATGCACAACCTGAACAGATAACCTTTTTTTTTTACTTTTCTCAGGAAACCTCTGAAATGATGATCAAGTGTGGCTTTATTTGTGAGAGATATAACGTCAGCTTGTGTCTGCAGGATCTCTCAACACTAACAAGTATACTCATTCACCACAGAGTACCAGAGGGCTTCTCTAACAATTTTGCAAACCGAAAATTATAACCTACCCTTCACGGGACATAAAATCCCTTCATTGTTAGTAACCTGTATTGAAGCAGCCGGTTGTACGGTGTGATAATTATCATGAATATATTCGAAATAAAATTTAGCTACCAAACAGCGCAGATACTGCTCTATTATAGAAATATAAGCCACGAACATAATTTTCAAAACCGAAAGTAGCCCAAAGTCGGAGACCACTGTTGTTGCCCTTTAAATTACTTATGTTTTAAAGAATCGCCCCCGATGAACCTACCTTTCAATAGTTTGGTAGCCAACGTTGTTGCTGTCAAGAACTTATTTGAGAATATGATCAGACTGAGTGATAACACAGCACCTACATTTTGTTTAGGAGTTAAAGTTTGCCTGACAAAGTTTGCCTTAACACCGCTCTTTAACAAAAAAGAACGCTTCATTGCGTTTTACTAGGCCCAGCTGTTGAAAGCATTGTTACCATGAAACCAGTGTTCATCGATTTTGTTAGCTTTCAGTATCGCACCGGATAGGCGGCAGTCGAAAACGCTCTCAACAACCTACGAACCGTGATTAATTGCTAAAAACAATGTTTTCGGTCGTCATTTGTCGCTAGTCGGGCGACAAATGGCAATCGAAAAATCAGTTTCTAAATAGTTTTGATCTACGTTCGGGGCTACGTTCGTCGATAGTGTTAACGTTATCGATTGCCACCTATTCGGTTTGAGTATACAGCATTAAAGAGCCATGACATGAAAAATCCAACAAAATGAGTGTGTGCCAAAAGGGTAAACTCATATTAGCTTGGGAATCGGGCGACAAATAACAATTGAAATAAGTTTGATCTACGCTCCGGGCTACGTTCGTCGATAGTGTTAACGTTATCGATTGCCACCTATCCGGTGTAAGTATAAGAGCATTAAAGAGCCATGACAGGAAAAATCATACAAAATGAGTTTGTGCCAAGCGTAGACTCATATTAGCTTGGGAATCCGCCCAGTCTGACCAGTCTTCACTGCAGTGGGTAACTAACTTTGTGCTGACAGCAAAGACTTTGACCAGACTGAGCTGGTGGGTAGGTTGATCATGCGCGGATCAAAAAAAATTGTCAGAGGTGTCCAACTTTGACAACTTCTTTTAGTTGATGAGGCGTGGGTGGATCCAAATAGCACTATAAGCGGGCCATCATCGACCCGACAGCGAAACGCCATTTTAATGGCGTTTCGCTTGCGTGCCGATAATGGCCCAACGTTGAATGCTGGCTTGAACGTTGAATGCTTGCTTGGTAGCTTTATGATTTTTCAGGGGATCCGGACCAGTATGGCTTAGAAACCCTATATTTTTTTTATTTTTCAGGGGGGGGGGGGGGGGGGGTCCTGACCCCCTGTCCCCGCTCTTGATCCGCATATGAGCTTGGGAATCCGCCTAGTCTGACCAGTCTTCGCTGCAGAGGGTAACTAAGCTATGTGCTGGCAGCAAAAACTTTGATCAGACTGAGCTGCTGGCTATGGTGATCTGGGTCTTCTCCTGACGCACAACCACGCTGTTGCTTTCTGATGTAAAAGAGCTACTAGACTGGCTCCAGTCCTTAAAACAATTTTTAATCAGTGGGCCATATCATATACTTGTAGCTAGTCTTACTCTCAGTCTGATGGCTCTGTTTTTAAGAGTAAGACTAGCTACAAGTATATGATATGACAAATTGGTGAAAAATTGTTTTAAGAACTGGAGCCAGTCTTAAGAGCTACGTGCGTTAAGAGGCTATTTTGGCCCTCCCCCCTTTGAGGCTAAAAATAAAAAAATGTTTTTCACCATTTTTTTCTCATTAGAACAACAGCCCCGATATGGTATTAATTTGACTTCAACCGTTGTTATGGTAACATAAAAGGCCGCCAAAATAGGCTGAAAACAAGAAATAGGCTACTTTGGAGCAAATTTGAGACATTTGACAGTGAAACTACTTTAGAGCACAAGCAAATACCAAAAATATATTTTAACAGATGATGAGTATTATAACGGCACACAACATATTAACAGTTTTTTTTATATTTAGCTGTGCTGATATATAATTCTTAGAAAAAGAATCTCAAAAAGCCTTAAATTTGTCGGCCATTTTTGTTACCATAGTAACCATTTAATAAAAAAAATGCCAGAAATTTATATTTGCGCTATTCTTCTAAAAAACAATCAGAAGATTTTAGTGAATAGCAACTTTAGATTCTGGCTCTAGATGGGGCCAAATTAGCCCCTTAATGCACGTTCCCCTTTCGCCGACAGCAGACGTCATTTGAAATAATTGTGTTTCTACTGTGTACAAACTGAGCTCTATATTTGACTTGATAACCGGCCAATACGGACTTGATACTTGGCCAAGAATGAGCTCTATATTTGACTTGATAAAAATTATGCGAAAAAACAAACAAACCCGTATCTGTTTAGACGAAATCAAATCAGGTAATTTAATGTTTCTGTCAACGCTCATTTCGTCAACATGACGTCTTTAGTTTCTTTACGTAATTTGCCCTTTTTCATTCATACAAATATCAATAATCGAGATCTTTTATTGTCACCATAATTCTCATTAAAATTTTGTATGATCCATATTGTAAAAGGAAATGACTGAAATATAAGCTTAAGCTTACTGTCAAATCCTGTACCACATATTGGATTGTTCTTGTAAATTCAGAAATAAATATTGTTTAAACTAAAGAAAAATTCTAAAACGTTTTTTGAAATTATCGCTTATCAGCACTCCCTGTCGCTGCGCCCCTGTGTTTATTTGAAGACGTCAACCTCCTTTTTCCCAAATACTCATAGCAGGTGCATTGTGTATAGTCATATTGCGATATTAAGGTGTTGGGGCTATATATAGGGTGACAATAAAAGATCTCGAATAATAATAATAATAATAATAATAATAATAATAATAATAATAATAATTTATTATTATTATTATTATTATAGCATTATGGAGAAAAAGAGAAAAATATGCTAAAACAATCTTTTTTCAAAAGCATTTAATAGTAATTAGTATCCATATACCATGTACACTAGCATACAATACATACGTCCAGCACAGCGTTGAACTATGGAAGAGCAATATGGTCTTTACATATGATTATTCAGTTTCAAGCATCAGATTGACAACTTGTTATTTCAGCTTGCCATCTAGACTGTACTTGTAGCCAGTCTTACTCTGATGGCTCTACTTTAGAGCCATCAAAGTTAGACTGGCTACAAGTATATGATATGACACATTGATAAAAAATTGTTTTAAGGACTGGAGCCAGTCTACTTGCCATCTTGTAACTCCAGAACGACATCTAAAAACAGACTTAGTCCATTTGGAAAAAAACACATAACATTATGACATTTTAGATAGGCAGCTTGAATTCCGGACTCAAAACCTGAAATTTCATATATTTACATCTTACAATTATGGTTTCACACATTGAAATTTCTGGATCTAATGCAATGACAACTTGAAATTCCAGACTAAGAATTGAAATTTCATACTGCTAAATACCCTTTCAACTGCTTTAAAGGGTATGTTCTGTTCGATTGTATTGATCTGGTGAATAATTACATGAATAACAGATAGAACTGTTTTAACATATATCACTGAAGAAATGTTGACCTCAGATCGGTTCTGTAGGAAAGTTAGCGTAGGTTGGCACCAAAAGGGGCGGCAGCTCAGCTGACGCTTCTTTTATTGTTAACCTACAATATTGTTTTACAGTACATGGATTCGTCATTGTTTAGATGATGTTTCTTTTCATGTAATCTTAGAAGTCTACGTTCCGAAAACGCCAGTTAACACTGTTGCACTTAGGCCATGCCAAATACTTTTTTTAGATTCTCCTCCCCACCCGCCCCTATGAAATATAAGCAAATAAAAATGGGGTGGAAGTTTTTTTCAGAAGAATATCTTCCACCCCGATTTTTTTATTTGCTTATAAAAGAAAAAAGATTTTAAAAAGGTTGCAAATTTTTGGTGCATTTTTTCATGTCAGCATATTTGGAAAAAAATGGCTTTTATTTAAACACTTAATTTTTATCATTTATTCATTTTGACAATTAGAATTCAAGGTATTAAATGTTTCTTTCATGATTGTTTTGCTCATTAAAGCAGTCGGAAATTTAAAAAATATATATATATAAACCTCCCACCCACCCCGTTTTTACAAAATTTGAAGTGAAAGAGTCAATAAGTCATTACCTATATGACTGCAAGATTTATGAGGAAGACAGAAAGGTGCTGGAGAAAGATGTAGAGAGAATTCTAGCTGCATATGGCTTGCAGCATATACCAGCATATACCAGAGATTAACATAAAACTTATGACCGGAAATTCTGAAGAAGCAACTAGGGCAGCAAACCTGGAGTTGAAATATGCTCTGGCAAGCTTTATCACACGGACAGGGAGATTCAAAAGATAAATTTAAATATTTAAAAACATTAAAACTTGCTCGAAGGTCTTTTACAAAGTGAATGTACATTGAGAAAGCAGAAGATTTTAAAATCTAGATACAATACAGCACACAGTGTTCATTGGCAGTGTAGAATTGCCTATTAGAATCAACAACAACAACAACAACAACAACTTTATATAAAAGAATATGTTAAGGAATTACATGAGAAGATAAAAAAATGTAAAGACTTTAAATAAGAGAGAGCTGGTTGCTTTGCTTGGTTTGCCTTCCTGGTGTTTCAGGATGGTTTTGTGGCTCTTCCTCGCCGTGCCATGGGTTTTCAGCAGTTTGTGATTGTGGTATTTCCCGATCACACTCACTATTTGTTACCACAAACTGGGCAAGGAAATTCATCTGTTGAATGGATACTTTTCTTGCCTCTGAACTATTCCAGTAGTTCTCTTCCTTACTAACCAGAACCAAACCAACTGTTTTAATTCTTATTCTATGTTCAGTTGATGCTTCTGTTCATGTTTTCTTAGATATCTGCACTCAGAGAATTTCAAACCACATGAGCTGCATTCATATTTCTTTATCTTCTCGTGAACGAACCTAACATGGTCCTTTAAGTTGGACTTGTGCTTAAAGAGTTTTCCACAAACAGGACAAGGGAACTCATCTGGTGAATGAGCTCTTTTCTTGTGTCTGCTTAGACTACTTATGCTTATTACTTTTAACCCGCATATGTCACATGAGTAAGATAACCCTAATTGGTGGTGTTCTTTGAGCATATGTTTTTCTAACATAAACTTAGACCCCTGACAGGTATTACAAATTTGGCATTCAAATACTTTCATCTTCATTAGTCCTTGTTTATCGTGAAACCGTTTCACATGGAATATCAGTTCACACCTGGATTGGAGTACCAAGTTGCATAGTGTGCATGCAATGTGGGACTCTTTATCGTCTGATGTCATACTGTCAATATGTTTTCCAATATGACCAGCCATCTCATTTTTTCTGACAAGTGTTTTATCACAAAATGGACAAGTGTATCTTTTTTGTCCTCCACTTTGGTCATTGTGCCGTAATCTATGACGATTAAAATCCCCAGGTCTGATGCAAGCATAGTCACATTGGTCACATTTGTAGGGTTTCTCTCCTGTGTGTGTCATACGATGTCTATCTTTGTCTGTTTTTCTACTGAACAAAGCACCACATAAATCACATACATGCCCTTGGTTTCCTTCATGAATTTGCTTGTGTAATTTGAGAGTTACTACAGATGACAATATTTTACCACAAGTTGTGCACTCCGTCTCATTTACTGGGCTATCTCCAAATAGGTCATGATGTCCATACATTATGTGCATTTTAAGATTGTGTAGCACAGCGAAATCTCTTCCACATGTGTCACATTTATATCGTAAATGATTATTATTATGAGTTCTCATAATATGTATTTTTAGTGCACGTGGGTGATTAAATAACTTATTACATACTTTGCATGTGTTATTTAAATCTGCAAAGTGTTTGCTAGCTTTGTGGTATTTCAAAGCAGCTTTAGATGTAAATAATTTGCCACATTCATTGCAGTTATATGTTGTACTACCGGTATGTGTCGCGTAATGGTTTTTCATGCCTTCCTTTGTCTTAAATTGCTTGAAACAATGATCACATGTATAAGAGATATGTTCATCTTTCTTCTTTCTTGGATATTTCTTCTTTCTTGGTCGCGATAGTGGCTTACCTGTTTTCTGTATTGATTGAAAAGGTTCTAATTTACTCTGTGAAGCAAAGTCAAATCTTTCATTTTCTTGAGGACAGTTGCCATCTATACGTGTTTCAGTATTTACCTGAATGTCCGTCTTTACTTTCGTTGTGATTTCAGTGCCATTCACAGTAACACTTCTCTCATCTTCTTTGTTTTCAGATAATATATAATCAGCTTTAGCATACTTTGCTTTGTTTGCATCGTGTTCATTTGATTTAGTCTGCTCATTGTTATTATTCTTCTTAAATATTGAATATGATTCATAGAGCAAACTATTATCATCTGATTGTTCTGTGTGAATACAAGAAATATCTAAATTACTAGGTATTTGGCGAAATTGTTTATCGTGACTGCAAGCTTCTGTAATTTCACAATTTTCTTGAAAGTTTTTCAGATCACATGTCTTATTTGTGATTTTGAAATTGATTTGTTTTGGAGTAACGATGTTTGGAAAAGTTTCTGTGCGTAAAGCTTTCTCTAAATTGTCAAATATATTTGTTCTAGAAGATGAAAAGTTGTTCGAAGTTTCTTTGTAACTGCTAAAAGCCTCTTTTAAATCCATACCATTATCGCAGAATTCCTCAGTGTTATTGGCTAATAGGGTTTCTTTTTGGCGTGACTTTTTGCTACATCGTACTCGTCTACGTGTTTTTCTTCTGACTTGATTTCTTCCAGTACCAAATACAGACTCAGAAATAGTCCAACTTGTCACTTGTGTATTGATGGTTTTACCATGACAATCTTTTTCAAAGTTATCTTTGTTGGGTTTAGGAGGTATCTTTGAAGGAAATCCATTGCCATTGCAAAGATCCAAATCTTCGTACAAGGTCATTTCATCATAATCGGAAAAGCCATCTTCGGATGATAATGACATATTTCAGCTGGAGTATTAGAGCTGTAAATGCTAGTCTAAGTTGGAATATTACTAGTATATGCTGCTTTCGAAAAGTCACTGAGGCTGATATTTACTACGTACGTCTATATAGTCGTTCAAAGCTGCTTCTGTGATGGAGGAATGAGGAATTTAAGATCTCTCTGTAAATGATAAAGAATAACAAGTATAAGTTTTTTTCGTTTTTTTTTAAAGCTTGCCATATTTCAGCACTCAACTAAAGTGGGTTGTCGTCTACTGACTAAAGGGTACAGTAGACATGTGAAAGCTTCTTCAAACGAAATGATGATTTAAATGACACACCCACCTCATCGCCATATCTGCAAGTGTAGACTCAGACGAGCCTGTGCAGCCTCCTTGTAAGCTTAGAACCCAAAAGATGTTCAGTCAGTAGCTTAACACTCATATAATATTCAAGCGACTAGCAAAGGATCTTATCAGACTGCGCGTATGTGCAGGCTGATCTGAGGCTTTGCTGGTCGCACATCCCACATTGTTGGAAATCTCATGTCGCGGCTCATTTGGTTCAGCTTATGCACGATATCAACAACCTGGATGGGGCTATGAATTGTGAACTAAACATACATATTTGATCACCATGGATTTCGCAAAGGTTTTTGACAAGTATCCACATAATTACACGCGTATTACACATACTTGATTATTATAGCATTGAACAGCTCCTTCCTAAGTGAATGAAACCATAGCTCACAGGGAGTCTTAGATGGCCAAACGGCAGATCCAGTCCCAGTGTTATCCGTTGTGCCCCGTCGATCAATCTTAGGTCCGATTGTCTTGTTGCTTTTTATAAATGATTTACTGGACAACATCAGAAAAACAAGTGAGTATGATCAGGAAATACCACAAGTACACACTGCTGACCCAACCCACGCCACCATGAGGAAGAGCTACAGAACACTACTAGTCACGGTACACCAAGAAGACAAAACCAAGACGATTGCAAAACTACAATGACACAAATACAGCGGAACCCCCCACGAGGTCTTCTGTTTGCCTATTCGCAGATGACTGTATAGAACAAGAAGTCCACACTAGCTAAGGACAGTGGGGCCAATTGGCAAATGGAATTCGTTGTGGCCAAATGTCGCTCTATGAGAGTGAATGAACATCATTATCACAAACAAATTCATTCTGACTATTGCCACACAACTAATTATCAATTATTGGACAATGTTCAGACAGCAAATTACTTTGGTATAATATCACTGGATATGCTAATTCCCTATGGTCATTGTTTTGTTTTCTTCCCCGAACCATACTGACGGGCAAAAGAAAATATACATGCAAAATTTTCGATAATTTACCAGAACGAAATAAAATTAGTGCCAGCACTTAAAATATCCATGTAGGCCTATACATGTATTAGCCAACATGCCTGATAAACAAAAATGGATAAATTCAAATAACCCCAATGCTTCACTCAAGGTTCTGGTCACGGTAAGCTCGTGCAGCTCGTGTTTGTGAACCACATGTCTAACCTGACAAAATTGTATTGTAGCGTTTATTTTGCCTGTCAGTTTATTATACTTACCCGACCACAGTTTTTCCCATCTGTGACCGTCACTGCTCAATCCGGGAAGGCGGCAATCATAAACGCTCTTTATAATCGACGAACGCTGATCAAAAATCGTTTGAAACAGTGTTTTTGATTGCCATTTGTCGCCAAACGGGCGACAAATGGCCATCGAAAACAGTTTCCAACTATTTTGATCTACATTTGCCGATGGTATTAACGTTTTCGATTGCCGTATACCCGGTGTGAGAAGAACTTAGCTCTCTCATAGTCAAAATACAGCCGAGCTTGTTTAACAGGTTGTTTTTTCTCCAAATTACAAATTAAGCACTCTTTGGCATAGTGATCAGCATTCATCACTGTCATTAACATGGGTAAAGATGACTGATGTGGTTCGGTAAGGCATTCATAAACACGAGGAAAGAATCCTAAGGCCTACATGGCCTATCCCTATTACATGCCACACCGACTAAATCTCCGGCTCGGCCACCTAAGACTACTCACACAGTGACAGCCATAATTGTTTTTTTTTTTTTATCATTTTTCACAGCGTAGGACCGGAAGTGTACGGTATTTGTGCTTGTACATTCTTTTGAGATTGTACATCGACGGATAAGTTATTTGTGCAATGAAGCGAGGGGTAGGTTGACAAGAAGTTTCTCTTTTTTCAAACGCCTTTCATTCTAAGTGGAATTCTGGTGGATGGAAATTAGGTTACACAGGCTGAGCTATCGATTTCCACTATTCGATTTTTTTCATTAAATCCGAAAGTTTCACAAAACAACGAAAATCACGCTATCACTTGGTTTCGTCCGAGTTTCAGTGTCTTTGCAAGCTCGATATCTTCAACCAGACATTTGTTTATTTCAGTTTTTCACTATTTTTCACATTTTTAGTAATCTGTAAACTTAGTTTATAGGCTTGTTTATCGATGCATACAATAAAACTGTCATGGGAGGGGTTTTTGTTTGCACTGTTTAATTCCATATTTGTACGGTTATTTGAACGGCAATTGAACCGGTATTTGGAAATTGCCATAAAAATTTGTACAGTCATCTGCAGCCCTATACCTCTGTAAGAAAGCGTATTTGTGATAAAAAAAAAACTCTTTAGTAGCTGATCATAAAATATATGCCAGAGAATATCTTGAATAATGATTCAAGTTATGTGAAGTCCTAAAATGAATCTTGAACGTAAGTTTAATACAACACTCTGATTCCAAATCTTGGATACCTCTCCAAACTTCAATATTTGGGTGCATCCATGTTTAGCTCCCCTGAGCTATACTTAGGGGGAGCTATTACTATGGTCAGTGTCCGGCGTTCGGTGTCCGTTAACCTTTCCTTTAAATGACTTCTTCTCTGAAACTACTGGCCCCGTGGTGATTTGGTTCAAATTTGGTCACAAGCATTATTGGGTGAAGGGCTTACAGATTTTTACAAATGGTGAGGCCCCGCCCCCTTAAGGAGCCAGGAGGGGCCCCAAAAGGGGTATTTTTTGGACAAATTTAAAAAAAATCTTCTTCTCAAGAACCGGCTATCCAGGAGCCTTAATATTTGGCATGTAGCATCTATAGGAGGAGGACTTTCAAGTTTGTTCAAATGAAAGTGTTGCGAATTGTAAAGGTCATGCAAGGGGACTTCAAGGCTTCATATTCCCGAATTGTAAACCAGTATTTTTCAAATTTAAAAAAAAATCTTCTTCTAAAGAATTAGTAGTCCAATAGTATAAATAATTTGGTGTAAAGCATATTTAGGTGAAGGACTTTCAAGTTTGTACAAATAAAGGAACATGTATGACCGGAGTTATGGCCCCTTTTCCGGCAAAATATGCTGTTTTTGAGTTTGTTAACACCCTACAAGCCACATTTTTTAGCAATCTTTATTAAATTTGAACAAAACGTGTATGGCCATAAGATCTCGCTCAGGTTCGGTTTTGGGTTTGATCGTACAAGTATGAATAGAGTAATGGCCCCTTTTTCGGCAAAATATGCTGTTTTTGAGTTCGTTAACACTTTAGAAGTCACATTTATTTAGCAATCTTAATTAAACTTTAAACAAATATGTATTGCCATAAGACCTCGCTCAAGTTCAATTTTTGGTTGGATAGCACATGTATGACTAGAATTATGGCCCCTTATTTGGCAAAACAAGCTGGGTTTTTTTCGGATTTCTCAATCAGTGTTTAATGAACTTATAGAAAATATGTGTGGCAAAAAGACCTGGACCAAGTTAGATTTTGGGTATAATTGCACATGTTTGACCAGAGTTATGGCCCCTTATTCAGCAAAAAATGCTGTTTTTTAGTTCGTTAACACTCGAAGTCACATTTCTTAAGCAATCTTAATTAAACTTATAGAAAATATGTATGGTAATAAGACATTGCTCAGGTTCTACTTAGGGTTGGGTCGCACATGTATGACTAGAGTTATGGCCCCTTATTCGGCAAAAGATGATGGTTTTGCGTTCGTTAACACTCTAGAAGCCTCATTTTTAAAGCAATGTTAATTAAATTTTGACAAATGATGAATGGCAATGAGATATTGGTCAAGTTCGACTTTGGGTGTGATTGCACATATATGTCTAGAGTTATTGTCCCTTATTCAGCAAAATAAGCTGTTTGGGACTTGTTAACGCTCACGCAGCTTCATTTGGCACTTGATCGGGTCATTATGACCAGTGGTACTCAGGTGAGCGATATAAGGGCCACCATAGCCCTCTTGTCATAGAAAAACCTCATTAATTCCCATGACTGACTTTAATCTAATATCACTAGTCTTTCCTTCAAGTTTGTACGTGATAGATTGTCAGTCCATCGGTAAACTGTAGTTTTCGGAAGAGCATCTTTACCACAAACACTTTTCAGGGTATTCAGTATTTTAACTCTTTTAGTATCTCTGTAGTACTCGATTTTTATATACGCTCGTTGTTCAACGGCAGTGAACGTGGCCATTGTGCTTCGAATACCAGTGCGCGACGTGACGTCACGATTGATGACGTCATCATACGCACACCTGACGTTATGTGCGAATGGCTAACAAGACGTATCAGGTATATACCGAATTTCATCTGTCTAGCATGTAAACTGATTGCGCTATAGAAAAAGTCCAATTCCTAATTGGATGACCCTCGTATGATCTAAACATCTGGCAATACAATTAAGAGGATTTGTCCCCGGATGACTTGCATCATACTCAGATCTAATTCCAAACGCCTATGTACGTATCGACTGGCCAGATAAAACTTTCAGTCAATTGAATCGCGTTATTATTGCCGGACTCTGTGTTTTATAAACTATAATTTCAGCCTAGATTTCTTTTGGCTGAGGGTTTTCGCCATTTTCAGACCGAAATGCAGGCTCCAATGCAATGGGAGTCATAGTATTAGGAAAGGGGATAATTTTTCCAAGGGGATCAACTATTTCATTACACTGGCACTTGAAATTTAGCAGTTTAACTTGCTGCCATTACGATATACCATGATATTATAACTTTAGCGTCTGTACTTTGAAAGCGACAACCCTTTATCTATTTAATTATGACTAACAAAAGAAATAAAATGCGTTTTCTGAAAATTAGCTTACCCAAATTACTGTACAAACTAATGACAGATACCTGTACAAACGCAAAGTTGACTTTTGCAAATACCCCGTACAAAAATTAGCATTGAAACCGATGACCTACTTAGCATTTTTACCTCATTGTGAGAATAAACTCACATACACTTGATAGTGCCGTTCATTTTTATTGCTGTTTTTTGTTCTTGACATATAAAGTTTCAAAAGGATACTCGATAACATCTCAAAAACGGCGTCTATTTTATGTCAGATGTTTTCACAATTCTTATGTTGACATGATTAAAGTCTTTTCGTTGCGAAACCGTGACTTTGAATAACATGTACATGCACCTGAAATGTCCCCGAGTCATTACGCAAACAATGCCGATACTTTATTTCACAGAAAAATAATCAAAACTGACAAAAACTACAAATCTGCTTACCGTTTCCAAGCGACCGCCTTGCACAAATAACTTATCCGTCGATGTACAATCTCAAAAGAATGTACAAGCACAAATACCGTACACTTCCGGTCCTACACTGTTTTTGGGTTATGATAATCAAGTCTTGTCAGAGGCCTTTGCGAAATTTATTTTATTGCATAGAGATACATCCGAATCACTCAAAAGTCACCTGATATTGTGTAACTGGGAAATACAACGACAATTTAGCAGGGACCCGGACTCACCAGCCCCTACCCTCTCCACTTTGCAATATCACAAAGATATATGGTGCCCTAGCAATACAGGTACGTATCCCCTAGAAAATTAGTAACTAAGAGCAAACATTCAATCACGCGATTGTCCTTAGGGTTACTGCAGGATGGCCGCCCGATGTCCGTGCGATTTTCATGATGAACACTGCATTGTGATCTTGCGGGCTCCCCTAAGATTATCTCCAGGTCCTACGTTTTTGGCCCAAACGACTATCTAAAATCTTGCGTTGTCCTCACCACCAACGTGCGATGTCCGTACGTTGGTTGTGCGCTGCTACCTGCGATGTTTCAGCGGCATACGGGCTTGCGATTTTTCAACATTTATCACAGTGCGGAGTTAAACAAAATTGTAGAGGCTATGATGCTCGTGAATCCGTAGAATGATGGCAGGGTCGTGCAAATGGTGATTTGGACATCGTAAGGGCATCGTATACTCAGCGAAAGGCATATGTTACCGATGCAAAACAGACAACAAGTTAGAGAAAATCTAGAAATACCTGTTTTAGTTTGAAATTCCTATCACGACTGAGGTCTAACAATCGCTGAAATGGTTCGAACATAGTTAGCTGTCACCATTTCAAAGCTGACTTCCTTGAGTTGAAATATACCCCGCAGCTGAAAACAAAGCTATTTAAAGGGCCTGCTCTTCAGAAAACGGTGAATGCGGGAACAAGACAACTTGTTGGCAGAACAACTCGGCGTCAGAGCGTGAAACAACTCTTCGACACTCTATGAGACAACTCGTCGACACCTTTGTTCTTAGTCAATTAAACAGTAAATGATAATTGCTAAAAAAAATTTAATGTGTTCACGGCAAATTTAAAGACAGTTTATCTACTTACATGACCATTTTTCATCAAAAATGACTTTAAACAAAAAGAAATTAAAAAGAAATAAAAAAAAAAAAAAACACTCTTAAAATACGCATCGAACGCAAGTCCTAAAATAACTATTTAGAATTAAGGTAATTCACAGACATAAATGATATGCTATCTTTAAAAGTGAATACACTAGACTGAAATAAATGAAGAATGGGATAGACTAAAACCTCCCTCCTTGATCCAATCTCCACCCAAACTTGCATTAAGTGAGGCAATTTTCATCCTGTCAACAACCCACTGCGATTTTCATACGTATAAATAATGACAGATTTCATCACCAATGTATAGAAGCCATATGCAGAAATGTTGCTCATTGGCACACTATATCAACTGCAATCAATATGCATTATATTATTATCCCTAATTGCACCTGATCACCAATTGGCAATTAACTTTGAACCAAAGTGTCGCCGAGTTGTTCTGTAGACGAGTTGTCTTGATTCCACGAATGGATGTCAATTAAATCTTTGCCAACTATGTCATCTGCTGACAGCTTTTGCAAACAGTTTGGACCCAGATCAGGCCCCACGAAACGTCGAGACTGACTGAATCCAGACTGTTTGATACTCTGATGGTATTCCTGAAACATATTTGTTGAAAATGTTGATTTTGATAATAAAAAAATCAGCAGACGACAAAAGGCATACAAAGTTACCCAGTAAGTATATTCTGTTTCCGAACAATTTTCACTGGCATGCTTAGTTGGCAATGTACTCACTATGCGACGGCGAAGATGATTACTACATACATGGTCCGGCATGCGTAAAAGCACAGTCTAATCTTGGTCTGTTTAGTCCATATGTTATCTTTTACCTTTTCACACGTTGTGGCCTAATGTTAATCAATAATAGGTCGTTTGTGTAGACTTAAAAGACTCATATATGTATATGTATTGTTATTATATGTCACAATAACGATGAGCTGTACATGCTTAAGTTGTGAATAAACTACTTACTTACTTACATATTTGGTGATAAAATCGTCGAGCAATAATATTTCATTTAATTTTTTACAATTAACACCTTCAGATATAATACTTCATTAGATGCGTCCTCATGTATAACATGTACCCTTTTCTTCAGGTAGGGTTCATCGGCTTTGTTCACAGAAAAGCTGCAGGGCATATCTCACTCAACTCAGGAAGTCAATTATAAGATATAGAAAGTTACTTTTTTACCGTTTTAGTAAATTTTGTGTTTAGTGGTTGAATCGAATCCGAAGAGGAGCCTCAACTTAGAAAGGTATTTTTTTATTTTTTTCATTTGACGTAAATTACATTGCAATAACATGATAACTCTACAGCCACGTGTATATTAAGCACAGGGGGTTAACTCAGTCACAGTGCGGGGTGATTCTTTATGACAGTTGTCAATGATGCTTTATGAAAGGGTTACAGGTGCTTTATGATTTCCTTAATCAGTATAAGGTAGGTGATGGGAAACGGCATTAAACTTAAGATTTTCGAAGCCCGAAAGTATTTTATTTCTGTTAATTCATTTATTTGAAAAGCTAAAGGTTTTACTCTTTCAGTCTTTGCGATGACGGTTTATGTGTCGGGGATTAATTGGCGGTTTAATTAAGATAATGATAAAACCCATAATAAAATTCAGTATTTTTATCAAAGTACATACTCCATCAAAGATATTTAGCATACAACTTCAAGTTCAATCTAAATGTCTTTGAAAAATCAATTGTCTCCTCATGTAAAACTATAAAGAGTTTATTTTAAATGATTAATTATGACAAGCTAAAAACTGCTCATAAAGAATCATTAACACATTTTGGTAACAGGTTCTTTACCAGTTCGAATGATGGATAACTGGTTCTCTATGAAAGGGTTCGGATGCTTTATGAAAGAATTGGCAAATATGTTAATGGTTTTAGGATCGAATATCAGGGCAATTATACCTATTACTACAGCCCTGGCTTGTTTATTGATTGAGTTAAGACTTAAATTCCCAGTCAACAATATTTCTGTCATGATGGGACTCCTCCAAGAGACAGAGAGAGACTAAAAGGGCCCAATCCCATCCAAATTTGCCCCAAGTCAAGCAAATCACGCCCTATCATTATGATTAAGGTTAATACTTATTTCAATATTATATCAGTGATGCCGAGACATAGCCTCTGAATTCGTTTCATTTCATTGTTATTTGATTTGATTGCCTGTATATGGTAAACAGCTGTGTTTATCATAACTACAATGTTCCTATGCAAGCCTACTGTAGGGCAGTTTACCATTACTTTTGCTCATTCTTATACAAGTTACTGGCAACTTGGTCTTCTTGAAACATCAGGAGAAGAAACAATTCTCCGTGAAAATATGCTGGGTGCGATCTCTTGTCTGCTTGCATATTAAGCAGATAGGCAACTGACAGAGCTACAGAGTCCAGATTGTTAGCTAAGCATCGCATGTGTTGCGTGTCCCAAGGGTGGGGGACAGAGGGTTTGCATCCCAGCTGGAAGATCAAAATTTGTTATATGTTTTCTTAGAAATACTGTTATTGACAACCTCGGGAAGAAGTAGGACCCCGTGGGCCCAATTGCATCGAAAGGGAGGTCAGGTCCGCACTGCCCTCTGTGAAATAAAAAAACTGAAATAAAGATCTCAGGACACCCAACCCCCAAGACAGAATTTTCTGGATCCTCCCATGCATCGTTAACATCCAAACCCTGCTTTCAGCATCCAGTACTGTATCCCGTACTGTATCCGAGACATCAGTATGTCTTTTTTTAAACTCCCAATAGGAGCATGTGGTGGATTGATGGGGATGGGGTGGCTCAGCGTATTTTGAACGTCCCAATAGGCGGGGACTTAACATGAATTAGTGAGTTGAGCCTGACAGGTCAAAATAGCAGCATTTGGTTTTTCGTTTGCTTGTCTTGGTTCTTTACATCCGAGTCAACAATCTTTCAGTCTTGTCGGGATGGGTCTACCTTGGTGGATCCAGTACTAAAGCAGCGGGTAAAACACTGACTCTGACGTCTCTGAGTCTCAAAATAGCAACCCTTCTATTGAGCCACTGCGCCCCACACAGGCATGGAAGATTAAGGCAAACATTGTCCATAATAACTTTTATCTTACTTGATATTCTACTCTTGATTAACAAAAAGAGACATGCAGACAACAACGATTTACATGTTTGGATTCTCAAAAGAAACGCCTCATTTAGACGGTTCTTTTGAGTATCCAAAAGAAATACAAATGAGTTTTTTTTTTCAACATTCACAAAGTTACCTCGCCTATTGATATATCCAATCATTAGAATCTAACAATCAACCTATAAAAAGCAGACTACTTGTGAACCCAGAAGCCAGATTTCTCGTTCTGGGTACCTGCAGTTGCAGTTATAGTTCTCTTCGGTGGAGTTGTTTTCTCATAATTTGAAGACGAAAACAGAGCCTTCAGTCGGTAGTATTAGTTATTGTATTCCGTGCAACATCTGAAGAATACGTCGAAGAGACCAATACTGGCTTTTACTCGACGGCGGTGGAGTGCGCTATTTAGTCACTTTTGGAAATCTCTGTCCGGAATGATGTGATGGAATCTGCATTCACGGCACTATCACTGAGTCAGTTCCAGTCTATCACTGTTCTCACAAAATATGAATGTTTGAAATTTTCAGTTTTTGCTGGTATGGGTTTAAAGCACTGGGTGTTATTACATATAGAATTTTCGACAATGTTCTGTTTGACAAAATTTTCAAATTGTTTGGCTCTAATAGTTCTTTTGGGTCTCTGTGCCTTGAGATAATGTTCAATGTTGATTGCTGGTACGTGCCCTTTCACCACCTTATACAGAAACGTCAGCCTCTGCTGTCGCCGCCTTTCTTGTAGGGTTGGTAGGTCCAATTCCTGGAGCATTTTTGTAACACAACCTTCCTGTCTGGATTTGTAGTCACGGGTGATGAAACGAGCGGCGGATCTTTGAATTCTCTCTAGTCTGTCTATGTCGCATTGGTTGTATGGGTCCCAGATGATACTCCCATATTCGAGTTTAGAACGAACTAGAGCTAAGTAGGCATTTTTCCTGCATGGTTTTGGGCAGTGACGGAGGTTTCTTCTGAGAAATCCAAGCGTAGAGTTAGCCTTTTTACAGATGTTGTTTATATGTGTTTTCCATTTTAAGTTGTCCGAGATAGTAAGTCCAAGGTAGGGATTGTCCTGCACCTGTTTAAGGATTTGATCATTGATGGTATAGAAATGACTTGTTTTGGTTCTGGAACTAAGCAGGTAGCACTTCTTTGCGTTAAATTTCATTCCCCAATCCTTTGCCCAGGTCTGTAGTTTGTTAAGGTCTTGTTGAAGGATTTGATGATTTTCAATGGAATTTATAGGTCTGTAAAGCAGACAATCATCTGCGAAAAGTCGGATCTGAGATTTAACACATTCCGGTAGGTCGTTTATGTGGCAGAGAAAGAGCAGGGGTCCTAACACAGTTCCTTGTGGTACACCTGAGCCAACATCTACAGGGCGTGATTTTTCACCTTCTACAACAACGCACATCTTTCGCTGTGTTAGGAAGCAGGAGATCCATTGGAGAATTGGTCCTCTGATCCCGTAGGCTTCAAGCTTGTGTAGGAGTTTGCGATGGGGCACCGTGTCGAAGGCTTTACTGAAGTCTAATATCACTGTGTCTACTTGTTTGTTCTGGTCATAGAAGTTCAGCAGGTCATGGGTGGTGACGACTAATTGTGTCTCACAGGAGTAGCCTGAGCGAAATCCATGATTCAGGGATGTTAAGACCTGGTGCTTGTCAAGATGGTTCAGCATATGATGGCATATAATATGCTCAAGTTTCTTAGACAGAACGCTGGTGAGTGATACTGGACGATAGTTTTCTGGGACGTGGCGATCCCCTTTCTTAAAGACCGGCGCAACATTCGCGTCCCTCCAATCTTCAGGTAATTCCCCAGTATCCACTGACTTCTGGAAGATGGCGGTGATGGCGGGGGATATTTCGGCAGCACACTCTTGAAGAACCCGGTTTGGAAGTTCGTCAGGACCAGACGCTTTGTTGATCTTGATGCCGCGAAGTAGTTTGGTGACACCGTCTTCTCCAATTTTCAGATGTGGAATATCCTCCTCTACTCTGGATGAGACTTCTGGAGTATCTTGGCTGTCGTCCTTGGTGAATACTGATTGAAACTGGTTCGCAAGGATTTCTGCTTTGCCTTTGCAGTCAGAGACTAGATGACCTTTGTCCTTGAGGGGGGCTATGCCGATGTTATCCTCTCTCTTTGACTTCGCGTAGTTCCAAAATGGCTTTGTGTTGTTGTTCTGTAGGCCCTCGTCAATGACTTTGTTGATGTGCTGCCATTCTGCGTTGCGTAGCTGACGTTTGCATTCTTTTTGGCACTGTCTATAAGCTCCCCATTTGTTCGATTTCCTGGCTTTCTTATAGAGTCTAGCTTTGCGGCGTAGTGCTCGTTTCACATCTCTGGTTATCCAAGGGATAGAGTGTTTCGAGGTCTTCATTTTCGATGGGATGTTAGCTTCGATGGCTTTCATCAGGTCAGTCTTGAAGATTTGCCAGAGGTGATGAATAGATGACCCACACTTGTCTAGTCGGACAATTTCTGCGGAAATTTCCTTGAACAATGCACAAAGCTGGTGCAATATGAGAAACATACCGGGTAGGCGGCAATCGATTTTTGATCTACGTCTGTCAATAGTATTAACGTTTTCGATTGCCGCCTAACCGGTGTTTGTTTGTTTGTTTTTGTTGCTTTACGTCCCATGTCAACAGCTATGGTCATTGCGGGACGGTCAGTTCACTTAACCACACTTTTTCCTGGGCAGGCTTGAGCAAGCGGTTAACCAGTAATTTGTGCACATACTTTCGCTTGTAACTGACACCAACCCTTCTTGAATAAATCAGCGGAAGGAGGAGAATGACCGTAGAAATTATTTCATGATCAATCTCCACGAAAGTATGGTACCGGGTCGGGATCGAACTAGCGACCCCTGGATCTGCAGTCAGACACGCATCTGTAGCCAGACACGTTACCGATGCATGTCTGACTGCAGAGCCTACCCGGTGTGATAAAGCCTATACGGGCGATAATCCTCACTTAATGCACCAGTCATTTGTATCCACTGCTCCCTTAATGCACCAGTCATTTGTATCCACTGCTCCCTCACCTACGGGCCCCATATCAACATGGTTATCAGTCTTTTTTTCACAGCTCTTATTCTGGATACAGATTTAGATCACGGCTAAGGTTGTGAGCAGACTGGGAAGATTCCAACACCAATACGAGTCTTCATGGGTGGCTCTTTTTGTCCCATGGAATGACACCTGCGACCATCTCACTATTAATATACATGAGAAATGTGTAGATTCAGCGACTCGCAGACAGCATGGGTGGGCCCAGAGGGGGTGGGGGGCAGAGGTCCAGACCCCCTGGAAAATCACAAGCGATAGGTTTCCATAGGAATACGCATTAGGGATCCCCTAGGAAGGCTTGTAATTCCAAAACATATTAGTTTCCCAGTTTTCCATGGAATACGCTTATATTCTTTGCGAAACTTTTTAAAAGGCATTCCCCTTTAAAATAGGATGAAGATCATAAAAACTACGACAGAAAACATCTCATACTTTTGTGGGCGTGGACCCTCCTCTCCCGCATCCCGACAAAATTTTCTGGATCCGCCCTTGAATAGTGTCTACTGCTTGGTAGTTTGAGGTACCACGAAAAGTGATAAAAGCATGCAAGCTGGCTCAAAGGCGCTCCGTGAATTTCTTCTTGAGCTATAAAAGCTACTGTCCTGCCAGGCAAGAGTGACAGTGACGTCATGTTTTGTTTACAATGTTATCAGGGACTTATAATCGATAGATCACTTGTGTATTAATCCTATCCACAGGATAGGATTAATACACAAGTGATCTATCGATTTGCGTTAGCTCAGCTGGAGTGTACAAGTTAATGCTTTACCTAACAAGTGTAAACAAAACATGACATCACTGTCACTCTTGGCTGGCAGGACAGTAGCTAGACTTGAAATATTGGGTGTAGTTATTTTTAAAATTGACAAAAACAACAAATTTGCGCCATCTGTCTGCAAAAATGCAAAAACATGTCGTCATTCGATGAGTGACAATCAAGTTTGAAAGTATGCATAAAAATCAAAGGATGTCTGATACAACCTCCAAAAGCCAGCCAAAAACTGCGGTTGATCATTACACCCAATTTTCGGCTGCTGCATATATTTGTTTAGATTATTGACTAATATATAAGCACAGAAGCAAACAGCAACAGTCTGTTTAGGCCTACACTGTTTGCCTAAGAGACTTCAAAAACATTCAGCATACGACAAACGCAGACAGCTTTTCTTGTAATTGGTAAGTGGGTCAAATTAAAGCAATTCTAAAATCGATGTCCATGCACGTTAGAAGAAAATATTTCTAGTCTTACCATAAACAAAAATGGTTATTGGGCGAGGTACTTCTATTACAGAGCGGGCACGATTTAAATTGCAAAATCTACAATTTTCCGTTTTAACGGGCCATATTTTTTTTAAATGGGTAATACAGAGCTAAAGTCCTTGTGTTTTACACGTCGTCTTATGTTGTTGATTGATATCTGTTTCATGAGGATATCTTAAACTGTAATGAGATACAGAGCTAGAGGACACGAAGCATGTATGATCGATGGACAGACATCTGAGTTGAAGTTGTTACCTTGAACTTGTGAGATGGTGGCTGAGCGGATTTTTTATGTCCCAGTCAACAATCTTTCAGTTATGCCAGGACGGGTCTTATTGGGTTGAACCAGTATTAAGCAATGATGAATGTGTCTTGCTCAAGGACACAACGCAGTGACGCTGGTGAGGCTCGAATCCGCAACCACTCGGTTCTGAGTCAAGCACTCTATCACTGAGCCACAGCACTCCCTTGGAATGGTAGCGGTTGGTATGGATTCATAAGGGAAATATTAGCATCTATGACGGATATCAGTCTAGTGGTACACCTTCATGCTATCGGTAATATTCGTATGAGAGTATAATTTTTTATTGGGTCCTGCAGCACAGTCGGAGGCAAGCCCAGTGGTTCATCTAGGGTTCGTAAGTTTCATTGTGACCCTACTAAAGTCCATTATTACCTGGAGATTGGTCATGACAACGGATATACGTTCATTCGCCAACTTCCGCTGATTCAATAAGGGTTCTTGTCAGTTTCAAGTGAAAGTATGTGCAAAAAGTACTGTTTTATACCCCTATTTCACACAGGGCCCGAATCCCACGAATTGACAAATATTACAGCTGACATACGAGGATCATTCATTTTGGAACTGATGCCCCCGAAGCATAGATGGACCTTTTTTATAACTGTCGTGAGGGAAAATCTCGCGAATCATCACGAATCGCCGCGGATTTCTGTTAATTCGTGCCCAATTCGTGCTGCATTCGGCATATTCTCAACTAATTCGTGGTCATTTCTTTAACTTATCGCAGTATTTCCACTGAATCGTAGAACATCACGTATGGGTTGAAAAAAAAAATTCTCCACGAATCCTAACATTTATCGATTCTTTATGATTCTGGGGATTCGTGGTCTGTGTGGAATAGGGCATTACCTCCTTAGCTAAGCTTGCCCAGTAAAGTGTGGGATGCCGTAATATGACGGAAAAATTGTTGACTTCCCCCTCTCGTACCCCCTCCTCTCGTACCCCCCCCCCCCCGACCCTGAGGATAGGGTCAATAGGTCAAAATTCAACTTTTTCTGAACAGCAACACAAACCAACAAAGACATTTGAGCCGGGACAAGAAACTTCCAGCAATGTGGCATTTTGGCATGAATAGACTCAGACGAGCCTGTGCGGCCTCCTTTTAAGCTTAGAAACTACAAATGCTAATCGGTCAATAGCTTAACAGTTATATAATAGTTAAGCGACTAGCAAAGGCTCAGATCAGACTGCGCATATGTGCAGGCTGGTCTGAGCCTTTGTTGGTCGCACATACCAGCGGCCCATTTATTAGGGTAAAAATACATTACGGCTGTATATCAGGACGAAATTGCATTTGTATCATAAAGAACTTGTAACTTCTTTCATAAAGAATATGTAATAACTTTCTAAAAGAACCTGTAACCCGAATTTTAGGCTCATAAAGCATTTGTAACCTTTCATAAAGAACCATTAACTTCGAAAAATGTTGAAATTGGCTAAAACGTATATCAAAGGAAGAATTTAAGCTTCAGATACCAAATTTATAATATAATGGTTCGTTTCCAAGCGTTTTTGGCTCGATAAAACCATGAAATATACACATATGGCATTTGTTGCAACTTAGCATCTCTAGTGTAACTGGTGAATTGTTGGACAGCTAAACTGTATGATAAATGCCTAGACTATCATGAAACATGCTGCTTATATGTCTATTAACAAAATTTGACTCTAAAACTGTCGAATATTACCATTTTCACCCCGCGTTTGGCATGAGCATAGAAACTTGTAAAGAATCATTGACCCAAAGTAAAGAACCTGTAACCCTTTTCATAAAGCATCATTGACAACTGTCATAAAGAATCACCCCGCACTGTGACTGAGTTAACCCCCTGTGTTAAGGGGAAGCAAAAAACTGCATCTGAAAATGCCTTCTGCTTTAGTCGGTCGTCTGCAGCATATATTTGTTATCATTACTATTGTCTCCAAGCTATGTATATATTGCTTAGTGCTATTGTAAGTACATGTATATATGCAAACAGTGTGGGCTCCTATAGTCTGATCTGGGTTTATACTGTTAGTTGAAGAGACTATCAAACATATTGAGCAGGCGACAATTTTCAAAAGCAGACGACTTTTTACGATTGGCGCTTTGAGGGTTAAAGTCGATACGACTTCATAACAGCTATGAACTGGATCGATAGATGTGTGTATACATCACGACTGTGGGGGCGATAAAAATCCAACGGCATGACTTTCCGCGAAAATGTAAAAAAGTCAAAAGTGAGTTAATTTTATCTACTTTTTGCTGTAGTGTAGAACGTATTGGACATCTCGTCGACACTTTTTTTCGAGACAACTCGTCGACAGATCGTGAGACAACTCGTCGACACTGCATGAGACAACAACTCTGACCTCTGACTGATAATTATAATTGGTAATCAGGTGCAATTAGGGATAATAATATATGATGTATAGTGAATGCATTCAATGAGCAACATTTCTGCATATGACTGCTTGGATGCTTCTGTATATTGTCATATTTATAGGTACGAAAATCGGAGTGGGTTGTTGCCAACATAGAAAATGCTTCACTTAATGCAAGTTTGGATGGGGATTGGATCTAGGGAGGAGGTTTAGTCTACCCCATAATATTCTTGTTTTCTCTCTGTGTGTCTGTCTATTTGTAGGAGGAGTCAAGGCATGACTAAAAGTGTTTACTGGGACTTTAAGCGTTGACTAAATCAAGAGTCATTAAAAGGAAGCCATATAAGTTATTCATAGTTTTATTCACAGAAGCAATAAAGAAGAAACAAACAAACACAAAATGGCACACAAAGATTTATCAGTTTATACACTATATAATCACGTTCATTGCATACATGCATAACTAAAAAATATTCGTTTATTTCTGTCTAGGTGTATTCACTTTTATAGACAGCATATCATTTATGTCTCCTTAAATACCTTAAAATGGCCCGTGATTCTAAATAGTTATTTTTTCTTTTTTAGGTCTTGCGTTCAATGCGTATTTTAAGAGATTTATTTTGTGAAAAAATGGTCATTTATGTAGATAAACTGTCTTAAAATAACCTGTGAGCTCATTAAAAATTATAGCAATAATCATTTACTGGTCAATTGACTTAGAATTAAGGTGTCGACGAGTTGTCTCATAAAGTGTCGACGAGTTGTCTCACAATTTGTCGTCGAGTTGTCTCAAAAATGTGTCGACGAATTGTTCTGTCGGCGAGTTGTCTTGTTGCCTTAAAGACAGACATCGATGGAAATATTCAGCGTTATTGAAAGATCCACTGTGTATACATGTATTTGGTTCCCCTGCAACAGTTCAGCCGTCGACCATTTGTTGAGGTCAAAATGTCTCTCAAAAACATACATGTATTTCCCCCATAAGATATATAACATTTTCTTTGTGCCAGAATAGAAGCTAAGTATATCTAGCCTGTATCAGTTGTACCACGGACCCTATATTCGTGGTTGCACACAATACACGGAGCGTCTACATCTTGTGTTTTGCCTTTTGACGAAAAACAACAAATTAACATACGAACTATTGCTTGAGGCCAACGAAACTATCCGCACCGATTTTGAAGAAAATGTCACAAAGACGAAAAAAGACGAAAAATAGACAAAGTATTTTTAAACACATTAGATGAATTTTGACATTTTTAGACGAATTTAGACACTTTCAGACAAAATTTGTACGTACTGTCGTAATCGATGAAATATCTTTCATGTCTTTTAGACGAAATGTCCGTAAGACGAGATGGATTTAGACGAAATGTCACAGATCCGTGTTTTACCACAAATCGTTCAATTGCCTTTGATTAGATACGTAACGAACCTTGGAATGACACTGGGATAGGGTTTTGAACATAAAATATATTTCGATGATAAATAGCACAGCGAACGAACGTCGTCACTGAAAATGTCATCAATGACGAAATTCGTTCCCTGTGCTATTCTTACAAGGGGTCATTCGCCTAAAAGGTACACTTATTCTACTCAATTTATACAAGGTACAAATATTAGACAAAGTAGTAATAAGTTTTCAGACTAAGAATTCGACGATCTCTATGGGTATACTTGTACTACATTTTAAAGATCTAATTTCATTGCATATTTTATTCAGGGCCTGGTGACTGTATTTGTGACACCAAACAGTTGTCCTCGTGACTGATTTAGTTAACTTTTATTGCACATTACACGAATGCATCATGGTTAAGTCAGACGTGGGGTCAATTACTTAGAAAAGAAATGAATTATTTACAATTGCATTAGAATTTATTCAATTAGATTACAATATGGCTTTTGAGCCGCTGAAAGTAATTAATAACAAACAATTACATTTCACTGCCACTATTTTTTTTTATTTTCAAGATATTTGAAATGAAAAAGTCAGAGTAACCTTGGCATTTTCAATCCAATATATGTCTATAAGGTTTATTTTGTTTTGATGACTTTTTGTATTAATTATAGGTCGTGCAACTTAAAAGAAATGAAATGTACAAAGTAGTTTAATGTTTTTGTGGTTGATGACATGATCACACAAGAGAAAATACAGAAATTATGGGGTGGGGGATATCTGTAAATTGCCAAAATTCGCAAACTAGTTATTGACCACAGAACATTGTAACAATGTTCTGGAATACACATTGGCCTGAGAAAAGTCTGTTCATTGCTGCCTTGTGGTCATTTGCTGGGAAAGGGCTGACCTCTTGTGTTTAATTGTTTTTGACACTTTCCCATGTGGTATCATGGGTCAGGTGTGGTACTTGATTGTATCGATTCCTGATCATTGTCACTTTTCTTACTTTATAATTGTTGAAGATAAACCATGGACATAATTTTTTAAAACTAGCTTGAATGCCAGAGAATACCTGTTTTCAAAAAGAACATGATCTGTGTGGCCGTATGAGATATGCAAGCTGGCATTTAAGGTGTGCCCTATAAGACAAAAAGGAATATCATATAGTGACAAACTAAAATATTGCTTGAGTGTTGAAATGCTGGCTTTGCAAGCAAGAAGTATCTATATAGTTTGGACCACTCTGAAGCATCTAATTTATTTTCCTTTTTTTTTGTTATTATAACAAAGATAGGTCCCAGGTTCACTGAATGAGTGAACTCCCATTTTATTTTCTGAGTCCCATTTTATTATTATTATTATTATTATTATTATTATTATTATTATTATTATTATTATTATTATTATTATTATTATAAATGACAAATGAGCAGTTTAAGGGTTTAAAATAGTGTAGTGTATATATTGGTTTAATCAGTATTTTATTTGATCAAATCACTGTTACATAAGTACAATATCATAGAAGTAGGATCTGCCAGTGTATATATTGGGTCATGCACCATAGCATATGAGTGTGTATGTCTCGAAGGAGTCAATTTACTAATCAACACTACTGTCTGAGTAAAATACTATAGTTGAGATTAAATTGCAATTAATTACAATTACAATTTTAATTACCCCAAACCTGGTAAGAGTTTTCTGGGTTATTCCTGAGAGTAAGCTAGCTTCAAAATACTTAAGTAAGCACATTATAATATCTTTTTCGATTTATTTTCAGTATGTTTAAAGACAACTGACCATTTGAACTCAAAAATGTGATTTTATAGGCATGCTGCGACTTATGAGATTCTTATTCTCGAAAAATCATATTATGATAAACTATTTAATCACATGACGTCGCGTCTGGAAGTGAAATAGATAAAACACTAGTGGCTTACCGATTTTCGGGCACATGTAGCATTATGAAATGATGCCCATAACAACGTCGCGATTTAATTTAATTAAATGCTTTATTTATTTTACAAGGATTCCAAACAGCTCAGAGGCAACTAGTTGCTCTCCTTACATATAACATAAAAATTAAACAATATGACAATATATATATATATGATGACGCGGACATACATACATACATACATACATACATACGTACGTACCTACGTACGTACGTACGTACGTACGTAAGTGCGCATTCACGTACCCACGCACGTACATACATACATACGTGTTACGTACGTACGTACGTACGTATCTGACAGACAGACATACAGACAGACAGACAGACAGACAAAACAGACAGAGGAACAGACAGACACACAGACAAGTAGACAAAACAAGACACAAAAGGGTAGAGAGAGGACATAGAGCAGTCACCCTATTGAGACAGTGGATATTAGATAGTGTTTAATGACAACGTTGCTAGAGCCTTCTAGGAGTACTTTACATATATGCTTAGGCGTCAATGTAATAAATGTATTATAATTAACGTTTGGAAATAGTTTATTTGATACATTTTCAAGTAGTAATCGTCTTTCATTGTTGAATTTAGGGCAAATTAGAAAATAGTGTTCTTCTGATTCTGTGGTTCCTCCACAATCTGGATTGAGTCTACAAGATTGGGAGAGTCTACAAGATTGTAGCGGTGTAAATGAGAATTTAGGTGGCTAAGGCCTAATCTTATTCTACAATGATTTACTTTACTGAGGCCATGACCATAAGAATACAGTTTGTTTTGAAGTAGTGGCTCATATAAGGACCTAATTCTTGTTTTAAAGATATTCAGAGACTGTGATTGTTTTACATCGTTTGGTAGCTTATTCCAATCACGAATTGTCTTTGGAAAATAAGATTTGGAAAAGGATTCCCTATGAATTAATGGTACAAGGAAGGAGTTGTTTCTTCGAAGCTGATAGTTATTTGTATTATGTGGTATTAAGTTGCATAAATGTTTTAAGTATTGAGTGGTCAAGTCATTTAATATTTTATATAATAAGACAAGCCTGTGACTTGTTCTTCTATTTGTTAATTTTGGCCATCCTAACTCTTTTAATAGTTTTTCATTGCTGGTGATCCTGAATGCACCAGTACATAATAAGCTGGCTTTCCTTTGTAGTTTGTCAAGTTGTTCACTTTCATACATGGTACAAGAATAATAAATAACATCACAATAATCGAGTAAGGGAAGTATCATGCTTTTGTATAGCTTATCAAGGCAACTTCTTGGTAAAATATGTTTTGACCTACGCATCAATGACAGTCTTTTTCCGCTTTGGCCAGAATTTCATTTATATGAGATGACCAAGACATGTTGTTACTAATCGTTAATCCCAAATGTTTATGATTATTTACTTCGGTAATTTTTGTGTCATTTAGAAGTAAGTCAGGATGCATTGCACGTGTTTTCGTTTAGATACTATAATATATTCGGCCTTAAGTGCATTAAAAGTAATTAACCATTGGGTACCATAGATGGAGAGTTTGAGCAAGTCGTCGTGTATTACTTTAAAATCATCATGACTATCCAGACAGTTTTGTATGGATGTGTATCGGCAAACACGTTAACATTGCATTGCAGGTCATTTATTATGTCATTTATATAAATTAAAAATAGTAGCGGTCCTAAGATTGAACCCTGAGGGACGCCTGTATGAAGATTTCTCAGAGAGGAGGATATTCCTTTTATCACAACCTCTTGTGATCTACCGGTGAGATAATGCTCTATCCAGTCATAAAGTGTACCAACAATTCCAAGTTGACGTAGTTTGAATAATAACCCTTTACGCCACACCTTATCAAACGTCTTTGATACATCAAGGAAAACGAGACAAGTATCTTTACCATTATTGATATCCTGATATATTTGATGTACTATCTTTAAGAGCTGATTTACTGTAGAATCTTTTCTTTTAAAGCCAGATTTTTGTTCGATGAGTAAATTATTATCCATTAAGTATTCATAAAGACGTTTGTAAACAATTTTCTCTAAAATTTTTGAGGAACTACTTAGCAGCGAGATTGGTCGGTAATTTGTTTTGTCTGATTTATTGTCTTTCTTAAACACTGGACATACATTTGCTTGTTTCCATTGACTAGGAAATATACCTGTTTCAAGTGACTTATTAAATAATTTTGAATAGGGGAAGCTTAGGGATTTAGCACAATGCTTGAGGACCCAGTTGCCAATACCATCTGGACCTGAAGATTTATTAGTATTAACTCTACGTAGTAGTGATTCGACTTCATTTTCATTTGTGGTTATCCTATCTAAGCGCGTATCTGTGAGATATTTAAAATTTGGCAGGTCAGGTATTATTACATTTTCGGTGAAGGACGATATCGATGCAAAATAGTTATTAAAAAGTGTCGCCTTTGAAAGATCATCAGGTATTATCTGACCATTTTCATATAGTGGAGGTATGGACCAATCTGACTTACAACCCAAAATATGTTTGGACAATTTCCAGAATGTTTTTACATCTAAGTGATCTTGACTTAGTTTATTTACCAATTTCTGTTCATACCTTTTAATTGCATTTCTTTTTGTAGTGTTTGCCTCACAGCGCGCAATATTAAAGTTTAGCTTATCAGTTGCGGACTGTGTTCTTTTAAACTTTTTAAAAACCTATCTCGTCTGCGAAAAAAGTAACGCACCTTATTCGACATCCATGGCTTATCATTTGTCGGAATAGTAACGGTATTATGTAAAATATGTTCTTGACAAGTCGATTCAATCAAGGAATTATTATAACTAAGAATTTCATCAATGTCATCGTATAAAGCATACGCCGTATCCCAAGGAGCACTACTCAAAGATTCGTTTATTTCGTTTATATGTGTTGCCTTATAATCCCAAACTGTGCGTTTAAATGCCTTGGTTTTGTATGTTGATATATTTAACGAACAGTGAATTGTACAGTGGTCAAGATTTGCAAGAGGGGAGCTTGCACCTGAATGATAACAAAGGTGAGGACTATCAGTAAAAATTAAATCAAGAAGTGTAGTGGTATCTCCAACATACCGTGTCGACTCTGTGATCAACTGAGAAAAGGTATTGATTTGGGCTAGATCATATAACTTTTTTCCAAGCTCACTGGTGGCGTGGTCATCGTTCCAACTAATGCATTTGTCGTTGAAATCCCCCATTAAAAGTATTATGTCTGATTGTAATGACTTGACATTTTCAAGCGATCGCTCGAGCTCATTCAAAAATAATGTTACATCAGTTCGGGTTCGTCCAGGTGGGCGATAACAGACCCCAGTTAATAAGGTTTTATTATTTGTGGTAATTTCGAGCCAAAGAAGCTCAATGTTATCACTCGATAAATCCAGACGTGGGACAGCCTTTATATTATTAGAGACATAGAATGCTACTCTTCCACCTCTACTGTTAGGAATTTGACGATCTTTACGGATTATGGTATCATTGGGAAGATAAAGGTCACTACTGTCATTTGGAGTTGATTCAGTGAGCCATGTTTCCGAGATTGCAATAATATCATATTCGAAGCATGTGATTTATGGCAAACACTAACGTTTTCACTTCACAAACACTTACGTTTTCACTTCAAAAATGAGATTTTAAAGATTGCACAGTAATTTTAATGTCATTTGATAAATAGAATCTCACTCATATTATGGTGAAATTCAAATTTTCCCCAAAATGCTGATAAATTCAATAAAACTCGAGCACTCATGTAAGATCCTCTATATATCTATCTTTTACAGTGAGATCTTGCTATCCCCAATAGCAGCTAAAAGATCGTCGATGAGTCAGTACAGTTCCACCCAATAGTTACAGTACAACTTCAGATGAAACATGTCGTTCTCCTCAGATGATGACTTATCAGATTATGATGAAATGACCTTGTACGAAGAGTTGAATTTCAAAGATAACAATGCATTTCCTTCAAAGATAACATCTGAACCTAGCAAAGATAAAATTGAAGAAGATCGTTATAATAAAGATGCTACACAACTGACGAATTCATCTATTCCTGAGTCTTTATTTGCTATCGGTGAAAATCAAGTTGGAAGAAAGAAGCGTAGACTAGTACACTGCAGACAGAAGCCAATACAAAAGTCGAAAGCTTTCACCAATCACACTGGAGTGAAAGGGGCACTTAGCAGTAACGAAGCAGCTCTGAATGTCGTCTCATGTTTTGGAACAAATATATTTGATAGAGTTGAAAGAATTCCATCCTCAGGAGGCCTACCCTCAGATATTTTACCAAGAAGCATTAGTTTGAAAGATATCGATATGAAAATTACAAAAGGAAACATAACCGATGACCTAAACGATTTTCAAGACAGTTATGACAGTACAGAAGCTTACAGTTACAGTAAAAGTTCTTATCAATCACCTAATGATAGACATGTTCATTGTACCCCCAAAGAACAACCCAGAACTAAACGTTCTAGGTCAGATAATACTGATTCAGACCCTAAACCAAATTTAATCCAAAATAGATGGCTTAAGATGAATAGTAACAATGAGCAGTGTAAAGGAAAATTAATGGACCTGGTGCAAACGAAGCAAAACTTGCTGAAGCTATTTGTATGTTATCAGAAAAAAAGGAATATGAAAGAAATGATATTGTCAGCGACACTGAAACAACAGAGATAACTAAAACAGACATTCACGTTAATACTGAAGCATGTATAGAGAGTAGCTGTCTTGAAGAAAATGACATACTTGACGTTGCTTCCCAGAGAGATGATGCACCGACATGTCTATTGGTAAAGAAGGCAGATAAGAAATTACGTGTATCACTGAGGAAGAAGAAGGATATACGCAGCTCTTATAAATGTGATCGTTGCTTCAAAGAATTCAAAACGGAGCGAAGTCTGAAATGCCATTACGAACTCCATATCAGTGGAAAAACATATAAGTGCGCTGACTGTGGCATGGCATTTACAAGACCAAGTGTTTTGGAATACCACATAATAAGCAAACACTCAATGAAATTCAATTACAAATGTGACGTTTGTCATAAGCCATACAAACATGCAAAGGCACTGAAAATACATATGAATACACATAAAAACATACGATTTAAATGTGACACATGTGGAAAGGATTTCTCTGTCTTACACAGTCTTAATATGCACATTATGTGTGGGCATCGTGACCTGTTTGGAACGGGCCATATAAATGAGATGGAGTGCACAATATGTGGTAAAGTATTGTCATCTGTAGTAAATTTGAGATTACATATGCAAATACACGAAGGAAACCAAGGGCACCGTGCCACGTATGTGATTTATGTGGTGCTTTGTTCAGTAGAAAAACAGACAAAGATAGACATCGTATGACACATACAGGAGAGAAACCCTACAAATGTGATCAATGTGATTATGCTTGCATCCAACCTGGTGAATTAAATCGTCATAAATTAAAGCACAGCGACCAAAGCGGAGGACAAGGAAGATATACGTGTCCTTTTTGTGATAAAACACTTGTTAGAAAAAATGAGATGGCTGGTCATATTGGAAAACATATTGACGATGTGAAATCAGACGATAAAGAGTCCCACATTGCATGCACACTATGCAACTTGGTACTAAAATCCAGGAGTGAACTGATATTCCATGTGAAACGTTTTCACGATAAACAAGGATCAATGAAGAAGAAAGTGTTTGAATGTCAGATCTGTAATACCTGTCAGAAGTCTAAGTTTTCATTAGAAAAACATATGGTCAACGAGCACAACCAATCGTTTTTATCTTACACGTGTGACATATGCGGTTTAAAAATAATAAGTATCCATAATCTAAACAGACACAAGAAATATGTTCATTCAACAGATGATTTCCCTTGCCCTATTTGTCAAAAACGCTTCAAAAATGCGTGCTACTTAAAGGACCATGTTAGGTTAGTTCACGAGAAGATCAAGAAATATGAATGCAGCTCATGTGGTTCGAAATTCTCTGAACGTAGATATTTAAGAAAACATGAACAGAAGCATCAACTGAACATATGAATAAGAATTAAAACGCTTGGTTTGGTTCTGGTTAGTAAGGAAGATAAATAAATGAATTGTTCATAGTTTATCCTATGATTTGATTACAGTCAGTCTATTTGAAACAACATTTTTGTACATACTGTACTGTCGAACCAAAAAGGTTCGAGCGACCCAGAGAAAAATGTGCAGACTAGCCAAAGCCTTCGCTGAGAGCATATGCTTGTTTGAATGCCAATGAGGACTCGGCAAAATATTTAGACCACTACACCTGCTTTTGAGTTAATAGGGTTTCAATTTGTGCATAAAGTAAAACCTGTGTAAAAGGGCCACTCTCAAAAAGACCGAAAATTGGTTTTCAAGACCGATTATCGCTTAATTCAGGTCAAAAGTATTGCAGAATGCTCCAAGGGGAGCATTCTGCAATACTTTGGACCTTTATTAAGCTACCATTTGTCATTAAGATCTTTGTTTTGTCTTTTTTTGAGTGGCCACTTAAGACAGGTTTTACTGTATGCAATAAGTACCCAAATCTCATTAGCTGGTTCATATGATGTCAATATTTTGAGGTTACAAGCCAAAATTACCAGAAGACATGTTGAAATTACAAGTACTAAAGCTCGAATGGTGAGATAAAGTGAAATTTCGACTCGTCTCGTTTAATATATCCACTTCCTTTCGAGTTTTGACTTGCCATTTCATTATTTAGATTTATCTCTGTGCACATCATGTTACACAGAGATTATAATTATGCCGCCAGATCTGGTGCTATATCTTATTCCAAATGGCTCGAACTACCCAGACCTGGGGCCTAATACATTCAAAAGTATTCAATTACATTACAGTTACTTTCACTGAATAATGATTTCAATTACATTACAATTACAGGATCTGTAGAAATGTAATGATAACAATTTCAATTACCTAAGAAATGTAATCAAATAATTACTAATTACTTTGAAGGTTTCGCATAAAATTGTAATGCTTTATGCTGCTCACTTTTTAGTTATAAAGAAAGTAGGGTCTTGCAGTTGTAAACATATGTTATGCCTTCTCAAATACTGCTGTTTCATAAATAAATGAAAAATAACTAGCTATGAAGATTTATAAGTTAAAAATATACACAATGTACACCATGCACAGTTCTTACCAATGTGGTTTTAAATTTTTGAGATCTGCCTACATACTTTATAGATGGTGAGCATGTCAGATAGTTAGACAGATTATATAGTAAATTGTCTGGTTATATTAAATGATTAACATATTTACCCTGATGATTAGATTTATTCATTATACGTTTTTTCTTCAAAAAATGTCGTCATCTTTGGGGGAGCATAATTCAAAATAGCTTAAACTGGTGCTGCCAGTGCACAAACATTGATTTAGATATTTTAGTGATGTGATTGAATAAATACTAGCAACTTGCTATTTATTAGCCATTCCACAAAAAAATATTTTGTGTTATTATCTTAACCCAGCTTGCACACATACACAGGTAGCTATTTAGAGAGTCGTAAGTCCTATTTCGCACGAGCAAACTACACTCAATAACAAGGACTTCAACATCTTTGAGAGTCTTGTTTTTATGGCCTGGATTTGACAAATTTACCTGTGAAATCAGCTAAGCAGGTAAACAGTTTTTTTTTTAAATTTCTTTAGAGGCCTCCAACAAATGAATGAGACAGAGAGAACTTAAGGAGAAATTTTTCCCTGTACCATGTCACAACATAATTGCAGTAATCCCTAAAATTATTTTAATTTTGTAAAATAAACAATCTGATTTTTGTATGTGTGCACAATGCATGTTTATCTCAAACATCTGAGTAAAATTAATGAAAATTTCTGTTAATGACTATATCCATAAAGTTTGATTATATTAATGTCCACAAGAGTCAATATTTTTTTTATTTAACCACAGTTTATCATATGACGTCGCGTCTGAGAGTAAAATAGCACCATGCAATGAAATCGATAAACAACTAGTGGTTTATAGATTTACAGGAAACGTTATGACGTCTATAACAACGTTGCGTACATAATAACAAATTTATGACGTTTTTACGCCAGAAATGAGACTTCAAAGTAATCTTAATGTCATATGATAAATAGAATCTAACATTCATGCTCTTGTATTATGAATTTATTAAACTCGTTGCGGAAAAGAGATAAAATGCTCAGCAAGCCTCGCATTTTATCTCTTTTCCCCAACTCGTTTAATAAATGCAATTGAACATGAGCACTCATGTAAGATCCTCTATGTATCCTTTGGTTTAAACATATTATTTGATCAAACTCTTTTATATAAGTACAGTAACAAAGATTATGCCACAATGATTATTTTGGTGTACCCTTTTCCAATCATCTCAATTAAATTAATACCATAAGTGATTACTCGTCAGTTAGTTTCTAGTGCTGAGCAAATTTTCTAAGTAAATAGCTAAAAGTATTTAAAAAGTAGTTGAAGTAATTATAATTAAAGCTAAACTATTTTCAGTAATGATTACAATTTCATTACACGTATTTGAGCCAAACCATGGTTACAATTACATATGATTGCTTTGAAAATTGTATTTTATTACAGTTATCATACGACGTCGCGACTGGGAGTGAAATAACGCCATGCAATAAGATCGATAAACCATTAGAGGTTTACAAAATTATTGGAAACGTTATGACGTCCATAACAACGTTGCGTACATAATGACAAAATTATAACGTTTTTACACCAGAAATGAGATTTCAAAGTATACATAATGCCATATGACTAATAAAATATAACAATCGTGCTCTTGTATTATTGACTTTATTAAACTCGTTGCGAAAAAGAAATAAAATGCTCGGCAAGCCTGGCATTATTATCTTTTTTCCCCAATACGTTTAAGAAAATCAATAAAACATGAGCACTCATGTAAGATCCTCTTTATAATTACAATTACTGATTACGATTATCCCAGGTCTGGAACTACCCCGAGCTCCAAAACTATCCAATGGGCCCAAAAATGTCAAAACACTCTAATAATTCAATGCTCCAGATATACTTAGAGAGCACTAGCTGGGTGTCTTTTGATATCAAGTTTACTAGGCAAGTCTTTGATAACGCTTGGTGACATCGCGAGGCTTACCGAGTGATTCAACATGCGTTCTCAAAACTTGATATCAAAAGACACAAATCTGATATTCTATTTATCAGTTTACCCATTGTGTTAGTCTTTAAAACTAGCAATTATAATTTTCGGTTTTTGTGTTGATTCAGCGTCATTAGCGACGTCATTTAAACCTGCAACGTCATCATGACCTGATAAAGGCGCATGCCCTGAGATAAACAACGTTTATCAGGCAAACGTGCAATAATATGAGCGGTAACTGATAAACATGTTTAAGGTAGTGTAGGCAGGACTGTCCTATACCATCTCCAAAGTGTATGTTGCGGGGTATGTTGTGTGTAATCATTAGAATCGCCTCATTGACAGGGTTGGCATAAAACCAGGATTTAATCATAAACCCTGAGAGGCGGGTTTTAAGGTCTTATGAGGACGGGGTTTTAGGGTTTTATGGGATTTTTTAATCTGAAAGTTTTTCACATAACTCGTACAACCAACTGCTACCTTACAATTTTTCTTTGCAAACAGTGCTGGCCTTAAGAGAACAGCCTGATCAGGATTTAAACTATTTGCATTTCTGTCTGCATCTTGAGCAATTATCCTTGGCTATTGAAATAATGGCAAGATGCAGTCATGCTGGTCATAGTAGCAAAAGAGAGAACAGATTTCAATGCAGTTATATTGGGAAATGTGTTTAAGTAACTCATTCAAACCCTGGAATAGAATTATACAGTTAGCTTTGAAATTTTCATTTACTGCCCATATGGTCAAGCAATAAGACCCAGAGTGGATTTGTTTATATTATTTGAGCCCAAGGTATTTTTCAGGGAAAATATGTCATTGGTTGACTGGCATTATAGACTAGATCAGATAATTATAATCAGATATAAATGAAAACTTACTTGTCTGTATCTTGTAAAAACATTAAACAAATATTTAAATGTCACTGTTGATACTCACGTTTTAATGACTATCTTAATATTACCATTTAAACTGATTTAAAAAAAATTATTATGGCTATATAGAATAATTTCTACACTTTTATACCTATCATCAGACTGATCAGACTGAAAACCAAGAATTTATATCACCAAAAATTCATAAAACCCGCATATGTCCCAAAGTGGGTGATATGACCTGATTGCCCAACCCGGGTAAACCGGGGGTTTTATGGGGTGGGTTTACCCGGGTGGGTAATATCGTGCCAACCCTGCTCATTGTGGCGATTCTAATAACTACATACAGTATGCCTTTATTTCGTCATGGAAGACAGTATATTATCCTCATTATGCCTCCAGGTATACTACAATATCTAACTCTCAGTAGCTCAAACTACCCCTATCTCGAACAAATATTTGTATGGTCCCTTAGGTGTTCTATTGGTCAAGATACTCCAATATTTCCATTGCTCCCAATACACGTCTGTCGCAGTTGATCTTCAAAGGGCATGTTATGCCTAAGGCGATTCTAAATACCTTATTACATCATAGAAGAAAACACAGGGGCCTCGACACCTGTCGTCTGGGTTACCGATAACGTGTGATTCAAACTGGATTCCTCAGCAATAGAGACTAGCTAGAAATATGAAAATTCGCTTTTAAAATTGATAAGTTTAAATATGATACTTTCCAACAAGCGAATAACCAAGGTGCTGATCAGACTGTGCAGGCGCACAGCCTGGTCTGCGCCTTTGTTGTTCACAAACTCCCAAGACAGATTTTCTCGCTTTGAGACCGAATCATATTATCATAAATTTGCTGCCGGATCTTGTGCTATATCTAACTCTCAAGGACTCGAATCTCTTATCTCAAAAAAAGGTTCCATTGTTACAAAGATGTTGTAGATATCAAAACACCCAATCTTTTTCAATTTGTTCCAGTTACACAAAGGATTATGATGGTGTAGGAACGCCTGTCGATTTCCATCTACAAAGGGTATGTTGTGTGTAATTGTTAATCGCCTAAATAAGGTGTTTGTAGTAATTACATACAGTATGCCTTTATTTCGTCATGGAAGACTCGTATCCTCATTATGCCTCCAGATCTGGTACAATATCTTACTCTCAGTGGCTCGAACTACCACTATCTCGAACAAAAAATTGTATGGCCCCAAAAGTGTTCTATTCGTCAAGATACTCCAATTATTTCCATTGCTCCCGATACACGTCTGTCTTAGTCCATCTTCAAAGGGCGTGCTATGCGTAAGGCGATTCTAAATACCTTATTTCGTCATGTGAGAAAACATAGGGGCCTCGACATGACAAAACCTGTCTTCGGGGTTTCCGACAAAGTGTGATTAAAACTAAACTCCTCAGCTACAGAGACTAGCAAGAAATATGAAAAAATCGCTTTTTTATAAGTTTAAATACAAGCGAATAACAAAGGTGTTGATCAGACTATGCGAACGCACAGTCTGGTCTGCGCCTTTGTTGTTCGCAAACTCCGAAGACAGATTCTCTCGCTTTGAGGCCCAATCATATCATAAATATGCTACCGGAACAAGTGCTATATCTTACTCTCAAGGATTTGAACTACCCTTATCTCGAAAAAAGGTTCCATGGTTACAAAGATGTTGTAGATATTAAAACACCCAATCTATTTCAATTTGTTCCATATACACAAAGGATTTATGATGGTGTAGGAGCGTCTGACTAATTCCATCTTCAAAGGGTATGTTGTGTGTAATCATAAGAATCACCTCATTAAGGCAATTCTAATAACTACATGTACATACAACATACCTTTATTTCGTCATGGAAGACAATATATTATCATAATTTTGCCTCCAGATCTGGTACAATATCTAACTCTCAGTGGCTCGAACTACCACTATCTCGAACACATTTTCATGGTCCCATAGGTGTTCTATTCGTCAAGTCCATTGCTCTAGATATACACTTGGACGTTTATAATGGTGTAGGCACGCCCGTCTTATTCCACCTCCAAAGGGTATGTTGTGTGTAATCATTAGAATGATTAAGGTAGTTCTAATAACTACAAACACCATGCCTTTATTTCGTCATAGAAGACAATATATTATCATAATTTGTACAATATCTAACTCCCTGTGGCTCAAACTACCCCTATCTTCAACACATTTCCATGGTCCCAAAGAAATTCTAATCGTCAACTTCATTGCTCTAGATATGCACTTGAGCGTCTATGATGGTGCAGACTCGTCTGTCTTATTCCATCCTCAAATGATATGTTGTATGATCATAAGAATCGCCTCACTAAGGCAAATTTAATAAATACAAACACCATGCCTTTATTTTGTCATGGAAGACAATATATGGGCCTCGACGCGAGAAAACCTGTCTTCGAGGGTGGAGGGGGTGCGAAAAACAAAAGCCTAGACCAGGCTTCGCATATCCGTGCATCCTGATGAGCGCCTCTGTTATTCGCTTTTTGGAAATTATACTATCAAAACTTGAAAAATGGGACATTTCACTATTCTACCTAGCCTCTGTAGCTGAGAAGGCTGGATTTTGTATGGCCTGATCGGAATCCCGGAAGACAGATTTTCCCACGTCGCGGCCTAATTATTATCATTATTATGGCTCCAGATCTGACGCTATATCTAACTCACAGTGGCTCAAACTACCCCTATCTCGAACCAATTTCCATGGTCCCGAGTTGTACTAGCCATCAAAAATACTCTAAGAAGCAGGATCGACACATAGGGATCATGTCTCCATCGGCGTCGCAATCGTCGGTGGTGGCGGTGTCGTCCGCGTTGTCACCTTTTTGGTTTCCGATCAATAACTTTTGAACGGATGCATCTATTTCATTCAAATTTTACAGAAGAGTAAAGCATCATTTAATACAGGTCAAAAAGTAAGTGGGTATGATCAAGAAAACACAATCGTAAACTGCAGACCAACCCACGGCACCGTGAAGAAGAGCTACAGGACATGTAAAGAAACAAGACATCCAAAAAACCAGCTCTATTTCTACCTCGTCAAGATGATTGCAAAACTAGAAAGGACATAAAAGAATGCATACCAAAAACAAAGACCAACACAGATCACCCCCCTACACACACACACACACACACACACACACACACACACACACACACTGGGGGATAAAATTACAATTTAATAAGTTGCCTTATTGAACCTGTTATTAATGTTCCAATGTTCTACATCATACAAGTGTATAACATACAACGCACAAAGTGCAAATGCGTACTGGCACAATTAGGTGATCCGATGGTATGACCTCATCCACTCAACGTGATACAGTACGCCAGATCAAGTTACTATTATAATAATATTTCATTATTCTGAATTTATAACTTGTTTTTTTGACATGAATCCCGAAAATTTGCGGAAACGTTTGCCATTACGTTTCGTTTCGTTTTAAAGGATAGTGATACGGATTCAGAAAACCTCAGTTCGTTGATCCAGCTTTCTGAATCAGACGCCAGAATGCGGCGTCTGGTCAGGGTCCTCACTGTTTGCCAACATAATTCCCTATCAAAATTTGAATAAAACTGAAAAATGTCACTCAACAACCCTTAAAACGGAAATTGACTGGTCCAATTGATAATAGATGGAAATTCCATTAGGCTTTAATGGGTTAACTTCCTCATCTGTATCTATGTTTTAAAGTACCAACGTCTTGTGTGCTAGCCCATGTTCTTTTTTCTGAACTGTAACCTTATACGTTTCCACACAATAAAAAGCAAGTGTATAGAGGATATTTCCTTTTTTGGGGTGAATACCAAATATATTTCATGGAGTGTGTTGAAAACATCAGAATTTTCACGAGTGCGCAGCACGAGTGAAAATTATGATGTTCAAAAGTTCAACTCACGAGATAAGATATATTTGGTATTAACCGAAAAAAGAAGATTTTTTTTATTTTATACTTTTAATAGGCTACGTGCAATGTCTCACCACTGTAGTCATACCACTACGGCAATTTTGGTCTCGTCATCCCCTCCGGTGTTATAGTAATATTACCTTCAAATAAAGACTGACAAAAATGAGAACTTTCGAATATGTTTGCTTTGAGATTGCTACCTCTAGTTAAAAACCTCTGTGTTGTCTTGCCAAAACGGAGATACATGTAAAATCAGATTTTAAATGTGTTTTTTACAGGTATATTAAAAAATTGCCAATTACGGCTTAGTCACAATTATACGGTTTTGTTATTGATTAATTATCCACGATGACGAAACCGTAATAAGTTATTTCATGCCTAGACATCAAACGTCTAAGTTTTCATATAATTTTAAAGCTAAAAGATACAATGTGAATTTGATGAACATAATCGATCAGAACCCAAGCATTTTGGGGCGTTTAACTGTGATTAAATGAAGAAATTGAACATGATGAGAAGGTTACCTTAACACCGAAATAAGTGACGAGACCCAAATTGCCGTAGTGGTATGACCACAGTGAAAAAAGAGTGAAAAATTACAGCAAAACCCAAATAATTTAAGTACCAAAATATTCGTCACGTTGTAACTAAGAAAATGCACACTTGATGTTTTAGTTCACAAATAAGAATGTTATGTGCGTTTGATGTTCTATTATTCAAATCTTGTTCTATCACAAACATTTAGGCCTAGCGGTTTTAAAGTGAAAAGCATTAAGTGAGTGGAAAAGTCAGAGGTAATAAAAAAACCGCTACAGTAACGAATTCCTATGCAAGAATATATCATCTCACTAGTGATTGGTATCACTTTTATTTGTTTTTGATATGCATTGATTTCACCGCTAAGTATAAAATAAAAACTTTTTACCAATTTTGGTGGCAGTTGAAAAGCCACTAATTTTGGTTCAACCTATGTTTTGATGTTTTGCTCTGACGAATATCTAAATCAACTTGAACACATTCGATGGCGCGCCATCGCAAATCCCCAAGCTCTCGAAGAAATCTAATGGTATTTGACCTTTTGACCCCACCAAAAGGTCAATGATTTGATCATAGGGTAACATTTTTGTTTGCTGCTTTCGAAGCAGCAAACTTTCAGATTGACTTTTTCGGAAATCCGGTCATGCGCACTGCAGATTAGCTGTCTGACGCAACCCCTGTCATTGTTAAAAATAGTCGGCCGATAACGCAATACGGCCGCCTGTGTTGGATAAATGAGAAACTTTGATTTGGGACGATTTATTGTAGCATCCGCTAAGGCCAAAAAAAATTAAGAGTGTTTACAGTTTGCCAACCGACCCTGTTTATAGCCGCCGACTGTACCATTTTTTTCTCCGAAAAAACAAAAACGAGTACGTTGTCCGGCCCTACTCGATAGTCATGTAGTCGCCAGCTATCGAAAACTTGAAAATTTTCAATATCGATTGTTCCAGTTTATAAATTGACCTACCTGGTATTTCACACTCTCCCCTTATTAAAACTCCAATTAGCATTATTTTAAAACAGCAATACTCCGAGATCAACTAATAATATATTCCCGTTAACACAAAACTTGACACGTATTTTCTGTCAAATCCACTATTTGACTGCTAGCGGCTAATTTTGTCGTCGCAAACAGTTTGAACCAAGATTAGAACGTCAGGGCTGATCTGGGTCCAAGCTTTTTGAGACGCTGATGTTATCCTGAAAGGTTATTTTGATAAAAGTAATGCAGAAAAATATCTGCAGAGACGAAACATGATTCTCCCTTTGAAGTTTTTGAGTCATCTTTAAGTACCAACAATGAATGAAACCGCAAGTTAGTCTGGTCATTAAAAGTTGCAGCATGTATATTTCTGATGCAACTCACTGATTTACCCTTTACCTGCTAGTAGCTGTAACTCTTTGCATGCTGTCAGCCAGAAATCAAGGACTCTCTATTTAGTTGTTATCTCGAAGCAGTATTTATTCGAGGTTAATATAGAAAGTCCCTGACGGATATTTAGTTTATTTACCTGTAATAAGCATGCAATAAACTATCATGTCGGTCTTGCATGATACATGTATGTAATGATTTTCAGACTGATGTGTCGGTCATGTCAAATTTCTGAGGTCAGCTCAATACAGAGCTTCAGATAAGTTGGGGAAAGCAAGATAATTTTTTGTGTATTTGAAATGTAATTACAATATTGAAATCGGTTGGACCCAGATGAGGCCCGACATTATGTAGGTCCTGATTTAGATCCAAACTGTTTGACACTCTGATAGTGTAGGTTGGAGATTTTTAAATTTTTTTTTATTTTTATTGAAGTCAGCAGATGACAAAAATCCAGCATATAAAAGAGTTGGGCAAGATTATTGAAGGAGAATTATAAAAGTACTTTTCTGCACTAACTTATATCTATCACATCTATCACCTCTCCCTGATTTCTCATCCTAAGGAGAAGACTTCTCCCTAAAGTTGATGGCCAGCTTGGTCCCAGATTATAAAGTCACCATAATTTTAACAATGAACTACTATTTTTATGTAATATTCTAAATGGATCTTACTAACCCCTTGTCTCCAAGTGGTGACTTTTGACACCTGATAACCTTCGCAAACAGTTTGAACCCAGATCAGGACCCACAGACCTTGACCCTTAACTGAGTCCGAACCATTTGACACTCTAATAGCGCTCCTGAAAGTTTTTTTTTAATGAATTGTAGGAAATGATTTTGGAAGCTTTAATAGAGTATAGATTGTGTTTGTGTGTGTGTGTGTGGGGGGGGGGGGATTTCGTCTGAGAGGGTTATGTCCATGTTGTAAAATTCATAGAGGGGATTGGGGATTATGTTCATGTTGTAGAATTCATGGGGGGGATTATGTCCATGTTGCAAAATTCATGGGGGGGGGATTATGTCCACGTATACAAATTTTAGCAGGGGGGGTTGTCCGGGGGATATAGTCCTACACTGAGCCACTGCGCTCTCAAACATTTCAATGCTCCTCATCGGGAGAGCATGCGGTACTTAAACGTTTTTACAACTCATAGATGTGTAGCTAGATGCGTAACTGGTCTATCACAAGCTAATTTCTGATGTCATTTAAAAAACAATAAAATAAAGTTCGAAGTTTTGAGATTTTTTTTTATTTTCATTCCGAATGGAAGTTTTTGAGCGTTTTATTTTTATTTCCTCGTCCTAGCCTATTTTATGCAAAATGGCCTAACCCTTACACACAATTTACGATCTAGATCTTGAAATTTTATTATAATTTTCTTAAATTTCAGAGAGATTTAGCCTTGGCATTTTCAAATGTGTATCATATGCAAGCGGACAGTTCACATGATATTGTGATTTCCTATAGCCAGCAAAACAAACAAATACTGTCTGTTGCAAATTTTGTGGCGTTTTAACAAGGATGAACAGGATTAATAAAGGTTATTATGCATGAGCGGATCCAGATGGGGGGGGGGGGGATAGGAAATCACAAGTTATATATGGGTTTCTATAGAAATTAACATTTGGACCCCCCCCCCCCCCCATTCCTGTAAAAAGTTGGACCCCCTGGAAAATGATAGACCCTCTCTGAAATAAAACCATTGGAACCCCTCTGTTAATAGGTTGAGGACTACACACAAAAAACACTGTCAAGGCTGTTTTCTTGCCGTCGGGTCTGGACCCCCCCCCACACTGATTAAAATTCCTTGATCCGCACATGTTATGTTTACTTTGAGTGACCCAAGTCCTGAAACATTTATATATATTCATATTCAATTTGTACTGATTAAAATGGTACTTTCAGCTACCGTTTTTGTTATACATGTAACTTAAATGTAGTCTGGCCCCAGTCCTGAAACATTGGTATATCAGAGAAATCCTCATATGATAGACCCTCTCTGAAATAAAACCATTGGAACCCTCTGTTAATAGGTTGAGAACTACACAAAACAAACAAACAAATAAACGCTGTCAAGGCTGTTTTCTTGCCGTCGGGTCTGGACCCCCCCCCCTGATAAAAATTCCTTGATCCGCACATGTTATGTTTACTTTGACTGGCCCCAGTCCCGAAACATTTATATATATTCACATTCAATTCGCACTGATTAAAATGGTAGTTTCAGCTACCTTTTTTGTTATACATGTAATTTTAATTTAGACTGGCCCAAGTCCTGAAACATTGGTATATTAGAGAAATCCTCATACTCTAACAAAATTACTGTACCTTCTGAGGCTGCTAGGAAGTGTCATTTAAATGAGAACGTAAATAGAATATGAAAAAATGTTCTGCTATATAAATGTTTCAGGATAGGATCACTGGCCCCAGACCTGTTTGTCTAATTTTTATAGAGGATTTCTGTCCGAAATTCTATTGAATTTGGAACAGTGGTTCAGGAGGAGATTTCTATTTTAAGCTTTGCAGGACATTTTGTTCAGTCAAGGGGAAAAGTTTGTGAAATTTTGAAACTATTTTTAGCCCTCCAGTGCTTTTCTTACTGACCGTTCCAAAGCAGTACTTCTTTTGTGGATTTGGGTTTGTCTTTGACATATTGTCGAGCCTGTGTCTTGCAGTTTTGTGGTCACCTGATGGGAAAGGGATGATCTCTTGCCTCTCCTATGTGTGATGTTTTGTTGTTTTTTATCACTTTCCCTTTCGATGTCCTGTTCAGGTGTGGTACTTGATTGTATTGATTCCTGATCTTTGCATTCTTCCTCACTTTGGTAGAGGGCATTATTAGGAACATTTTGTGAAATTATTTCTATTTCATTGGAATTATTTTGAATTTTCATATTTCTGATCTCGAGCACTTCTTAGGGTGCACATTCATGACCCGGTTTGTGCAGTCTAGCTCTTATATTCATATAAATGTTTTAAACCGTTTTCTTCCCAGTCATTTTTTTCAATAAGATCAGACTGTCCCATGAATTGAATCAGTACCAAGCAGAGGATTAAGTGGAAAGCACACAACACAGTAGGAGTATCTCCAGTGATGCTTGAATCATTCTTACAATGAGCCGCTGTACTTCCCCGATTTAATATTGAATGACAACCAAAGAAGAGCACAATGGCCAAGAACTATTCTAGATAAGTTCTAGAATTTTCTAGAATTATGTTCAAGAACTGCTCTGAAACTGTTCTAGATATGTTCTAGAATGTTTGTGGGACAGATGTAGAACGTTAAATGGGACAATTTTGTTCTACAATTGCTCTAGCCAAGGTCAAAAGATTTGTTCAAGTAAAGTTCCAGAAAAAATACAAAGATATTTCCTAGAACTGCTATCGAACACGTCAAATTTGTTCTAGAACAGTTCCGGAACAAATCTTTAGAACTTTTATGAACAATTGTAGAACATCCCTCATAAAATGTCCCATTTAACGTTTTAAATATGTCTCTGAATTTTTCTAGATTATTTTTAAAATGGTTCAAGAACAATTCCAGAAATGTTGTAATGGTTTGTTCTAGAACTGTTCTTGAATTGACATTGGTTTGTTCTAGAACTGATCTAGAACAAACCTTTATTATTTTTCTGGAACAATTGTAGAACACCCCTCAAAAAATGTTCCATTTAACATTATATAAATGTCTCTGAATTATTCTAGAACATTTTTAGAATGGTTCCAGAACAATTTTAGAAATGTTCTAATAGTTTGTTGCAGAACTGTTCTAGAGGAAACCTTGGTTTGTTCTAGAACTGTTCCAGAACAAGCATTTAGAAACTTTCTGGAACAATTGTAGAACACCTCTCCCAAAGATGTCCCATAAAGGGTTCAATAAATGTCTCTGAATTATTCTAGTAGATATTTTAAATGGCCATGGTCAGGAATGTCATTGAGCAGAAGGCACATTTCCCTAGCCCTAGTAGATCATTTGGAAATATGATTCTGTGAAATGCCACTTAATTATATCTGAAATACTGTTAACAAATTTGGGTTAAACCCAAAAAACTAATACCAAAGTGTATTTCATGCTCATGCAGGTGACTCAATAAAAATAAATAAACATCAACTGAGGAATAATTATTATTGAAAAAAAAACATAACAGATGCCCCACGTTGGCCTTAATGTTGTCAGTTGTCGCCACCCTGTTACCCCACCCATTTCAAAACACTGCCATGCATTTCAGCTTGAAGACCGCAGTAACAATTAACATTAAAAACTGTGTCTCGTGCCTACTCACTGTCTCAGACACTCTATACTACTATCATGTTTGCATTCTAAAAGTTGCCAACAAATATTTTTAGAAGAGCCTCCATATTATCCCTCCAATTCTGGCAGCCGTGTTTTCCCATCATCCATCTGGCTATGACATATTTGTTCTTGAAATGTTCTAAAATATTCTAGAACTTTTGAGAACATTTCTAGAACTGTTTGGTTCTACAAAAGTACTAAATAAGATCTAGAACTAAATTTGAATAGTAAATGGAAAACAATTCTTTAACTTATTTTCCCTTTGAGAAGTTCCAAAAATGTTCTAGAATTATTAGTATATTTTTAGAATTAACTAGTTCTAAAAAGTAAGACAAATATTCTAGAACTTAATTCGAATTATTTTCAAAAGTTTCTTTCAACTTATTTTGTTCTTGAAAAATTCTAAAATTGTCTAGAATATTATTAGAACATTTGTAGAACTTATCGGTTCTTGATTTGTTCTAAAATGTTCTAGACTATTTCAAGAACAGTTTTCAAATAAAACATGTTTTAGAATGTGTTTGATTTGTTCTAGAACATATTCTAGAACAGTTGTAGAACAAGAGTTCTTGAACAAGCATATTACCTGGTTAAGAACAGTTCTAGAACAGTTCTTAATGTTCTAGAACAGTTCTGCTACTAGAACACCTCAAATTTTTAGAACAAAATTTTGCAGAGGGTAGTCTGCACAGATACCTGCTCTGATCTGAGCGGTGAAGTTTCAATGTGATTATTGCATGTTTGTAGCTTCTGATAAGGATTCCTAGACTGATATCAGACCAGTAAATAGAGTAATAGTAAAATATAAAGCATTCGCCTAACCAAACACTACATCTGTGTGTCAGTTTACACTGAACGTGTATGTTTGTCAATGGGAGTTACAGAGCTTTCGGTAAGCATAACCTGAAGCCCCAGCATAGGGGTCATAATCACTCCAATCGGATAAGAACGCATGCGTAATTATTAAACAAAAAAGTGCATCTAAATACAAATTTTGACCCAGACAATTCAAAGAGAGGATGAGACTAATTAGTAGCATATGTACAGTTACACGAAAGGTAACAGCTATTTTAAATCGAATAGCTACTTAATGTTTTATTGACATTGAACAGAAAACTGATACTTCACCCATCTTTCAATTTTATGTGTTACTTAATGTACTTATCTCACTTTTAAGGTTCAAATTTATCAAAACTTGAATACTGCATCTTGGGTTGTTTCCTTGGGATTAATAGGGCAGTAATTCATGAGGAAAACTGGACAAACCATCCTTTTAAAAGGAAACTTTATTCAGTTTATCCTGGTCTAGTGAGCATCCTCTTTGATTTTATATGTTCCATAACCATGTTCAGAAAATTCAATTTTTGACACACTCCAGCACCCCCTAAGTCCCACCCCTGGGGCATGACCCAGGCGACCAAATGAAAATCCAGTCTAATATGTTTTACATCTTACATTTGTGAGGTGACAAAGTTTAGTTGGAAAATATTTGAAAAGGACTTTGAAATTGAAATTTAGTGATAGTTGACCTTTTGGCCAAAGGACCCAGGGGTTTGGTACCAAAATATTGTGCTGTTGCACGTGTCAGTCATCGGAGATACTCACACACCGATTTCGGAAATAACATTGACCCCCAACCATCCTCCCCAGGCATGACCCAGGCGACGGAAAGAAAATCCTGTCTTATATGTTTTATATATTTCATTGTTAGAAGACACACAAAGTATGGTTAAAAAATATTTGAAATGTATTGATATTTGACCTTTTGGCCCCTCCCCAGGGCCCCAGGGGGCGGAGCAAAAATAATTGTGCCGTTGCGCGCCACATTCATGTGAGCAACTCACACACCAAATTTGGTTGGATTTCGTCCAATGGTTTAGGAGGTGATAGCGGAACGGACAGACGGACGGACGGAGGCGATTGCAATATCCCCATCGCATCAAAAAGCGTTGGGATAATAACAGCTAGAATGTTCTAACATGTATCATTGAAGCTTCAAGGAATGTTGGCCTCTAACAGGTTCAGTACGAAAATTAGTATAAGTTTACATCAAAAGGGGCAGCAGCTCTGCTGTCTTTTCTTTTGTTGTAAACTTACACTAATTATTTTACAGTGCATGGTTTCATCATTGTTAAGATGATGTTTTCTTTCATGTTTTCTAAGACGTTTACATTCCGAAAACGCCAATTCACATGAGTTGCATTTACAGTAAAAACCTGTCTAAGGCGGACACTCATAAAAGACCAATAACTGGGGTCTAAGACCAATGGTCGCTTAAAGCAGGTCAAAAGTATTGCAGAAAGCTACAAGGGGAGCATTCTGCAATACTTTCAACCATCATTAAACTACCAGTCGTTTTTAATATCCTTGCTTTGGCCGCTCAAGACAGTTTTTTCTTGCACACCAGACAAGGTTATCTGAGATTTTACCCTGGGATAGAAAATCTTATCTTACCCATGCTATCTTACCCAGGCTGTCACGTGAGTGCTACATACATTGGTTGAATTAGAACTCACGCACATGGTCGTCCAGTGACGTCAAATTGTTAAGTTAAAGTGACTTCATCATGTGAAATTGCATCTAAGCCTATTCCGGGACTTCCGGAAACTTATTTTAAAATAAAACAAAGAGCGGTGAGAAAGAAAAAGAATCCATTATTATGTGAAGGTAGGAAAGAAAAATCCATCCTTTGGCAAGCCTCGTGATGCCAAACGGCGATCCTCGGGACGAATTTTTCTATCCTTCTCTCACACTCATGAGAGATTCTTCTTTATCTTCTCATGTACACACTTAATATGGTCCTTTGTGTAGGATTCATGTTTAAACACTTTTCCACAAATATGGCAAGGAAACACACCTGTTGAATGAACACATTTCTTGTGTCTCTTTAGATTACCTATGTGTTGGAATTTGGAGCCACATACTTCACACGAGTATGATGGAAATGATTGGTTGTGTTCTTTAATCATGTGGTTGTATAACCTACGCTTAGTCCCCTGGCATGTTTTACAAGTGCTGCATTCAAACACTTTCTTCTTCATTAGTCCTTGTTTATCGTGAAACCGTTTCACGTGAAATAAAAGTTCACTCCTGGATTTTAATACCAAGTTGCAGAATGTACATGCCACGTGGGACTCTTTATCGCCTGGTTTTGCATCATCAATATGTTTACCAATATGACCAGCCATTTCAGTTTTGCTAACAAGTTTCTTCTCACGAAATGGACAAGTATATCTTCCTTGTCCTCCGCTTTGGTCGCTGTGCTTTAATTTATGACGATTAAATTCCCCAGGTTGGATGCAAGCGTAATCACATAGATCACATTTGTAGGGTTTCTCTCCTGTATGTGTCATACGATGTCTGTCTCTGTCTGTTTTTCTACTGAACAAAGCACCACATAAATCACATACATGTCCTTGGTTTCCTTCATGTATTTGCATATGTAATCTCAAATTTACTACAGATGACAATATTTTACCACAAGTAGTACATTCCATCTCATTTACTGGGCTGTCTCCAAACAGGTCACGATGTGCATACATAATGTGCATTTTTAGAGTGTGTAGCCTAGAGAAATCTCTTCCTTATATCGTAAATTATTATGAGTTCTTATAATATGTATTTTTAGTGCACGTGGATGGTTATATGACTTATTACAGATTTCACATGTGTTATTTAATTCTGTAAGATGTTTGCTAGCTTTGTGGTATTTCAAAACGGCTCTAGATGTAAACAATTTGTCACATTCATTGCAATTAAATGTTGTTTTACCAGTATGTGTGGCGTAATGGCTCTTCATGCCTTTCTTCGTCTTAAACTGCTTGAAACACTGATCACATTTATGTAGGTTGTGCTCAACTTTCTTTTTTCTTGATCGCGATAATGGCTCATCTGCCTTCTGTGTTGACGGAAACGGTTCTAATTCACTCTGTGAAGCAAAGTTAAATCTGTCATTTTGTTGGAGACAGTTGCCATCATTATGTGTTTCATTATTTACACGAATGCCTGTATTTGCTGTCTTATTGATTTCATTATCATTTTCAGTAATTCTCCTCTCATCATCCTTGTTTTCAGATACTATACACATAGCTGCTTTATCATAATTTGAAATGTTTGCACCATAATAATTTGCTCTACACTGCTCATTGTTAGTATCTTTTTTGTTTATTTTATTTTTTATTAAATGTGATTTGTAGAACATATCATTATCATCTGATCTGGAACGTTTAGTCCAGGGTTGTTCTGTGTGAATACAGCAAACACTTATATTACTAGGTATTTGGCAAGAACTTTTAGCACGATTGCTCGCTTCTGTAATGTCACAATTTTCTTGTAAGCTTTTCAGACCACAAGTCTTCTTTGTGATTCTTAAAGCAATTTGATTTGGTGTGGTTTCTGAGGGTATAGCTTTCTCTAAATTGTCAAATGTATTTGTTTTAGCAGATGAAAAGTTATTCAAAGATTTGTTGTAACTGTTAAGAGCCTCTTTCAAATCCAAAACTCTATCACAAAGTTCCTCAGTGTCATTGGTTAATTGAGTTGCCTTTCGATGCGACGTTTTGCTACATAGTACTCGTCTTAGTGTTTTTCTTCTGACTTGATTTCTTCCAGTAGAAAATAAAGACTCAGAAATAGTCCAATTTGTCACTGATGTACTGGATTTACTTTGGCAATCGTTTTCAAAGTTATCTTTGTCGGGGTTAGGGGGTATCTTTGAAGGAAATACATTGCCATTGCAAAGATCTAAATCTTCGTACAAGGTCATTTCATCATAATCGGATAAGGCATCATCGGATGAAAATGACATATTTCAACTGGAATAATAGAGTTGTTAATGCTAGTTTATGTTGGAATATTACTAATATATGCTGCTTTCGTAAGGTCGCTAAGGTTGATAATAACTACGTACGTCTATATTTTCATTCAAAGCTGCTTCTGTGATGGAGGATTGAGGACTTCAAGATCTCTCTGTAAATGATAAAGAATAACAAGCATAAGTTGTGGTTTTGTTTTGTTTTTTAAAAACTTGCCATAAGACTTGGGGTCAATCACTTTGAAAAGTAATTAATTACATATAATTGCATTGGAAATTGTTCAATTAAATTACATTTACATGGCTTTTGAGCAAAGTAATTAATTACATACCATTACTTTGCAAAATGTAATTAATTACATTACAATTACATTTCACTGCCACTTAGATAGCTTGATCAGATTTTACTCTTCGGAGATATTTTAAATTAGTTGAAATCTCCTTAAAAGTCGGAGTAGCCTCGATATTCTAAATTCAATATATGTCTACTAGGTTGATTTTATTTTTACCTCTTATTTCAAATTATTGTCAAGTGATGCAACTTTAAAGAAAAGAAATGTCAAAATCAGTTGTTGTTTTTGTGATCACAAAAGAGAAAATACAGAAACTATTTTATTTTTTGGGGGGGGGGGGTAGGATGGGGCTGGGAGGGGGGATAAATTGCCAAAGTTCACAAACTAGCTGTTAACTGCAGAATAAAGTTCTTCAGGAATACACATTTGCTTGAGAAAAGTCTTACAACTGTGGACGATAAACCATGGAAATTATTTTGTAAAACTAGCTTAAATGCCAGAGATTAACTGTTTTCAAAAAGTGTTGATAAAAATCTATGTAGCCCTATGAGTTCTGAAAGTTGGCAAAAAAGTACAAAAAAGAATACATGATAGTGACAAACTAAAATATTAATAGCCTTTTGAAAAGCTGGCTGGACAAGGCAGATGTTGCTAGTTCGGTCACCACTGGAACATCTATTTTATTTTTATTTTTTGCTAATATATTAACAATGATGGACCCCAGGTACACTGAATGAATGAAATTCAATTTAATTTTCTGAGTCACTTTTTATGATGATTAATTTTATTATTATTATTATTATTATTATTATTATTATTATTATTATTATTATTATTATTATTATTATTATTATTATTATTATTGAAAATGGCAAATGAGCAGTTTAAGGGCTTGAAATAATGTAGTGGATAAATTGGGTCATGCACCTTAACATATGAGTGTGTTGATCCTAGGTGTAAAATTTTAACAAAATGCCTTCAAGGAGTCAATTCACTAACCAACACTATTGTCTGAGTAAATACTATTGTTGAGATTTTCACACCTTCGTTGTATGGTATAAGTAACCTAACTATTAAAGGTTAATTGTCACAAAGCCATATCTTTTTATGTATATGCCTAGTGCGAAGGGACCGCGGCACATCGAGCCATATCTTTTATAAGTAGATGAACAAAGAATAAAAATGAATAGTAGAAGTAACATACAGTATGTGTCTGCGGTGAAATTGCTATTTCTATTTTTATGTCCATAGATACTAGCATGACTAGTCCCACATGTTGCATTCAACTAGTGCAGCAAATGGTATTTATATTTACAAAGGCAAAGAACAATTCATTTAGCAGTATTTTAAGAATCAATGATCACCTTTAGCAGCTGAAGTTCAAAACTGATCTGAAAAGTAATTAAAAAGAAATTGAAAGAAATTGTTAATTACTACCATTTTTGACCATGTAATTTTTACATTCAATTACTGTAATTAAAGAAATGTCTTAATTACAATTACATGCAATTGCTTTAGAAAATATAATTTGATTACAATCAATTACAATTACAACTTTAATGACCCCAACTCTGCTTGCCATCTTTCAGCGGTTAACTAAAGTGGGTTGTCGTCTACTGACTAAAGGTATAGAAGCCATATGAAAGCTGTTACAAACGAAAATGATGATTTAAATGACACACCCACCTCATCGTCATCTCCGCAAGTGGAGATGGCGATTAGCTGAGTGGGTCATTTTAGTGCTGTGACACCAGGAGACAATACATACAAGAACTTTTCACAGAAATGACTCTCTCATGCTACACTTCTAAGTCAGTCCTTCCATACAGGGGAGCACAGTGGCTCAGTGGTCGAGTGGTTGACTCGAGACTGAATGGCCACGGGTTCGAGTCTCACCAGTGTCACTGCATAGTGTCATTGAGCAAGACACATTTATCCTTGCTTAGTACTGGTTAAACCCAGGAAGACCCGTCCCGACGTATCTGACTGGGACGTAAAGAATCAAACCAAACAAACAGGTTGCAAACTTATTAAATTATATTTTCCTTCCTTCAAGAGGATGGCAACGCGCGCGCGCGTGTGTGTGTGTGTGTGTGTGTGCGTGTGCGTGTGTGTGTGTGTGTGTATAAATCAGCATTTATAACTACTGTTTGGTGCCATAGGCCTAAAACTTTTTGTGTGAAATATGTAGAAAATATGAAACTCTACTCATACTAAAGGACCTCGCTTTGTATCTGTGAAAACGATTAAAGGTAGGTTTGGAGACAACAATTTGCTTTCCTACAAGTGTACTGCTCTTACTTAATTCTATTCAGGCTGCCCATCATATTATTTTTTCGATTATCATATAGAGCGCTTAAAGAAAACGGAATTCTAAAAACGGATGCAAATATTCAAGCCAACATTTCTAATCATGCTAATAGGTAGGTCGGGTCAGCATTCACACATGAAGCAGACTCTGACCTTTCCTCGACAGGGACGTGTCCGTTCTCCACTATTGGAGAACATAAAATTTGACATTAAATGGGTCGCCAATCTAAACGTATATAAAGCACCTGGCCCAGATGGACTGAATTCTGAGAGTGTAATGTACCAGACGTCTGGTAGCAAGAAATTGGTGCTGCTGTTTTTTTTCTCTCTCTTTTTAAAGATGAAAATGATTATGCTGTTGATTGTAGACCAATGTTGCTCACAAGCATCTGTTTGCCAAACCCTATTAGGGCAACATTATACATTTGACCTTTGTTTGCATACTTGCTGGCTGTTAGCATAGGTTCCAGAGTCAGTAGTCTTGCAAAACCCATTTGAGCCGCGACATGTGATTTCCAACAATGTTGTATTATGACAAGTGTAGACTCATACGAGCCTGTGCAGCCTCTTGTAAGCTTAGAGCCCCAAATGATGTTCAGTCAGTAGCTTAAAACTCATATAATATTCAAGCGACTAGCAAAGGCTCTGATCAGACTGCGCGTATGCGCAGGCTGATCTGAGGCTTTGCTGGTCGCACATACCACATTGTTGTAAATCTCATGTCGCGGCTCATTTGGTTCAGCTTATGCACGATATAAACAACCTGGATGGGGCTATGAGTTGTGGACTAAACATACATATTTGATCACCATGGAGTTAAACAAAATTGTAGGGACTATGATGCTCGTGAATGCGTACGATGATCGCAGGGTCTCCATGCGGAGGACGCTCGGAAATTGTAATTTTCTTTCTTTCTGTCTTTAGATACTGGCTCGATCGTACGGGCATCATATACTCATCGGAAGGCATATGTTACCGAGGCAAAACAGACAACAAGTAAGAGAAAATCTATAAATACCTGTTTTATTTTGAAATTCCTATCACGACTGAAGTCTAAAAGCGCCGAAATGGTTCAAACACAAGTAGTTGTCACCATTTTAAAGCTGACTTACTTGACTTGAGATATACCCCGCAGCTGAGAACAAAGCTATTCGAAGCGCCTGCTCTTGAGAAAACGGTGAATGCTTTGCCTGCTATGCCATCTGCTGATAGCTTTTGCAAACAGTTTGGACAAAGATGAAGCCCGACGAAACGTCGAGCCCGACTGATCCAAACTGTTTGACACTCTGATTGTATTCTTGAAACACTGTCTTTTGAAAATGTTGATTTTGAAAGAAATTCAGCAGACGGCAAAAAAACATGCAAAATTACCCAGTAGGATTATCATTTTTCAGAACAACTTGAAAATTAGAAGCGAGTTGAGTATTTTTCACAGGCAGATTAAGTTGGCCATGTACTCACTATGCAACAGCGTGGTCCTTCCTGTTTAAAAGCACTGTCTAATCTTGGTCTGTCAGTCCATGTGTTGTCTTTTTACCTTTTCGCACGTTGTGGCTTAATGTTGAATATAAATAATAGGTAGTTTGAGTAGACTTAAAAGGCTCAAATTTGGTGATAAATCGTCGAGCAATGATAAATTCAATTAATTTTCACAATTAACACCTTAAAAAGGGATGCAAGGGCTAAAACGTTTAAGAGGGCTGTCGGTTCGATAGCTGGAGTACGATCTTTCATTTTGATGCTAAAAGACCATGTCGAAAAAAAAAGATCAAGCTCGATGAAATTTTTACTGTCCCCGTAATTTTCGTGCAGGGGCGTGATGCCATCAGTTATACACGTACCCTTTTCCTCATGTAAGGGTCTATCGGCTTTGTTCACATATAGTAAAGCATAGCTTCCGGGCATATCTCACTCACAAGTCAGGAAGTTAATAATAAGATATTGATATTTACTTTTTTAAACATTTTAGTAAATTTTGTGTTTAATGGTGAATGGACTCCGAAGAGGAACCTTAACTTAGAAAGGTATTTCTTGTTATTATTTTTTTCATTCAACCCTAAAAGCGCCAATCACGACTGCAGCTGCAGCAGACGACCAATTTTGCGACATCTTTCCTAATTCTCAAAAAAAAAAAAAAAAAATAAGGTATGAAACACCATGCCTTATTTGTTACTTTTGAAAACGCAGCAAAATTTGATTTTATTGTAGGTTGCGCCTTATGAGTTAAAGTTCATGATAACACTTCTCTACAACCACATGCATAACATAACATAAACATAACATAACATAAACTTTATTTCAATACTCAGGTCAATATTGTGACATATGAGTTATTCGTACTTGTTAGACAATTTAGAACATGGCAAGTGTTTCAGACAGTTAAAGTAAAAGTGTTTTAGCTGGTGCGTATTCCAGGGGAAGAACAAGGGTGGGTGGGTTCCACTGTTTCGGGAGCGATACCTCGGCTCGTATGTCGTCGGGCCGATGCGTCGCTCTCGACCAAGTATCGTCCGGTGTAACGCCTCCCATGCTCTTTCCCGGGAATATGCGTTTATACAGTCGAGGACAGTTGAGGACTGGCAGTAGTGGGGACGGGACATGGTGATGATAATAATAATAATAATAATAATAATAATAATAATAATAATAATAATAATGATAATAATAATAATGGCAGTTGTGATGAAAGCAACTTTAGTAATGGTTTCACTATTACTACAATTTTCACTATAGTAGTAGTATCACTTCCACTATAATAATAATAATAATAATAATAATAATAATAATAATAATAATAATAATAATAATAATACATGGTAGGTTGCTTAGAATGGGGAGCAACACATTCAGTATTGTAAATCTAAAGACTGTATTTGCCTCCCTTTGCAGTAATCCTCGCAACTGATATCAATACACACACCACATGTTTAGTCCGTGTGCCCATTCATCCGGACAGCTTGAAAACACTTCATTCAGAATAATCCACGAGCGGCCTTTTGTTGCCAATAATGTTTATGTTTGTGAATGGATTTGTATTCTGGAACAGGTAAGCAGCAGACTCAACAGTGTGGACCCATACAGAAGGTGCATTCGGTGTGTGCACCATCGGTCCAGGTCCGCACTGGGGTCGGCCCTTTGGCGAAGGAACCCGCTTTTTTAAATGTCATTTCCATAGATGAATGTGGTCTTCATGATGGCAAATAGTACAGGCCCCGATGTGCTGCTGGGTTCCTCAGCATATCATCGGGGTCTACACTATTCGCTTAATTACAAATTATTCGGAGGTGCTGTGCCTAGGCCGTTTTGTGGTAGAATATGTGTGTGTGTGTGGCACGGTATTTTAGAGCAGTGAAGGTCACGATCAGAATACTGCGTTCAGCTCGTATGCTTTGTTGCTATATTCGTTTTATAGATGTATGTGGCTGATCGGGGACAAAGACGGGGGATCCGTACATAGGGTCCACGCGTTTTTGTTCATTTTCATAATTCAACAAAAAGATTTGTGTGGCAAGTTTTAAGATGTAGCAAGGGTGCCTTCTGAGTCGGTGCTCAAGAGAACCGTCTCGGTGATACGGTTATCTCGGGCCACATGACAAGTGTTAACATCTGGGAATGTCGCCCGTCCGGGTCGTCTGCTGTACAATAGGTAAACAGTGCTGGTCCAGACTTGACTGCTCCCACAGGATAAGCCGTCTGTGCGTTAAAATCACCAAGTATACAAACGTAGTTATCGCTGCCACATGCCGACGTCACCTCATGTTCAAGATACTCATGTTCGTCTTCATTAAAAAAACCTAGATTGTTGGGGTGGGATATAGACGGCACCAATTTGGATATCTGCCTTAAGGGAGTGTAAACGATTTGAAATTTTTAACCATGCAATATACTCAGAAGTTGATTCGAGTATGGTGATAAATTTTGTCAGGTTATCTCGGACAAAGAAGCCTAATCCGCCTGATTTACGTATGTACATTTGTTTCCTAGGCTGGCTATAGAAAGTATAGCCCTGAACAGAGATGACGTCGGCATTATCAAGTTTAGTCTCTGAGACACATAAAACATCATATTGGTTGATGAGTTCGACAAATTCAGGGTATTGTACTCTGCTTTTCAGTCCACATACGTTTAAGCTGCCAATTTTAAGTTCACCATAAAACTTTTCACTTGTTTCGTGTGATACAGTTTGGGATCTACTGGAATTGTTTTTGCATTTATTATGTGTGCCTGACCCCTGGGCTTCCTATTTGTCAGGCTCACTGGGTTCTGGGTCCTGTCTACTTGTACTGGGGTTAACACTGGGCTGTTGGGCCTCATCTTTGTTTACAGGAAGCTGTGACAATCTTTCCATAGCTTTATCATAGAAATTGTTTTCTTTGCTACCTACACTGCTGTGACTCACAGCGTCGGTGCTCGCTGGCTCGGGATGTTTAATCTCTGGCGCTGGGGCAGCTGTAGTTGGTTGGTTATTTAAACGAACTTCATCACTCAGGGCCGCACTATCCATTTGCATGGAGATGTCTCTGATAGACTCGTCCGTATCGCTCGAAGGGAGAGTATTACTATTGCCAGGATCTTGGATTGATAAATTAAGTGGGTTATGCTGCACTTGTTGCACCTCTGTTTCTGTATGTTCGACCCGTGACCCACGCAGAACTGTGTACCAGTCTGGGAATTTGTTTTCGATCACTTTACCATTAATCGTGAGTTTAGCTGGGAAGCCAATCGATACCTTTGCCCTAGGGTTTCTCAGTTTTTCTGCTTTGAACTTCGGCCATAGCTGTGATCGTGCGTTTACAATTTCCTTCGGATAGTCCTTATGGATGCTTAAACTTGTACCTTTCAATTTGTAGGCTTGTGACAAGATGTTTTCAATATCCTGGTAGTCCCTAAAACAGACAATAATTGGCCTTGGTTTGGGGGGATTTCCTGTAGATTGTCCCGGAATGTTCCGAAATCCTCTGAAGATAGGCCTCCCTAATCTGTGTGCTCGCTGTATGCAGATATTTGTACCCATATCGAGTTTGTCCCAAATTACACTAGTAACTAGGTCTATACAGTTCTCTATTCCCTGGTCTCTAGCCTCCTCAATGCCACGAAAAATTAAGTTATTTCTCCTGCTTCTCACTTCAGAGTCAATACTCTTGTATTCAAGTAATTTCAGTCTGCTTTCGGAAAGGCTTGTGTTCTTATAAAGGGTGTCAACATTTTTTTCAAGGGTGGAGAGGCGCGCACTTTGGATACCAACATTGTTCATAAGCTCAAAGAGTGTGACCAGTTTGTCATCTGTTGGGAGGGCACGAAAATCGTCTTTTGAAATATCTGAGTAGAGCCCTGCGTGTTGGGGGGTTAGTAACGTACCGCTAGTATTGCCTGTTGACCTCCGCTGGCGTTTATTTCGGCGTCGAGGAACACTTTGAAAATCATCATCAGGTTCTTCACCCATATCGCTAAGCTGCGAAAACCTATTACGTTGGTCGCCCTCAACGCTGAATCTTCCTGTAGCAACTTTCTGTCTGTAGTTCTCAAACATTTCTAGCAGTAAACACTTTTGAGAATGTCTTTTGACAATTATAAACAACTTCCAACTTGCCGGTATATAGATAAAGTAGAAAAGTTCAATATTTAATAGGAGACCTCGTTGAAACGTGGCACCATGTTCCAAGACCGATAACTCTTTCAATCATGCATTTTAAGCGGCAGCCAAAACTGCATCTGAAAATGTCTTCAGCTTAAGTCGGTCGTCTGCTGCATATATTTGTTGACATTACTTATATATGCAAACAGTGTGGACCCAGAATAGACTGCTCCTATAGTTTGATCTGGGACTATACTGTTTGTTGAAGAGACTGTCAAACATATTGAGCAGACGACAAAAGTAGACGACTTTTTTGCGATAACGCATTTAAAAAAACAGCTATGAACCACAGACACTTGGGGTCAGTAGATTTTGCTTTTTTGTGTGCTTGAACACATACAGATATTAGAAAAATTGCCCTGAACATTTGGAAAACATTTGAAAAATTACTTATTGCTCACGATGATCAAACTACCTTAGAACATATGGTTTTCCATATGTTCTAGGGCAATTTTTCTAATGTCTGCATGTGTTCAAGCATCGAAAAAAGCAAAACCTACTGACCCCAAGTGTGTGTGCTATGAACTGGATCGATAGACACTTCCAACGTATGCAACTTTTATCCTGCCGAAATCATAGTGCCGTTCATGGGTTATGGCAGACATTCACTCAATCAGGTTATGATTAGAAGGGAATGATTGACGGATGAAGTTCTACTGTTGTGCAGTGAAAATCAGAGCAATAAAATGATAAATAAACAATAAAATAAAAAAGTATATGTATCGTGATTAAAATAAAATAATAAAATTCAGACAAAATTAATGTATTGTAAAAATCCTTGAAGAAACGGGCATAGACCTGAGTCTATACTTATCGCATTTCGGAAAATTGGCAGGCAGACATAGATAGGACACAATAGTAGTAAAGATGACATCTAATCAAATTAGCCCTATAAGACTCTTAACAGATCTCTTGATCAAATAGCCATCTGTGATTTTATTACCAAAACGCCGAAATAATCAGTTAACAAAGGTAGCCTTAGATTGCATGGCGCAATATTACGAAAGAAATATCTACATGATAATTGAATGGCTTTTGTGATGTAAGTATTTTAGCACAAAGGTCACGTGATCGCACGTCCGATGGGAGGGTTGTCAAGCCATATACTATGCTTGGCCGTTGGGCTATCAACACCAGCAATAAACCCTTGACTTGGATCACGTCCGTATTTTCTTATATTTAGGTAAGTGACGTTTACGGATTTCTAAAACTTTCAACTTCGGGTTATAAGCAATAAGGAGATACATTTTAGTCTTAAGAGAAATTCTTAAAGTAACGTAAAATCGTTAATCGTTTGAGTCATAAAACAAAGCTCATGAATTAAAACTCACAGAGTACTGGAATTCATTGTGTAAAAAATAAAACATCAGATCAATTGTAGAATACATTTACATGTAGGTTTGGTAATATCAGGGTTTTTCTATACAAAGTCCCTGGTAATACTTATGGCGGACGCAGTGCAAAAATGGTATATTCGGTCACCTGTGTCGTGCACACACCTCTTAAAATGAATATAGGGATAAGCATACACCTTATCCATTTACATGTACATACATCGCTACCTAGCGGTATCCGAATTGGCAGACGACTTAGTTAATGAAGTTTGTTCATACTAGGAACATAATAAAAAGTAAAACACGTGTAAGCGTGCGACTTCATAAAGTACGATGGAGTCCCACAGCTAATGGTTGAAATAGTTGATTTCGTAGCTTAATAGGCAAAATAAAAATAAAAAAAACGTAGATGTCAAATTTGGACACAGCTAGTAGAATAGTATGGGTTTTGTAAGTTTCAATATATTAATTAATTTGTGTAGTGTAAATAATTTAGCACAGGGTTTTAGACTAAAGAGACGTGGGGTAACATAGTTACATTGTATGAGAGAGATGATTTCGATTTGTATAGAGCTACTTTAAACTCTGTGCCCAAACGGCATCATCTTATCAGACATTTAATGCCAGCTTATTTCGGCACGCCCAAAGGTGGGGAATTCCGAATATGGGCAGTACCAGATTCGGAAGATCCCAACCTATCGTGAATAGGGGTGTTGCAGCCATATATACACATACGCAAAGGTCAGTGCATTATGGCAACAATCATATGTAATTGTAATCATGATATGGCTCAAATACATGTAATGTAATTGTAATCATTACTGAAAATATTTTAGCTGTAATTATAATTACTTTCAAATACTTTTTAAATACATTTGGCTACTAACTTAGAAAATGTGCTCACCACTAGAAACTAATTGATGAGTGATGACCAATGGTATTGTTTTAATTCAGATGATTGGAAAAAGGTACACTATGGATAAATAAAAATAGTAACTTTTGTGAACAATAAAGTAATGAAAGAAAACTTTAATAATGAATATAGGGCGAAGATTTGGTACCAGTGAAATGCATTTAAGCCCCCCAGTGGCTCAGTCTGCTGTCCGTTCTAAGGCGGTGGTTCTGTTGTTGTTGACTTTTTGTTTATTGTTACTCCCATTGTGGGAGTCTGTAATTGTTCTATGTTTTGTTGTACGTTACTTTATGGCCATTCTAGTATTGCAATCATCTTGATGGGGAAGAGAGAGCTGGTTGCTTTGCTTAATTTGTCTTCCTGATGTCTCGCAATGGTTGAGCGGCTCTTCCTCGCGGTGCCACGGGGTTGTCTGCGATTTGTGGTATTTCCTGATCATACTCACTTACTATTTTTTAAGATTTAGTCACTTTCAGAATCAACATCAATTTTATTTAGAGGATTGAGATAAATGTGCATTGTGTATAAAAAAATAGAAATCAGATTGATTTTTTCAATTTTTTTAATACTGCAATAGATGTTGTAAATGGTATAAGGTACATTTGTCTCCTAAAATTCACTCTTTCTCCTTTCATTTGCTGAATTTGAACATGCTTAGCTGATTTCACATGTAAATTTGTCAAATCCAGACCATAAAAGCAAAGTAAGTAAGGGTGCAAAGATCAGGAGTCGATACAATCAAGTACCACACCCAACCCAGGATACCAATGGGAAAGTTACAAACTCACAGTTAGACACCACAAACGAGAGCCAAGAGATCAGCCCTTTCCCAGCAGGTGACCACAAAGCACAAATAAACAGACGCGCACAAAGACATAGCAAACATAAGACAGAACAAAAACATAAAAGATCCACAAAAGAAGTACCGCCTTGGAACGGTCAGTAAAATATTTTACTGGAGGGCTTAAACCAGTTTAACAGCGCGCCAACTTCACCCTTAATTCAGATGTGGATCAAGACACATAGATATTTGGTTTGCATGAAAGACCCCTAACTTATCAATGCATCATCTCCTAAAACATATAAATCAAGATATAACAAGGAAATAAAGCAAAGATAAGGACTCAACAGTGAATAAAACTGAATACTGGAGCAAGACTTTTCAAAGGTGTTAAAATCTTTTGTTATTGGATATACATGTAGCTAGCTCATGTGAAATAGGACTTACAGCCCTCTAAATACATGTAGCTACCTGTGTATGTGTGCAAGCTGGAATAAGATAATGACACAAAAACTTTTTGTGGAATGGCAAAAATTAGCAAGTTGCGAGTGTTTATTTCAATCACATCACTAAAAATTTCTAAATCAATGTTTGTGCAATGGTAGCACCAGTTTTAAGCCATTTTGAATAATGTTCCCTCAAAGATGACACTTTTGAAAAACTAATGATGATTAAAAGTAATCATCACAGTAAATCTTTAAAACACTTTAAAAATAGCTGACTAACTGAGCTAAAGATTGAAGTACCAGACAATTTCCATTTTACTGTACTTTATAAATCTATCTTACTATGTGGCATGCTCATCATCTATCAAGTATGAAGACAGATCTGATGTATCAAACATTTAAAAACTGTGCATTGTGTACTATATATATATATATATATATATATATATATATATATATATATATATATATATATATATATATATATATATATATATATATATATATATATATATATATATATATATATATATATATATATATATATATTAGAGCTGTAACGATAAACCTTATATGCAGGTATATTGCAATATGAGTCTGAAAAGGTACAATATATTGGTACGAAAAACATATCGCAATATATTGTGGTTACTATAAATAGAACAATAAGAAAGTGAAGTTTTTGGTTTTATTTGATTTTACTTTCCAAAACTAAGAGAAACGTTTTACAAACTCATGGAAATAAAGTTTATTGGAAAAGAAATGTAGCTGTGGTACAAAAAAGGTGCAAAAGTAAGTTTAAAATTTGCTGGTTGATAGCTGTTTACTGCCTTAATTCATCTGCCCATTCAATGCTTTTACGAATTGTCACAGCATAAATGATTGTTGATAAGGTGCTTGAATTTATTTCATAGCTTAAAACCCTAGATTTATGCATAAATGGAGCAAAAATCTAAGTATTTATAAGACAAGTAGTGCCTAGAATAATGACAACATATAATAAACAATATATTGTGGTTAAATTGCAATATGTTCTTAATATATTGCAATATATCGCAATACTCTTTTGGCATATCGTTACAGCTCTAATATATATATATATATATATATATATATATATATATATATATATATATATATATATATATATATATATATATATATATATATATATATATATATATATATATATATATATATATATATATATATATATATATATATATATATATATATATATATAAAACTTCATAACTTGTTATTTTACATTTATTTAAGAAACAGCAGTATAAGACATGCATTAAATAGTTACATACATGTATGTATAAAGCTGCAAAGACCCTACTTCCTTTATAACTTTATACGAAAACTTGAAAGTAATTAGTAATTATTTGATTACATTTCTAAAGTAATTGTAATCATTACATTTCTACAGGTCCTGTAGTTGTTATGTAATTGTAATCATTGATCAGTGAAAGTAACTGTAATGCATTTGAATACTTTTCAATGTATTTGGCCCCAGGTCTGTCACAGATTCGATCCCCTGTTATCTTGTACGTTTAGCTTTAGCTACTTGGCTAATCAACCCTCGCAGAGTGCTGTGACTCGGTTGGTAGAGCTTTAGACTAGGGATCAAAGGGTTCCTAGTTCAGGCCTCACCACCGGTGGAGTCACTGTGCTGTGTTTTTGAGCAAGACACTTTGTATGCAAAAATTACCTGATCCAGATAAAAGTAACTTAGGAGTTATCATTTCTACAATAAAACAAAATGAAAAATAAATTCGCATCATAGTTTAAGACAAATGTGCTTTCAAATGGTCAGTATTTACAATCTTGAAAATGTTGGGAGAAAAATGAAACCTTATTGACTAATCCACTTTCATTTGTAGTAGCAAAATGTGTTCCACGATTGACTCCGGGGAAAATGGTTACAAGTTGCATGAACAATTTTTTCTTCAAATTTTTGGCTTTATATCCTACACTGTAGTGTTAGGTGCCTGTACTGTAATGCAGAAGTCAGTGCTAAGGTCTTGAGATTAAAATCTCACCTGAAAAGTGCCCTTGAGAGGGACAGATCAGTATTTCTTTTTTAAATAAATATAACCTAAAGCCTGATCTAATAACCCAATCAAACGCTAAAAAGACCACTTAAATTTTTCAATGGACCAGGCGAGTATTAACCGCTTTTTGGCATATTGACTGAGCTGGTTATAACCGGTAAAAAGCAGGAGTGATTTCGACCGCCCAACATTGTCTGGGAGTGAAATAACGTCATGCATCAAATCAATTTTTACAATGTTCACCTATAAATATAGCCAATGGTTAAATTCAGTTATTTATTGGTTAATATATCACAGCACGGACTGGTCACTTACTGGCGTGACGTCATTTGGTCTCCAGTTTGATTTTAACGACATCATCTATCACATACTGCCTTGTAGCGTTGACAATAGACGACACAACGTCGTTTTTACAACTCATTGACGTTCAAAATGCACGTGTTTTTCATTGTAAACAAGAGTTACAGGAAATTTTAACACTCTGTTCAACTGTTCAAGCCGGCGGAATCGTTATTGACTATGAAGGATTCGTTCATATTTCAAATCTTTTTGTGACTTAGAATCGAAATAAATTCGCACTGGTAGTGATTAATTGTTTAAAATATCACTGGCTGTCAGTCAGTCCTGATTTATTAATTTAAATGACTGCCTTCCAGACAATGATATATTTAGCAACAAATCACCGCGGGCGCAAATCTACTTCTGTCATTTCTTGAATAAACCACTTGTGGTTTACCAATTTGCCAATAACAACGTCGCGTATTTATGGCACATCACTAACGTTTTCACGTCACATATGATATTTTAATGATTGCACAGCAATTTAAATGTCATATGATAAATAGAATCTAACATTCGTTCTCATGAATTGTTAAATTCATTAAACTCAATGCGGAAAAGTGATAAAATGCGAGGCAAGCCTCGCAATTTGTTGTTTTTCCTCAAATAGTTAAATAAATTCAATAAATCATGAGCACTCATGTAAGATTCTCTATATATCATTTACAGCGAGATCTTGGAATCCTCAACATCAGCTAAAGCAGGTACGATGAATTACAATTCCACGCAGTAGTTACAGTACAATTCCATATAAAATATGTCGTTCTCATCGGATGATGACTTTTCAGATTATGATGAAATGACCCTGTACGAAGAGCTGGAATTCAAAGATGACAATGCATTTCCTTCAAAGATAACATCTGAACCTAGCAAAGATAAAATTGAAGAAGATCGCTATAGTAAAACCAGTACACAAGTGACAAGCTCCTTTATTCCCAACACTTTATTTGCAACTGGTGAAAATCAAGTAAGAAGAAAGAAGCGTAGTCGAGTACATTGCAGACAGACGTCATTACAAAAGTCAATTTCATTAACTAATCTCATCGAAGGATTTTCTGATAAAAGTTTGAATTTAAAAGGGTCCCTTGGCATCAATGAAAGAAATCTGAATGACGTCTCATGTTTTGGAACGAATACATTTGATAGTTTAGAGAAAACCCATCCTCAGGAGGCATTCTCTTAGAAATTATACCAAGGAGCATCAGTTCGAAAAACATCTATATGAAAATCACAAAGGGAAACATAACTAATGAACTGAACGATTTTCAAGAAGCTAACATTTACAATAAAAGTTCTCATCAATCACCTAATGGTATACATGTTCTTTGTACCCCAAAAGAACAACACGGAACTAAACGTTCTAGGTCAGATAATAATAATTTGGACCCTAAACCCAAGTTAATCAAAGATAGACGGCTTAAGATGAAAAGTATCAATGAGCAGTGTAAAGGGAATGGATCTGATGCAAACGAAGCAAAATTTACTGAAGCTATTTGTATATTATCTGACAATATGGAAGATGAAAGAAATGCTATTGTCAACGGCACTGAATCAACAGAGATAACCAAAACAGACATCCACGTGAATACTGAAACATCTATAGATAACATTGAAAAAAATGAAAGACTGCACGTTTCTTCACAGAGAGATGTTGCATCGTCATCTCCATTGGTACAGAAGGCAGATGAGCGATTACGTGTATCACTGAGGAAGAAGAACGATATACGCAGCTCTTATAAATGTGATCATTGCTTCAAAGAGTTTAATACCGAACTAAGTTTGAAACGCCATTACCCAATCCACACCAGTGAAAGAACATATAAGTGCGATGATTGTGGCAAGGCATTTACAAGACCATATGTTTTGAAAAACCACAAAATAAGCATACATTCTATGGAATTCAATTACAAATGTGAGGTGTGTCATAAACCATACAAACATCCAATGGCACTGAAATTACATGTAATGAGAACTCATAATAATTTACGATATAAATGTGACACATGTGGGAGAGAGTTCTCTGCTCTACACAGCCTTAAAAGACACATTATGTATGGGCATCATGACCTGTTTGGAGATAGCCCTGTGAGTGATACTGAGTGCACAACTTGTGGTAAGGTACTGTCATCTTTGGAGAGTTTGAGATTCCATATGCAAATACATGAAGGAAACCAAGGACATGCATGTGATTTGTGTGGTGCCTTGTTCAGTAGAAAAACAGACAAAGATAGACATCGTATGACACATACAGGAGAGAAACCCTACAAATGTGATCTATGTGATTATGCTTGCATTCAACCTGGGGAGTTTAATCGTCATAAATTAAAGCACAGCGACCAAAGCGCAGGACAAGGAAGATATACGTGTCCATTTTGTGATAAAACACTTGTTAGAAAAAATGAGATGGCTGGTCATATTGGAAAACATATTGACGATGTGAAATCAGACGATAAAGAGTCCCACATTGCATGCACACTATGCAACTTGGTACTTAAATCCAGGAGTGAACTGATATTCCATGTGAAACGGTTTCATGATAAACAAGGATTTATGAAGAACATGTTTGAATGTCAGATTTGTAATACCTGTCAGGGGTCTAAGTATATGTTAGAAAAACATATGTTCAAAGAACACAACGAAGCAATTCTATCTTACTCGTGTGGCATATGTGACTTAAAATTTCAAAACCTAAGTAATCTGAACAAACACAAGAAATTTGTTCATTCAACAGGTATGTTTCCTTGCCCTATTTGTGGTAAAGTGTTTAAACATGAGTCCTACACAAAGGAGCATGTAAGGAGGGTACACGAGACGACAAAAAAGAGATATGAATGCAGCTCATGTGGTTTAAAATTCTCGGAACGTAGATATCTAAGAAAACATGAAAATAAGCATCAACTGAACATGCTGAACATTGAATAACTACCAAGTATAATTTTTCAAAAAACACCCCCATCCATCTAACAGTCAGGGACATAACTTCTATAAGTTAAAATATATATCACTTGAGGAAGTTAAAATTGTGCCTTTTCAACAATAATTTCTAAGTGATGCTACAGAAAGTAACTTATTTAAGTTATATCTGAAATTATTTAGGCCAAGGTCAAATTGCAAGCCGTCAACAATATAACTTATTCAGGTTAAAAAGTAGCTTATTTTCTGAACTGCAATGACCTCGCGAACTTATTTATAGACGATGCGTACAAAATTTTATTGCATGATCGTAAAGTTATGTAATAGGTCTTTCAGATAAAATTAGCCACATGGCCGTGAAATTTGCGGTAACTCGGGAATATAAAGATGAAAAAATACACGTTCACTCAAACAGGTTACTTTTGTTTTTGTTGCAAAAAAAAGTTAACTGCTTTAAGTGATATATTTTTTAACTTTTGGAGGTTATGCACCTGACTGTCTAAAGTGGGTTGTTTTTCTTCTGACTGAAAGAACAGAAGCCACTTGAAAGTTGTCTCTAAGGAAAGTGGTGAATTTACTATTTAACATACCCACCCCATCGCCATCTCCGCTTGCCATCTCCGCAAGCGGATATGGAGATGAGCTGTTTGTATCATCTTAATGTTGTCACCACGAGACTATACATACGGGTAATTTTGACAGAAATGTGCTATCTCATGGTACACAACTTAGCCAGTGCTACCATACAGGTTGCGAACTTGCCATCCTTAAGACGATATAAATAAACACGTACATGTATTGCTTGACTCTGGCTAACACATATTCTGCTTACCGAAATAGGTCGTCTGCTTACAACGTCTGCTGCATATATTGAAATGCACTCCAGACTAATCGTATCGTGAAAGCAAACACTTTGATCCCTGATCAGAATACTCCAGACCAGACCGCTTAAAAAGGAGCAGTGTGACCTAGGCCAACACTGATTTCAATTTATGCCTCAAAATATGTAAGCAGAAAGAGCATGAGATAATTGTCATGAAAAGCGAAGGATGTTGTTAAACCTTTATTTACAAGAAACCCCTAAATGGGCAATTTTACAAACAGTGAAGACCCAGATGAAATGCCGCATAATGCGGCATTTAATCAGGGTCTACACTGTTATTGTGGCAAAAAAAATCTATAACCAAACACCCCTGGATATGGAAGAATTCATGAGTATACAAAGGGTTAGGCAAGAATAGAACGCTTCATACCACAAAGGTTCAGACGGCTCTACAGGATTTGCGCTAGGATTTATTTTTCTTTCGCCACCATTTTCGCCAATCAGATTTTTTTTGTGCCATTTTCTTAAACTTAGAGCCAGATTTTTGGCCATTTTTCGCCCAAAAAAGAGCCAGGTTTTGGGGCATTTTTCGCAAAAAAAAAGTCTTCTGTCTTTAACCCCCTTAATTCTGGTGGATTATTCTATACACATTGATACAATAACTAAGGAGTAGTCCATTTTGTATTTAAAGCAGTTGACAGTCTTTAAATTGATGTATATTTGTACCTGAAGATTGTTCATTTTCTTAACAAACAGGGCAGACACTGATGAAATGCATCGCTTAGGGTATTCTCTGTTTGCCAAAGTACCTGTTTGCAAGTATTCAGGAAGGAAAAGGATTAACCAACCGTCAAACTCTTTTAACAGCTAAACTTTACTGATGTTGATCATGAATGATGGGTAAATATTAAGACAGTTGATAGTGTTTAGACTAATCTTGGTCTTTCCATAGTATAAAACTTTTTGTGGCTTTCCCTGGGTAGTAACCAGTACCGCCGTGAGGGTTCATGATTTGTGTGTTAATTTTATGACGGGAGCACCCGAAGGCTCACCGAAAGTGGTTTTATGGAGAAGCCGGGAATCGAACCTGCGACCCCTGGTTTACAAGGCATAGCGCTTATCCACTACACCACGGGGTATAAAAAAAAAAAAAAAACTTTTTGTGGCTTTCCCTGGGTAGAAACCAGTACCGCCGGGAGGGTTTATGATTTGTGTGTTTATTATATGACGGGAGCACCCGAAGGCTCACCACGGGGTATATGGGAAACCTCAATTCAGTTTAAAGACCTGAGGTATTTTTCAACTTTAACAAAGTCTGAGCACAATGGATATTTATACGACGCCAATATTAATTTTTCTGCCGCTTTTTTGGTCTTTGGTTTTAGTGATTAAAAGTTTGTAATCAATGTTATTCTCGCTAGAATATAAAATTATATAATACCCTGATCAAAAATGTTTAAATTTGGAAAATATATGTTAAATAAAACGAATAACTCCATTGAATTAAGTTTGCTAAATATATTGTAACAAGGGAGCTAATACAAAAATGTTAGGGGAGAGCACAATTGCAAATTTTATCGCGGACACAAGTCCAAGTTTTTAATGATTCTTTTTCTGACAAAACAGAATTAAGAAGGCCATAACATCATCCACCTTATAAATAAAGGATTCTGTTTAGAACTGATGGGTTCAAGGTATCTGAGACTGTCGAGAAAAGCACTTTGAACAGCGTGCGTTACTCTGTCTTGAAGAGAGAAGCATTCTTCGGTGTTGTCTGCACTGCTGTCGGCATTTTGCGAAATGCGCGGATCCTTTCGCATGCCTGGTAATAGTGGTGGGTGATGCTTTCAGATGAAAGAATGGCACAGTGAGCAACATGCAAATCTTTCCCCTTTCTCATTATACTTGATGGAAAGTGAGCTTGAAAGTGACCCTTGATTTTTTTTCTTCTCGCGGGACGGCGATGTAGCTGTCTTTTCAACAGGATTTTAGTAAAAGTTGCGATTCAGAAAGCTAATGACTTTTATAATTGACCACAATAAGCAAAGATGTCATGGTGATGGTGCAGTTTATTTCACACTCTATACATTTTCCCCAGTTCATAGAATGATAGTCTTGTTTCTCCTCTCTGCTGGAGGTAATTTATGAAGCTGTTATATCAACAAGTGGAGTGCGGCTAGCTGCTATTTGTTTATGATCAAATTCCCAGATAAAACAATTTTATCTGGCTGAACAAGTTAATAACATGTTAGTTCTAGAATCATGTCTAAGTACTGAATGTGTATTGCTGATTTAAACTTTCTTCTTTAACTATTTTTGCCACTTTTTTGAGATTGAGCCAGTGTGAGAGTGGTATCGGCTATTTAGCATTTGGAAAAGAAAGGTAAGTTCTATGTTTTTTCTATTATTCAAATTTATTGATATGAAAAAAAAATAATAACATAAAACACAGAATAGCTTCCAAACAAGACTTTATCCTTAAAGTGCCGATCACAACAAAAGTAGTCTACTTTTGTCATCTGCTGAAATGTTTAGAAGCCTCTATATGACGTACATTGTAGACCAAGATCAGACTGCTTCAGTCAAATCTGGGCTCAAGCTGTTTGCTTCTATACTTCAATAAGGCAGATATGTCAGCCAAGTCTTTGCAGCAGAGGACTTCAGCAGACAACATTTTCAGATGCATTTCCGGAGCGTTTTAAGCTTAAAGGGGCAGGGCCGATAATTTGAAACAGAGTATAGATTTTGTTTTTGCGTGCTTGAATCAATTACCTGTGGAATTATTATTGAGATGTTAATATAAAATTTATTATGTTTCTTTCTCTGCATTAACAATTATAACAAACAAGACCAAACGTAATCATGTATCTTAGGCCCTGTCACACTATAACGTTTCAGCCAACGTATGCGGACAAACGAAAAATATATCCAGTACGCTGGCATATTACAAACTGAAAGAAAGCCTCTCTCTGAACTTATACAAAGCGTATGCTAAACGAACATAGAACGTGTGTCTAATGTATGAGTAACTTATTCATAATTTATTCCTGACGTAACATAACTTATACTTGTACTAGCGTATAACAGCGTATGCCCAGCATATCACTCAGCATTCTTGACTTAAAAGAAACTTATGACAACGATCGTCCAATTTATTTCGAATGTGTACATGTAAAGTACGTATGTAAATGTAGCGTAAAAAGTATCCAAAACAAATGATCTTATGGAGAACTAATGGTAATAACTTTATGCGAAAACATTCTTATTATCTGGTCAGCATTGGAGGAGACGGTCACGTAAAGAGAGTATTGCATTACAAAGTTTTAAGGCCCAGTCACACTATCATGTATAGCACCAACGTATGAATAATTCAGCAAGTATGTTGGCATACGCTGAGTACGTTAGGAATAAGTTTTAAACACGTTACGAATACGCTATAGTACGTTGGTATACGTTGACATACGGCCAAGAGCTCCAACATTTTGTGAATCCATAAAAAATTACGGGAACAAGACAGTTCACCGACAAGACAATTCACCGACACGGTTTATGAAGACAGTTCACCGACAGAATTGAAGACAGTTCACCGACACTTTTGAAGACAGTTCACCGACACATATGTTTTATGCTAAAATGACATATGGTCGAAAATATACCTGTCAATTATGAAAAATTATGGAACCAACTATGATTTGACCTTAAAAGTAGATATATAAATTGGTATTGAATAATGGCGATTGCTGCCAGTAAAGAAGATAGTTAGGATATTTCTTCCCACTTATGAGAGAGTACATTTATTTTATTGTTGTACCACAGCAGATGGATCATGGACTTTGGATTATTGATGGTAAATAAAGCGAATTTCGTATACGTTTGCATGTGATTACCAAACAATAGACATACCTTTTAATGCTATATGAATCTCAAATGAAGTGATCCTATAGCTAATTGTACTTTATTCTTTTAGGAAATTCGCAAACAATACAAAGTATTCTGCTTGAGTTTTTTTAGAAATAGATAGGCTGTATGTCGATTTTTGTTTGTTTTTACGTTTATTATAATTTCTTCCCCAGTTTATATTTTCTTTCAGATTTTTTAATACAGGCAATGTGATATGATCGCTCCATATATAGAATATGCTTTAAGCATGGGTGTGTCCAACGACGTATATTAAGTCTATCACTGGTGAGACTAATAAAAAACGAAGTGCAACATTAATCATGCAACTTCGTAAGCTTTATATTAGTCATTTGTTTAATAGTATTTCAATAAAATTAATGGTAAAAATTGTGACATTAATTATAAATACAATATAAAATTTGTCGATGAACTGTCTTCAATTCTGTCGGTGAACTGTCTTCAATTCTGTCGGTGAACTGTCTTCAAAATGCGTGTCGGCGAACTGTCTTGTCGGTGAACTGTCTCGATTCCAAAATTACAGCGTATAAGCAAACGTACTGCTTCTTTACGTTAGGCATACGCTAGATGTACGCAGCAGGTAAGTTATGCATACGTTAAGGTACGTTAGCACCAACGTATGCGGACGTATGAGAAATTAAGCAAGTATGTTGGTGTACGCTGAATACGTTACAGATACGTTTTAAACACGTTAAGAACACGCTACTGTACGTTGGTATACGTTGTCATATAGCGCATAGATCCCAAAATTTTGTACTTGCATCAAAAATCTTCAGTGTATGCCGACCTATTGCTTAAACATTAGGCATAAGTTAGATGTACGCAACGGGTATAAGGTACGTTAGCACCAATGTATGAGGACATATGAAAAATCACCAAGTACGTTGGTGTACGCTGAATAAGTTAGAGATACGTTTACAATACTTTACGAACACGCTACAATACGTTGGTATCCCTTGTCATATGACAAAGTGGTCCCAAATTTTGTACTGTTTTATACGTTTGACATAAGTTAGATGTGCGCTACATGTAAGTTATGCATACGTTAACGTACGTTATATGTACAATTCAGCATACCTTAGACGTTCGTTGTGCATAAGTTTCTCATAAGTCAAGAACGCTTATTTTAGCCTAGTGATACGCTGGGCATACGCTTTTATACGCTGATACAAGTATAAGTTATGTTACGTCAGGAATAAGTTATGAATAAGTTACTAATAAGTTAGACATACGTTCTTTGTTCGTTTCGCGTAGGCTTTGCATAAGTTCAGAAAAGAGGCTTCCTCTGATTTTTAGTTAGATTTCAGCGTATGCCAGGGTACTAGAAATATATTTCATACGTCGGCATACGTTGGCTAAAACGTTATAGTGTGACAGGGCCTTTAGTCCACGGCTCTATAAATTAATACTGAACACAATAAGAAATGTTGAAACCAATGTTGTATCATTTTGAAATAAAATATATTGTTCCCATTGTGTTCACAAAAAATCCTAACGCTTTCACCTTTTCTTTTTCAGGATAATCGTATGGAACAGAAAAATGGCACTTCTGAAATTATTTCCTATTATGACAGATGACAGTAATAAGAGCTGTATTCCTTTTGATGATTTCTTTCGATTTCTTAAACGTAATGAACAAAAAGCAAGAAGAATAGACAATGTGAGACAAATTCTTAAGGGCTATAAAGATGGTATAAAAACAGTTGGTGATCAAACTTGTGTACCTGTGATCTTTTATGCCAAGTGAAACACAGTCTTGAAACTATCAAGCAGAGAATAGGGCTCCTAAATAATTAATTGAGGGGCACCTTGGCATAACCAAAAATGTGGCGTTCATAAACTGGCCAATTAGTGGCTCATCTTCCCCAAGATTCCCCAATTTTCTCATTGTATTTTATGTATAGCAACTGACAAAAGCCTGTTTTGGTGTCAAGAGAGAAGAATGATCAGACCTCTAAGACCTGAGCTTTCCCTGGACATAAATGACACATTGTTGACAGTTAGGTGATATAAGATTGGTTACATTTTACTTGACAAAAAATAAGTGAGTATGATCAGGAAATACCACATTCACACACTGTAGACCAACCCAAGGCACCGTGAGGAAGAGTCACATAGCATTTATAGTATCAATGTATCTGTAAGACAATAACAGCAAAGCATCCAGCTTTCTCTTCCTCTTCAATGTGATTGCAAAACTAGAATGGACACAAACTAATGCATAACAAAACAAAGACAAACACGGAACTCCCACAAACAAAAGCAAGTACAGTAAACAATAGATCAACAACAAAAGAACCACCGCCTTAGAACGGCAAGCAGTCTAAGCCACAAGGCAGGGGACTTTAATGCATTTTACTAGCACTTAATCATTGCCCTAGATTCTGTTGTTGTTAAAACACAAAATTGTTTAGCTCGCGTGGAGGCTTTCTAACTAATGCAATGTATCAAAACCTGACTTGTCTCCTGAAGGAACATAGCTTCCTATTTTTAGAGTACATGGGGTGGGGTCGTATTTACCACATCATTAAAACTTGGAGCTCTTTATTATTAATTTACCACATCATTAAAACTTGGAGCTCTTTATTATTTATTTACCACATCATTGAAACTTGGAGCTCATTATTATGACAGTGGCCTGATTCATTTTGTAATAAATAGCAAATGCTTTTACTTATTTCTCCATTTAACGTAAGTTGTGGTTACTCATTAGAAGCAAGTCGGCGAGGCATTCTATTGAGCACCAAAATGTTTTTTTTTTTATGGAGAACTAACCAAATGGCCACATTAACTCTTTGGCTGCAGGGCAAGTATGTTTTCTGCTACAGCTTGGACCCAGATGTGGCCCAACAGAATGGCGGACATAATCTGGATCCAAACTTATTGATATTCTGATGGCATTCCCGAAAGAACTACATTTGTAAAAAGTAATGTTGAAAAATATTTGCACCTGAAAATGTTGCCTGCTTTGTACATCTGCTGCATAAATTCAAGTGCATTTCAGCCTTTTTTCATTGAAGCAAACAATATGAACCATGATCAGCCTGCTATCAAAATAATATAATCTGATCTGGGTCTGTATTGTTTGCAATATGTGCTAAGCAGTTGAGAGAAGCTGACAACGAAAGTTAACGATAATCATTACTGTTTATTAAGGTGATATTGCATATTTCTATTTGATAATATTACATATTATATTTGTTCCCAAGTGAACTGTATACAAGTAATCAAAGATTTCTTATGTATTTCTGAAACTCCAACTGACCACATGTGTTCATAATTCCAGGAGAAACTTAAAACAAACTGTGTGTTGATAAGATCTACCTAATGGCTTTCTTGGGGTTTGGTTTACATACACTAACATTTATATAACGGTGCATTCTCAAGAAAGCTTCCCTGAGATCTCAGTGAGTTTAGTGGATAAATCCAGGAGTCTGTTTCATGCACAGTATGACAGTATATTATGGTCTGTCATTCTGACCGTTACCGGAAGCAGCTGTTAAAAGTGCGTGCCGATCGACGCAGGCTAGCAGCGCGTGTCCAGGTTTGACTCGATCAGCTACCGTATTGTGTGGTCGATAATTGTAGCGTTAATTGACAATTATGATATACATTGATTACCATTAAGCGGCACGAGGCAATGACTTTAAGCTGGAGGAGACGCTCGGACGCCAGACAAAAATTTTCGCCTGCGATTTTTCTTTCGCCATTAGATGTCGCCAAATTCATATTTTTTGCGCCAAATTTATTATTTCTTCGCATTTGGCGACAATGGCGATCGGTAGAGCCGCTCTACATGATACGCAGACTTACCGAAACCTTCGCAGCCAGCATGCAAAGTTTGGGTGTATTTATTGACTAAGCAAAATATTGAGACCACTTGTCAGCTTTGGCTTATTTTCTACGGCGTTACTTATTAATGCATAAGTAACTAATATTAGTTCATTTATGAAACAGTGGTTACTTAGCCTAAAATTGTAATTAGTTTTGAAATGGACTATTCCGAAGAGGGGTGTGATCAAAGTTATTGTTCAATGAATAATGTTTTGATTAATTTTTTCGTTTTTCCAAGGGTAAAGTAAAAACAAACGTAGACTTCTCTTATTAAAAGAGTATTTAAAACGTCTAAAATCGGGTGTCTTTTCAGTGTAAATGTCGGATGTTCAACCCCTGTTATACCCACGGACTGTACCTATTTTTCACACTCGCCAGCAGGTCTAATTAATGGTCTAACCTAGAATAACTTAGAATTGTAATTAATATTTCTACCAAGAAATTATTTCCAATTATGTGTTGTCAGCGGTGTTCTGGGGCGGACTTATCGATAATTCATTACTATAGATACGAAATTCTTAAATAAGTATATTAAATAAGTATTTAAAGGACTATTCTGTAAATCATTGTGACGTCATTCATTCTATATTTAGCAGTGTGCGATAAAACAGTGCCACGATAAAACAGAAACAAACTTTTTATTTTATTAGAAAATAGGAGCAAGAAAAAAGTTAAACAAACAAATAGAACGTACAACAGGCATATAAGCAGAAAATATGAATAAGCAAAGAAAATAACCTAAGAAATATTCAACGCAAAACGCGGAAAATAGGTCATTCGATTGGTTTGACCTGAGGTTTGTTTCGATGTTGTGTCAAACGCGCAAGCAATCATCATCTTTCTTTATTTTGCTACTGGCACGCTAGTAGATTTTTCCTATCACCAGCAAACTCATGGCTGGGGTTGGGTTTCTTTCCATCAAAAGGAGGAAAATGCATGGGATATTATTCTTTCGACTTGAGAAGTCATAGTTTTTCTTGTTCTTTTTTTAAAATACTGTATATAAAGGGACGTAATGCAGTCTAAATTTTTCTTTCCCCGCGGACAAGTATTGGTTTTCATAAAAGACTGATGATAACAAGTATTCACAAAAGCTTGCTTCCCCAACATTGTCTGATTGAATGGTTTATTAGCGAAACGTCAAGCATTTAATGACTCATTTCAAAGCCGCTTTAATGTATATCTCATTGCGAAAAAAACTTCATTATTATCCTTCATCTATTATTACTCATAAGAACCTTCAACAACGCCGTTTATAACATGTAACACATGTTATAGTTTTTCTTGTTTCAATTGTGCATTTGCAATTACTGTCTTGCCAACCAAGAGTGGCAGTGACGTCATGTTTTGTTTGCAAAGTTATCAGGGACTTACAATCAAAAGGTCACTTGTGTATTAATCCTGTCCGCAGAATAGGATAATACACAAGTGATCTATCGATTCGCGTCAGCTCAAGTGGAGCATACGACTTATGTTTTACTTAACAATTGTAAACAAAATATGACATCGCTGTCACTCTTGGCTGGTAGAACAGTACTTTGAAATTGACTTGGGCGTTGCCAGGCCCAACGGGGTTACCTGTTTGATTTCGTTGGCTCCGGTATTCAGTTTTATTTACTGTTGAGTTCTTATCTTTGCTTTATCTGGTTTATATGTTCTAGGAGATGACGCATTGATAAATTAGGGGTCTTTCATGCAAACCAAACATCTATGTGTCTTGATCCACATCTGAACTAAGGGTGAGGTCGGTGCACCGTTAAACCGGCATAAGCCCTCCAGTAAAATAATATTGCTGACCGTTCCAAGGCGGTGCTTCTTTTATGAATCACTTATATTATTTCCGTCTTGTTTTGTTATACTTTCATGCATGAATGTTTGTTGATGCCTTTTGTCACCTGCTGGGAAAGGGCTGACCACTTGGCTATCGTTTGTGATGTGTAATTGTGACGTTGTCACTTTCCCATTGCTTTCCTGGATCAGGTGTGGTTCTTGATTGTATCGATTGCTGATCTTTGCCCTCTTTCTTACTTTGTTACCTCGACAGCAACATTACAAGCATGAGAATCGGAATAGCAATCCCTTATTTAACCATGCACTCGGACACAAACTGTATAAAATCAAAAACAGGAAAGCAAAAAAGTTTTGTGTAGTAGAGAATTTTAAGCCATGGAGGGCAGCCATTTTAGGTTGTACGACAGCCTTTAAATGCATAAAGAGAATAACCAGTTTCCTGCTCTCCATTTTAACTTTACATTTGTATGGATTCCAATGTTCAAAATGTTGATTTCGGAATAAACATGCAGAGTTTCTAATCAAACGGGGTATTTTATTGGTTTTTACAGCATTCAAAATGACGCCTCTATTGGCGTATTAGTGGTCAGAATTTTACTCTTAGGATTGCTACAATTTTGATGGTTTGTGGCAGACTGCATGATTAAATTTCTGATTCGTACTAACCCTTAAAGCGCCAATCATGACTGCAGCAGAAGACAAATTTTGCGGTATCTTTCCTAATCTTTGAAAAAAATAAAGTATGATATTTCATGAGAATTGTCTGCCAGCAGACAATTCTCATGAAAGTTCATGCCTTGTGTTTTTTTGGAAAAGCAGCAAAATTTGGTATTGTCTGCTACAAATTGTAGGTGGCGCTTTATGGGTTAAATGTTGCGGTCCAGTCTTCCTTTGCATAGAGTTCGACTAGTCATTTCATAATTTTGACTGCTAAACTAATGGCAAATTTGAACTCAATTGCTCCAGGTATCCAAATGTTTGTGCGCCTGTCTTATTCCATTCAAAGGGTAAGTGTGTAATCATTCGAATCGTCTCATTAACCATTGAAGCGATACCCACGATTTGCAGAGGACAACATTTTCAATTGTGTTTTTTTCTTCAAGAATAAGACTTCTTATTTCATGTGAATTCTGCTGGCAGATGATTAACCAAATAAAGTATGAAGGCAAAGATTAGGAATCGAGACAATCAAGTACCACACCTGACCCAGGACACCAAATGGGGGTATGGAAAAACACAAGAAACACATCGAATACAAGAGAGCAAAGAGGTTTGCCTTTTCCCAGATAGTGACCACAATGCTGCAATCAACAGACAAGAAAATTAAAAAGGAAAATAAAATAAGAAAATAACTATACCACAAAATGTGTTGTCTGCTGCAGTCATGAATGGCGCTTTAATGATTACTGTGATTTTTATAACTCATGGAAGATAGTATATTATAATTTTCCCCCAGATTCTATGCTACATCTAACCCAGTGGTTCGAACTACACTTATCTAAAATACATTTCCATGAACCGAAATGTGTTCTGGCCATCATTACTCTATTTGAACTTATCCCCCGATACATCAGGCTCCCAGATAAGAGTTCGTGTCTGAAAATTATTCTTATTACTCAACTAAAACATATGTTGTGGCTACTAAAAGAACCGTCTCAATGAGATGGTTCTTTTGAGCACCCAAAACACATGTTTAAACTGATAGCGAAGAAAATAATCGTAATTTCTCAAAGAATTTTTTTTGCTTAACTGGTCTTATTTACATGTAGTTAAATGTTTATGATGTTGTATGCGTACCCGTCTTATTCCATCTTCAGGGATATATGGTGTGTATTCATTGGAATCACGTCATAAAGGCGATTCTAATGGCACACGGTATACATGCGGACCTGCATCATATACTGAACCAATTTTGTTATGTTGAACAATTGTGTAGTCTTATGAAAATCAAGCAAAGGTAATGTTAGTTATGCTTAGGACTGCATCTTGCAGGCATTTTACCTGGATCTCCATTGCTTATCAAATTGTCCCTTTAGGGGTTTCCAGAAAAAAAAGTTAAAAATAATAGGAGCTGCGAAGAAGCTAGTGGCGAATATTAATGATGGTAATGGACCAATAATCGCTTAAAAATAATTTAATCTTGGTACACATTGCATAGACACAAAGCCTTCCTTTTGGCGCCTAGATTAACTTAGCCAGCAGGTGGACTAAACGTTGGTTCAAGCCTTCAATATTGGTGCTTTGCATAAGTGAGCCTAGCATCCTCTGTGGGACGTAGGTAAACAGTGCAGACCCAGGTCAGACACCACAGAAGGCGACGTCTGATCAGAATCTTCACTGTTTGCTTATTTGAATGTTCTATTTAAATTTTAATAAAAAAAAATTAAAAAAAACATACCATCTAACAACCCTTGAAACAGAAATAGACTGGTCCAATTGATTAGAGTGAGAAATTTCATTTGGCTAAACTGGGCTAATGACAATAACTCTAGATTGTAGTTATGCATTTTATTAGATGCACAGGATATAATAGTTTCAGTATTTATGTGCAAGCACCAGGACTCCAGCTCCAATGGCCAACCACAAACTTCCTGTAATGATAACAATTCAAAGATGAAAAAAGGTTTGTGAAAATAAAATGTTTATTAGTTTAATGTTTTAAAGGGTTTGCACTTGGAATCGGATCAGAGAGAACCAGACTAGCTAGGACGGAATGGGGAGTTTTGATGACACATTAGTATTGTTTGCATTTTCCCAAACCATTTGATTGTGTATTATTCAGCAGAAGTCACCATGGTGCTTCACCTTTTGTATACTTTTCGTTTGAATAATCAAATTGAGAAGTCTATTGTATACATCTAGGTATGTCGTTATATTTTTTTAAAAATATCACTTGTCTGAAAATCTTTAACATAACAGTGTAAACCGTAATGAAATGCTGCATGATGCAGCATTTCATTTGGTCTTCACTGTTTGTAGAATTACCCGTTTAGGGGTTTACCGTATACAAAGGGTTAAGATTTGTAATGTTTAAGTCCACTGTCGTGCCAACCAAGAGTGACAGTGATGTAATACTTTGTTAACAATCGCTAAGTAAAACACTAATGTTTACACCTCACTTGAGCTAATGCGAATCGACAGATTACTTGGGTATTAATCCTATCCTGTGGATAGGGTTAATACACAAGTGATCTATCAATTAGAAGTTCCTGATAACTTCATAAACAAAGCATGACGTCACCGTCACTCTTGGCTGGCAGGACAGTACTATCTTGCAATGCACTAAATGTAAATGAATGCTGGTGCAATTAGCAAGCTAGGTTAGGTTCTGTATATATATGCGCAAATAATCCAAATGCTAAAGGTTGTGGATTACTTTCCCATATAGACTTGTATTTATCATACAATAACTTACATGTATCCACTTCTCAGTCAAATAAACAATGTTTAGTTTTTAAATTATTGATATTATAAAAAGTGCATTCCATTTCCAATAACAGTAAAACCTTTGTAAAACAAACCACTAAATAGAGAAATGGTAGCTTAATGAAGGTCGAGAGTATTGCAGAATGCTCCTTTGGGACCATTCTGCAATACTGGACTTCTATTAAACTATACTTAAGACCAAAAGTAACTTTATACTGCAAATGTATAAACATTTTCCAGGTTTTGGTTAGGGATATATACTGAGGGAAAAAAGTTTAGCAATCAACTTTGGGGATTCACAGTTTAGAAGAAATACGACTTTTAATTTCATAGTGTCAAAAAAATATGTTGACAAACGTTCACAAGTACGATGACATTAACAGGTTGAAATTTCACATAATGTTAAGACTGATTTTATGCCCCCTTGCTAAAACAGCTTATCTGGCAATAGTGCGAATAGTTTTTGACTAAAAGTTTCATTTTTCTTTCAAATGTTTAGATCTAAAAGTAAGAAAGTGAAAAACGGTTTAAAACTTATGTTATGTTCACCCTTTTCGTACAGTTTTTAGTTGAAAATCGTATTTATCCAAATTACCTCCCTTTCAATTGAATAACGTTTGAAATTAAAATGCTCAGCAGATCAAATCCTCACTATGAAGTCGGATTTTGCTTCTTTTGACCACTTGAGGGTAGCCATTAGTTCATTTTCAAGCAACTGACATGTTTGCGAACCTGCCAATTAAAAAGATCTAATGTTTCAAAGATCACCTATGGGAAACCCCATTATAAATAATTGCTAAACTTTTTTCCCTCAGTATATTAAATGTGTTCAATTCATATTAAAGTCCAATTAATTATTGATATGAAATTAAATTTCAAGGTTTTGTTGTCAAGCTACAGCATGGTCCTATTGAAACAGATAAGGGGACAAAATAAACTTTCCAAAGCGCATCACTTTTGATGTAATACTTTTGCTTTGAGATTTGACAATTTTTAATTCTAAAAGTTCAGTCTGAAAGACATGCGATCGTAGAATTATTACAGTTCAAATCATCCCCGACCATCCTACCAGAAACCTAAATTAGAGTGGCGTATTTACGTCCATACCCTTTGTGAACTTTGCAGTGCTTTCAATAGAATCTCGCGTTACAAATTGTTTGCCATTTTTCTTCCAATCCAATAGGAAAATTTATTAGATTATCTTGTGACATACTCTCGGTAGAGGACAAAGCAGATCGATTTAAAAAATCCAATAGAGGTTAAGATTTAAGAACCTGAAAAAGTTTACTCTTGTTTTAATTGAAAGGGGGAGAGTTTGCATATGAACAAACTTTAAGATTCTGCCAAAAGCTAACCATACATCAGAGACAAAATGTATGGCAGTATTGTCTATGGGCACTCAATGGCCCTTAAAATAGCATGTTCGAATCCTAGGTTAAACTCAGGTTTAGTTAGGATAGGCGAATTCTGTGCTTTAAATGAAAGTACGGATAACTCAAAAGATTTTTATCAAGTTGTTTTTCGTGAATTATGTTAGGGTGGGTACCAGTAACTAATTGCAATATTTTATTTGGTTAAACTCTAAAACTACTAGTTAATATATTTTAGGTAGTTAAAAGTGTAAAGTTACTTTTATTTTTAAGTATATAATCAGTTTTAAAAACTATTTTTTGCCTTACAGAGTGACCGTTTTACACAGGTACTGTATACTGATCTTGCATAATGTTAAAACTCTGGCATCTTTATATTGTACTGTACATGGTGTTTGAAACGGTAAGCCATGCTAAAGAAATGAAGCTATATAAATGACAGTTTGTTTCTTGTTATTGGTCAAATAAAATAGTTTCCATTACCAAGTGCAGTCGTTGCAGTGTTGGCTCCAGGTAGAATATGCAACATTTTGGAGGTAGAGAACATTTTGTCATCAGGGCCTGTTAACTGTCTGGCTCCAGCACTTCGCTTTCTCTTACTGCAGCTCTGTAAAAGGATTAGAGTTATTTACCTATCCTTATCAAACATTCTATGTCGTTGGGTCGTGGCTTAGGCAATGATTTTTCCTGTGCTATACAATAAAAGCAGAACATTCTCTCCGTGGACTTAGTGCATTATCTTAATCTGTCACCATACTGTAAATTCGGAAATTTTCGCGTATAGCGTTAAAACGCCATATTAGACACGTTAAAAAAATTGGTGACTAGGGCATGATTTACCTGCATCAGTAAATGACCGATTTCGCCATTTTGTGAAAATATAACCCTCGCGAAAATTTCTGAATTTACACATTATAATCTGTGAGTAAATGTCGAAGCAGTTATCTCCCCTTAGAGTACGCTTCATCCAATGCATTACTAGACAAACCTCCATCTAGGAGTATATTTAGTACCACTTGCATTCAACTATAGATCTATTTGTTTATAAATTGTGCGTGTACGTCTCTAATTTTGGGCTATACTTAGTTTACATAACCTACCATAGATTAGACGGATATACTGAATGTGGAGGGAATGATAAATTGAAAGCAACTTTCCCCTCATTGTGATTTTGTTTGTTATTGTTTCTCCCTGGAACCACAACAAAGTAAGGATGCAAAGATAAGGAATCGATACAATCAAGTACCACACCTGATCCAGGATACCAATGGGAAAGTAACAAACTCACAGTAAGACACCACAAACGAGAGCCAAGAGGTCAGCCCTTTCCGAGCAGGTGACTGCAAGGCACATATAAACAGAAACGTACAAAAGCATAGCAAACACAAGACAGAAAAAACATAAAAGATCCACAAAAGAAGTACCACCTTGGAACAGTCAGTAAAATATTTTACTGGAGGGCTTAAACCGGTTTAACGGTACACCAATCTCACCCTTAGTTCAGATGTGGATCAAGATACATAGATGTTTGGTTTGCATGATAGACCCCTAAATTACCAATGCATTATCTCCTAAAACATATCAAGATATAGAAAGGAGATCAAGCAAAGATAAGGACTTAACAGTAAATAAAACTGAATACCGGAGCAAAAGCAATCCAACAGGTCAACCCCGGCCGGCCTGACAAACAGCCAAAGCATCAGGCCCCTACCATCTCATCAATAGATGAGTCTTTAAGTCGGAACCGTCATAGAGTCTGAAGTCCCACCCACCAGCGTGCAATTCAAGAGGAAAGCAAAGTTGCCAACTGTGATTGGGTTGACCACCAAGCATGAAGTCTGTTGCTATACATCAATGTTATAGCCAATTATTTTAATGAACTGCGCTGAAAAATTATTAGAGCCAACAATCTTTTATACACCAAGTCACCATAGAATTCAGGCTCCGAAATTTCATGGGACAAGAAAGATGTAAGTCCAACTTACAATTTAGATATCAAATCATAGTATCGTCTATAAAATTTAGAAAAGGTTTAAAATCCAATTCTGGATATGTACCCAAATGTAAGACCACATTTGCTACCCAAGGCTACCATACAAGAGTTACTCCCTACAGGTATACTAAGAAATCTAAAACGTATTGAGATACCATAAATGGACAACACACTAGATATTGTGCTTGACGTTGTAGGATGTTCATAGGCACACTTACATGCTTTTAATCGTTATTTTAGTAGTCTCATAAGCTGCACTAAGTCTTTAATGCTTAACATGCAGTTGAGCTGCAACACAAGATTTCTAAAAATGGGATATGTGCGACCAGCTAAGCCTCCGATCAGCCTGTGCACACGTGCAGTCTGATCAGAGCCTTTGCTAGTCGCGTGAATATTCTTTGATTAATAAGCTACTGACTCCTCATTTGGAGTTTTTAAGCTTAAAAGTCGGCTGCACAGGCTCATCCGAGTCTATTTATGTCAAAATGCCACATTGTTGGAAAGCACAATTATATTAAGGTCTTAAATTAACAGATATCCTTATATTTTAAGTGGTATTAGCATGTACATTGCACGACTCCGTGTGTACATGACAGATCATCCAAATTCACCTTTACGAAAACCACACCTACTTAAGCTCGGTTTACTAGGTCTGATTTTCTTTCAGACAGTTTAGATCCAGATAAGGTCCAATCTGGATTCAAATATTTACAGTCAGCTGGTATTACTGAAAGATATACGTAAACGTAATAACCGATCTCATGGTGAACGCAAAAATGGAAATTTAAAACGCAAAAAATAAACATGTTTTAACTCTTTCAGAATTAAGTATCATCTTAAAACATTCTGGCCGACATATGGGCCTTTTACGTTTAGTAACTCTCTATATCTTCACTTCGTAATTTGGATATTGAGGCTAATAAATTCTATGATAGAGCTCATCGACTTTATGATGCTGCAATTCTTACCCGGTGCTACATTCAACATGCTCTTCGGCCATATATAGACTCCAAAATTAATCATGTTAGACATTTTATAAAAATTCAGTTTGTCAACAAGGGGATTGAATTCATAAATCACCCAGTATATTTAAAGATAATTCTGTTATCTCTTCTATTCCTACTTATTTTGAAAATAAGGAATCCCCTATCATTTGTTATAAGTATAATAAACCTATTCGTAGTACTGTTTTTAACTATAACAAATTAGTAACAGAACTTGATATCGAAAATTTTATTCCCGACTCTTGAGATTGTAAAGACTAAGTATTGCTATCAACTCGCTGGTCATATAGTCACAGGGGATTTAAAAATCATAACTGATTCTAGAATTCAGTCAACTATATGTAAGGGACATAAATATAGGTTTCCTGTGCCAATAGACTTCAAATCATGTCGTGAGGAAATTGCAGGAGCCTTACAAGAATTTTGTAATCGCTGGGAGCATGTTGAGTCTAATGCCTCAAATAGTTGGAAACTAAATATTTTTAAAATTATTGATGATAGAATTTCATTTTATGCAACAATTTAGATCTACCACCTAAACCTAAATTCACTTTTAGAAACTTGAAGAAAGGGATCCAGGAATTCCATAGGAGGTTTGTTTTGGCCCCCGCAGATAAGGCTGCTAACAATGTTGTGGTTGTGTGAAAAAGATACTATATTAACACCTTCAAGCAAGAACTTAGCACTGCAAAAACATATGAGCATAACAGGCTTGATGAGACGTCTATCGTTGATAGGCATCGATGCCATATGGCAGCTAAGTTTGGGTTGTTTGTTGATGAGGACCATAGCAAGCTTCCTACGTTATACTGGTTACCTAAACCACTTCATAAACGGTCCAATAAATCGCGTTTTATTTATAATTCTAGTTCATGTACAACTGCATAGTTGTCTATTCTTTTGACTTCTTGCCTCACTGCGATTAAAAACCATGTCATTAAATATTGTACTACAGTTTATGAAAGAAATGGTACAAATTTATTTAGGTCTATTAAAATTCAGGTGAAATTCTTAATAAATTGAAGTCTAGAGGTTTTCTAGCATCTGGTTTGTCTATATATGATTCTCTACTCTCTATACTGCAATGCCTCATAATATAATCAAAGAAACACTAACTGAATTAATTGAACAAACATTTAACAGAGAGGGCTCACTTTATTTGGCTTGTAATGATAAAAATGCCTTTTTTACTTCTGAACAACCTAACCGATATAAATTGTGGTTATGTCAAAAAATGTGTGATTCGCTCCATTATCTTTTGGACAATTTATAAGATTTGTCCGAAATTATACAGACAAATTGTAGGTATTCCAATGGGTACTAATTGTGCTCCTCTTGTTGCAGATTTGTTTTTGTTTTGTTATGAGAGAGACTTTATGTCAGACAATTATCAAACTGATATTATTGAAGCTTTTAACTCAACCTCCAGGTATTTAGATGACTTACTTAATATTGATAATCCTTATTTTGAACAAATGGTAGGTCAGATTTATCCCTCTGAACTTCAGTTAAATAAGGCAAATTCTTCCAATACTGAAGCTCAGTTTTTGGACTTGAACTTGTCAATAAAAAATGGCATAGTTTCTTCTAAAATTTACGATAAACGGAATGATTTTAATTTTGAAATAGTAAATTTCCCATTTCTGGATGGAGATGTTCCTCGCTCTCCTTCCTACGGTGTATATATTTCTGAGCTTATTAGTTTTGCTAGAGTGTGTTCTAATGTTGATGACTTCAACAGCAGAAACTTATTTTTAACTGCTAAGTTATTAAAACAAGGTTATAAATATCATAAAATTCGAAAAGCATTTTTCTAAATTCTACCACAGACACTCAGAGTTAATTGTTAAATACAACATTGGGTTAGAAACTCTTCTGCAACAAGGCATATCAGAACCTATATTTAATGGTGATTTAGTTTTTAAATTCAAACGAATTGTTGGAAAACCTAATTTTAGTGATCAATTCAAAAAGATAGTAAAACGTTATATAAGGGTTGGATATAACTTGGATATCATGTGACAGTCTGCATGCCTAGTTTTAAACCCAATCACGGTTTATAGCTATGGTTTCCTCTTTAATTGCACGACGGCGGGCCAGGCCTCAGACTATGACAGCTCTAACGTAAAGCTTTAATCAGTGGGTTGGGGCCTGATGCTTTCTGTAGCTGAACCCAAAGTGGCTCAACTTAAAGTTTTCTTTAGCTCTGACTATCTGTGAGACATGAGCCCTTTTCTTTGTTTCATCATGGTGTGTTAATTTGATTAGAGTGTTTCTCCATGATGATACATTGCATTAGTTAGATTGCCTCCATGCGAGCTGAACATTTCTTGTACTTCAACACCAGCAGAATCTAGGGCGAAGATTTGGTACCAGTAAAATGCATTTAAGCCCACCAGTGGCTTAGGCTGCTGTCTCTTCTAAGGCGGTGGTTCTGTTGATGTTGACTTTGTTTATTGTTACTCCCATTGTGGGAGTCTGTAACTGTTCTATGTTTTGTTGTACGTTACTTTTTGTCTATTCTAGTATTGCAATCATCTGGATGGGGAAGAGAGGGCTGGTTGCTTTGCTTAATTTGTCTTCCTGGTGTCTGGTAATGGTTGAGGGGCTCTTCCTCTCGGTGCTATGGGGTTGTCTGCTGTTTGTGATTGTGGTATTTCCTGATCATACTCAATTACTATTTTTGAAAAAAGAGGATTTTGAAGAAAACATCAGTCGACAAAATATATGGCGCTGATCCAAATGTAAGGCAAACCTTGATATGTTGCAGGAGATTGAACACATGGGATCAGGTTTGTGGGACTTTATCATATGATGTGCAACGCAGGAAAAGGGCCCTTAAGGTAAGATTTTCACATTTTCAGTTTTTGACATTTTTCGATAGGTATATGTTCAAATTATTGATTTGTGTACTTTTCGTTCGGAAATTTTACACGTCAGTCCTAAAATACGGTTTTGTATAGCAGTACCCTTTGCTCTGACATCACAATTTTAGCGACGTTACGTCAAAATAATGGAAAGGTCTCCTCGTATAATCAACTTATCGGCAAGCGTTGGATGAAAAGAGCAAACATTCCATTAAGAAGAAAGAGTCCTTAACTACTCATTCCAAACAATCATCAAGTTGCAAAAATATGGTGGTCGTACCTCCGAAATTGACAGTTCTAGAGCTGTTTAAAGTGGTATATGCCAACAGATATTCGTACACACTTGTGACGTTGCAGTGGTAGAGTGCTTGACTCGAGACCGAGGTGCCGCGGGTTCGAGCCTCACCGGCGTCACTGCGTTATGTCCTTGAGCAAGACACATTAATCCTAGCTTAGAACTGGTTCAACCCAGAAAGACCCGACATAACTGAAAGATTGTTGATGGGACGTAAAGAATCAAATCAAACAAAAAAAACAAACAATTGTGACGTAACTTGACGTCATCATTAAATAAGCGCTATTTAGTTATAAACCTACGGACAAGCCATAGGCCGTTTAAGGCAGGATACAAGACAGATATATTCTTTACGTCAAAAGGGCACTTGTCTGCCGGATAAGGCCGTTGCCCCGTCTCAATATTACCTTAGCTTGGTGGGACGTTCTAACACAAACACAACAACAACATCAAAGGGTCTTTATATACACACCTTTACCTGAACATTTTTTTGACTTATTGTTGTTATTCATAGTTATTGCATTTTGTTTCAGTTTTTGTGCTCATTTTTGAAACGAAAGGTCGTACTTTCTGCGTCCAACCTTTGTACATATTGGTATCGAAGGCGGGTCCACGGCGGAGACACGCATCAATATATTTTCACTCTTTTTCGTGTCCCACATGAGCTGGTTATAAGCGATTCATGCTCATGCGCGCATACACATTTACGAAATAAACTTTATGATTCAAGAGAATAAATATCCCAGCCAGCATACAGTTTTGAACAACTATCGACCCCCTAGCGATCTGGTGGGCCGATTGTGGCTCATTGGATAAGATGGGCCCCGACACGACATAAACCTATCTATGGGGTTTCCGACACAGCGAGACTTAAATCAGTCTCCTTGGCTACAGAGACTAGCAAGAGAAATGTGATTTTGCTCATAGCAAGTCTAGATGATTCTTTCTAATGAGTCAATAACAAAGATGCTGATCAGACTGCGTGGATGCGCAGACTGGTCTGCGCCATCTTTGTTCGCAAACTCTCGAATACAGGTTCTCGCGTATATTGTAAAAGGCCCAGATAACTAACTAAATCGGTAAATCGATTTATTGTGCAAAACAGTTTGCTTTAATTTGTTACTTATTCCAAAATGTAGACGCCATAGTTACCGATAATATTATCTTACAGTCATGGGACATACTTATTCACCACCTTGTGACATAGCTTTCTTGGTTTCTGGTGCTTTCGTATGATAAGGCCTAGTCATTTTAACACAATGGAAAATTAAAATCACACTTTTTCGGTAACATTCACGTAAGTGTAACATCAATGATATATTTTTTTTAAATATGTTAAACGCGCGTTCTACCGGACAGCCTTGAGAGTACATATTTTAGTGTACATATTGCTATTTTCTATAAAGTTGCATTTCATTCCTATAAGGTTTTTTTTGTAAAATGCGTCATGGTATTTTTTTTTTACAAAATGCATAGTTTTAAATGGCGACGTCGCAAAGTGGCAAATAATTATGTCCTGCATCGATAAAATGGCCAGCCTGGTCATATTGTTCTTAAGTATGGTAAAGGGTTCCATTCTTGAGATTGAATTTATATTAATTAGCAGGGAAAAGAAGTTGAATTAAAATGAATTGGCGTCCGTTCTTTCTCCTATCATTAATTTAACCGCGGTTCTTTTTCTTAAAAAAAAATCATTTTTTCTTTAAACACACAAATGCCGTAATATTTTCTTAAATTGTTTATTAAACGAATATTGAAAACCTGAAACAGTAGATATGTGAAATTTCTATGAAATATACGAAGCTACATAGATCTAGATCTATTCAATATATCTTAGAGCATCGGGTTAGGTCTGGTTTTCCGAACTCGACAGTTAGGCAGTGTAAAAATGACAAAAGCATATTAAACAACACTGAGAAAAATACTACACCAAAATACCCGGGGTAGGCCCCTAAATAAAACGTCGAAATCTGCTGTACACTTTGGGCTGGATTATTTCCCCGTTGTTCGATTTATCCTATTGTCTTGGAGATTTTATTTTGAATACAGACAGCTAAATCTTAATATTTATGTTTGGTAAGATATAGATTTAAACTGAAATTTTTAGTTTGGAGATTTTATTTTGAATACAGACAGCTAAATCTTAATATTTATGTTTGGTAAGATATAGATTTAAACTGAAATTTTTAGTTATTTTCCTATCCTCCATATTTTAATTATAAATTGTATTTCATGACTTCATTTTACTTGATCTGTCTCAAAATGTGAATTACCTCTCCGCCGTGGTGTAGGGGATAAACCTATGTCTTGTAAATCAGGGGGTTGCAGGGTCGATTCCCGGTTTCTCCAGAATATTTTTGGTTGAACCTTCGGGTGATCCCGTCATATAATACACACACATCATAAACCCTCGCGGTCCGTTACTATTTACTACCCAGGGAAAGCCACAAAACCTTTTTAGCCTATGCCTTGTAAATCAGGGGTTGCAGGTTCGATTTCTGGCTTCTCCCAGTCTGTCGGATGAGACTTAAGGCCGTGGCCTGTCTACTGAGACGCTTTAAAACCAGAACTACTGCCGGTTGAGCCTTCGGGTGCTCCTGAAAAAACCTAAACCCACCCGGCCAGTACTGTTTATAGCCAAAGATTACGGCAACAAACAAGAGAATTACGTCTCTGGTAGCATATCCCTTGTTAACCAGGGGGCCCCGGGCTTGATTCCTTGCTTCTCCCAGTCTGTCGGATGAGACTTAAAGTTGTGGCCCCGTTTTCTGAAAAGCTTTAAAATCAGAACCACTCCCGGTTGAGCCTTCGCCAAGCCATCATCCGATCTTGGGCCACTATCGGCCCGCCGCAGTAACAAAACGCATTCGGATGGCGTTTCGCCAGCGGGCCGATATTGGCCCGATTGATTGATTGTGCTTACTGGGCGGGTGCTCCTGGACATAAAAAACATAAACTCATCCGGCCAGTACTGGTTATAGCCAAAGAACACGGCCACAAACAATAGAATTACGTCGCCGGTAATAAGTCTTTTTATTTTATTTAACTTATGCCTTAACTATTATTCAGTATGAAGGATTTCTTGGAAAACGCTGATTCAATGTAGATAGTTTGTAAGAGAGTCTAAAAGATATATCAGTTCCGATAAAACAGCCGCAGCCTAGAATCTGATGTTAGCGTCATGGATTGAAACGTAAAATAATCGCGTAAATTTGTCATCACTTTTGACGTTAATAACTCGTAACGTCATTAATAACGTTAAGGGCCCAAATCGTGCGTTGCGCATCATATGACGTCGCGTATTGGAGTGAAATAATGCCATGTAATAAAATCAATAAACCACTAGTGTTTTATAGATTTACGGGAAACGTTATGACGTCCATAACAACGTCGCGTACATAACAGTAATGACAAAATTATAACGTTTTTACGCCAGAAATGAGATTTCAAAGTATTTGTCATATGATAAATGGAATCTAACATTCGTGCTCCTGTATTATTGATTTTATTTAACTCGCTCTCTTTTCCTCAAATTCGTTTAATAAATTCAATAAAACATGAGCACTCATGTAAGATCACATGCAGGTCAGTTATACACTATCAGATGACTTGAGTTACTGTTTGGATGTGGCTCAAAAACGTTTATTCACAACCAGAAGAAATAAGGTTTTGCTACTAGATGCCTTCATTAAATATTTCACCTAATGTAGACTTACAATATCACAGCTGGATGAGCCACTTGGACACACGGTAACTGTACAGGAGAAGAAAATATCATTGCTGTTGTAGAACTTGAAGACATAGAGAACTGCCCAGTAACGCTTGATACCAGGAACACCAGACTCTTCATTGTCAAAGTCACTGCCCATTAAGTTGCTGTCTTGCTCACAACTGAAATATAAGATTTTGTATAGCAAAATAAAACGTAAATAATACTTTTAAGTTATAAAAACGCAAACAAGTTAATTGAATTTGCTGTCTATGGGAATACTGAAGACCTGGAAAGTAAAGTCTGGATTCGGCATTGGAAACGCTTTTAGCAATTTTAAATTAGTATAATTGAGCCGTGACATGAGATTTCCAACAATGTGGTTTGTGCGACCAGCAAAGCCTCAGATCAGCCTGCGCATATGCGCAGTCTGATCAGAGCCTTTGCTAGTCGCTTGAATTCTCAGTGTTAAAGGGGACGGCAACCCTAATGTTAACTACAATTTATATGAAAGATCTTAATAAACCATTAAATTTGATACCAGTTTCATCTAAATCGGTCGAAAAATGTGGAAGTTGTGGGAATTTGAATATTTGCAAATGGACTGTAATGGAAGCGGCCATATTGTAGGCTTAGTGACGTCACTCAGTCTAATTAAATATGCGTAATCAAAATAAAAGACAAACCAATGGATTATTTGCATTAATCTTTAATGAAACATTTTCCTTGTGTATAAAGCTGCATATCTGCTGAAACACAGATGATGTGATAGTAGTAATAACTAAAAATTAAGCAGTTGAAAAAATTCTGAAAACTAATTAAATATTCAAAATGGCGGCTAAATGTTGGCCATATTGAATTCTTTAAATGCCCATATCTTGCTTATTTTTCAACCGATTTTGATGATACTTGTATCAAAATTCATGGTTCACAGAGCTCTTTCTTATTAAACATACTTATCATGAGGGTTGCTGTCCCCTTAAGCTGCTGACCGAACATCATTTGGAGTTTGTAAGCTTAAAAGGAGGCTGCACAGGCTTGTCCAAGTTAACACATGTCAAAATGCCACATTGTTGTAAATCACATGTCGTGGCTCATATGACAATGGTATAATATGCACTTTTGGATTTTGTAGATGTGCAGATGTAATGATGAAGTCTTTTCAAAATTAATCAAACATTATTTGAGCAGAATCTCGTTTAACACGTGAAAAGAGAGTGGAACAACTGACATATCCCTAGAACCAACTTAAGTGGCATTTGCGTTCTATCAGAACATAAAACTTAGTTTCAAATAATAATTACTACAACTTGAATCTCTACAAATTTATAAATATTCTATACATTCATGAAAAGATTAGCTTTCTGTTGATATCTTGACATTTTCATTATGGCTCATAAACATCACTAATTGTAAATTGTCGCGAGATGGCTCCATGTACTGTTGGTTGAACGTGTGACAGGACCAAGGGCGATGGCAAACTTAAAACGGATAGTACACATGGTTTTCTTTTTAAAATACTAGATAGCATACCCATCATCTATTAAGAATTTGTTGGGACTTCCGCTAATTGAGGAACCTGAATAAGCTGTACAATCCATCTTGGCAGAGTATTCAGCTGTAATAAAATGGTAAATTAGTAGATATGACAACTCAATATTGAGAAACCTTTACTTTAAACAAATAAGTCAGATTTATCTTGCAGAAAGTTAAATTAGGCTAACTTTTAAGACGTTTTCATTAAAGCCCATTGCAGGGTTTGGACACAGCCATAAACAAATTGCAAGGTTTTATTTAAAAATAACGAGATTTGACATAAGTTGGAAAACGTTTATTTTCCTTTTCTGGGGTGTGATGTACCTCTCATTCATAGCGTATATATTTAGCAGTTTTCATTTATGTCATCGATAATTCTGATTTTATAACTTTAGTTCCAAATATGGTTAAGTCTTTACCCAGAATATCAACAGATCTGATATTCATGTAGAATGCTTTTTAAAAGAGACCTGATACCTACCATTATAGAACAGTTAATGTAAAAGAGGGCAAAGATCAGGAATCGATACAATCAAGCACCACATCGGACCAAGGATACCAATGGGAAAGTGAAAACGCCACAATAAGACATCACAAACGAAAACATTGTTTATATAATAAATTCTTTACATGGAAGAACCCGTTTCGAATTTCAAATAAGTAGCCTATGTTGGATCCAATAACATACAGGCAGTACAATTCTGGATATTTTTAAGATAATGCTGACGATTCTTTACTCAATCTTTAAAAATATCACAATAGGTACTAATATACTCAAGGCATAATGAAGTACAATTTAACCACTGTCAATCACAGTCGAGCCAGACGTGGACCCAAACTGTTTGGCACTTTGATGATATTGCGGAAATATTTTAAAAAAAAGATTACTGGAATAATCAGTTGACAAATGCATAAAAATACACAGCAAGCATAGATAAACAGTAACTAAGGTAAACCTCTGGTTAAATGCGAGGGATTGTACATGTGCCATTTTAATTGTGGGACTGTCAAGTACTAATTTGGTGTTGCATGGATCAGTTGGACTTTTGAGTGAGATTCTTTGCGTGGTTTGGAACCACTTTTGAAATATTGAAACTTACCTGGAATATCTATTGTCCAGTAAAGCGTTTCTCCTACAGTAGCAGACGATGCAGAGGAACCAAGCTGGTTGACAGTTCTTAGCTCTGATGACACAACGAAAGATGGGGTGACAATATCCTGAGTGGTAACCTCAATGCTGTAATGTTGAAAATAGCATAACCCAGTTGCTATTTAATAACCGATTTAACTGGTTTTGAAAAATGAAAGACTTTCCTTAATCTTTGGCATCCCTGTCTTTCAAATAAACAAATGAATTATTTGTCTGCTAGTCTAAGAGGAAAATTAGATCCTCTTGTTGATGCTCTTTGCAAATGTTTTGGATCCAGATCAGGACCAACAGAACGTCAGGCAAGATCTGGAGCCACACTGTTCGACCCTGATAGACAGAGAAATTATGAAAAAATTGACAAGTCAGATGGCAACAAAAGCATGTAAAATTACCTGGCATGCAGATAGTTAATGTTATTTCTGGAGAGACTATATCGGCTTACCATACATACTATTAGGATTTTTGAATGGGATTATTAAAAAGTGAATACTCTATCGTGCTAAAGATGTTTGATGTGTGAATATACCAGATGGGGAGCGTAAGAAATATTATCTGCGTTGATATACTGAAGGAAAAAAGTTTAGCAATTAGTTCAAATGGGTTTTCCCATAGGCGATCTTTTTAGCTTAAGGTCTTTTTATTAGCAGGTGCGCAAACATGTCAGTGGTTGGAAAATGATCTAATGGCTCCTAACAAAAGGTCAAAAGAAACAAATTCCGATATCATAGCGAGGATTTGATCTACTGAGTATTTTAATTTCAAACACTATTCAATTAAATACAAAACTTGAGATGAGAAGCTTAAGTACATTTATGTCGGGGCCGGCTATTGTGCTCTATATATAGTTTACACTCATGCTGGTAACAGCAGTAAGTCTCTCGCAAGCAATGCGCATACATTGATGTTGAAAATATTGACGTTATTCTTTTTAAATTTACTTAGTGGTTTTGAAACTGAAGAGTGATCTAACTGTTGTCAATTTGAACTGTTATTTTGTGGACGAAGCAACTGTAAAATTGTATTAAAGACGGTATTTTATTTGTGTCTCCAAGGAACGTGCTATTTGGGAATAAACGATCTGGAACAGTAAGTGACGTTATAAATTATTATAAATTTGAATTGATAATATCATTTAGAATGAGTTCAAGTGCGTCTGAGGTAGTAGTTCTTGGGCATTCTTTTATTGAGAAGCTCGAGATGTATGCGCATTCAGAATAGGAAAATTTAAATATTGACTCTTCTAGAGTGATAGTTCACTTCAAAGGTGTGTCTGGCGGAACCTTTAGACAATTTTGCTCTAAAGAATTTACAGAATGTCTAAAGTCACCTAACGTTAAGTATGTGATATGCCAAATAGGTGGAAATGATTTGGATTCGACGTTTAGGTCGGAAACAACCGTTTCCACGAGCATTTTGTCCTATGCCGAGTTTTTGCATTATGGCTTTGACATTGAGCAGGTCACCGTGAATCAGCTGCTATTTCGGGGTAAACCCAGACATATTCCTATTTGCGAGTTTAACAGGAGGGTTGTGGAAGTGAACAAGACTTTGAAACAAGCAGCAAGACATTTGCCGTGGTTAATTTATTGGAAACATAAGGGACTTAAAAATGGCAATGTCGACCCATACAGGAATGACAAGGTGCATCTCAATGGCTTTGGTATGAAAAAATATGTCCGTAGTGTGAGAGGTGCTGTATTATCGATGACCGATTGTCATATAGGAACCCTATAGTGTTACGGGGTGAGTCAAAATACATCATGTCTTGTTTGTTTTACATCATACATATTAAGAATGTTTTAGCGCGTGTAGTAAAACGCAGCTGCCAGCAAAGTAGTTCCGGTTATCAAAGTGTAATAAGTAAAAGCGCTATGCAAATGAGTATTGATAAAAAGCGGAACTATATTAATGTATATTAATACACGGTATTCTGATTGGATGTAGTTTGCTATCTTTGTGGGAAAGCTAGCAAATTGGATTCGTGATGAATGATAGCGTAAACTGATATGTTAGTTTCATTAAACACCTATTAAAATATTTTGTTGCGCACTCAGTGCACTCAGTTCATTTATTTTCTGTCAAAGCTGATTTGATTCTTGGGAAAAGGAGCCTTACATTAATAAATAAATAAAAAGTGATCTGCTTATGTCGTCCGCTCATAATTTTGATAATATTGTTAATGTACGGATATGGCAAACGGTGTGGACTCTGATCAGACTTGTCCACTACCGGTCTGCTATGTTTGACAAAGTTACATGAAGACATTTTAGCGGACGACAGGGCAGACGAATTTTTCGTTAGAAAGTTGCTTTAAGGATAAGCAGCAAGTATTCCCTATTTATTACCTCTCATTTCGGTATATATAATGGCAGATCTTTAGAATATATTTTTTGCCTTTCCGCAGCGGCCTTTTACTCAATATTGCAAGATTGAGATTTGTGCACATGAAAGGTGTGCAATTTTACGTGCTGTCTGCTTTGCTTGACATTTTACTGAGTAATTCTAACATTGTGGTTAGAAAAATATACTTTTTGTCTTTCGGCAGCGGCCTTTTTACTCAATATTGTAAGATTGAGATTTGTGCACATTAAAGGTATGCATTTTTACGTGCTGTCTGCTTTGCTTGGCATTTTTACTGAGTAATTCTAACATTGTGGTTAGAAATTTCTGTTTTCCGACTTTGTGTCGTTGATCTGTGTTATTAATCGGTTGCCTTCCCTCTGGGAAGGTTCAGCCCAATATTATGCCAGATTATTGAGAGGATCGCTGATCTGTTATTCTGGTACTATTACGAATAAGGGGTCAGCGAGGTCGATAGTGGTACTTTTGATTACAAGTGTGTAAGGTGCCTTTTCCATGGATAAAACTTTTTTGGCGATATTTAATGGTTTAATATATTGGGTTGCATAAACATGTCTGTGATCCAGGCTGACATTTAATGCGTTTAATGACAAATACATTAACAGGCCTTGTGAAAAGTTTACCCTAATTTCTAGGGCAATTATAATCCGAAAGTTCACAAATATACTGAGGGAAAAAAGTTTAGCAATTATTTATAATGGGGTTTCCCATAGGTGATCTTTGAAGCATTAGATCTTTTAAATTGGCTGGTTCGCAAACATGTCAGTTGTTTGAAAATGACCTAAGGGCTACATGCAAGCGGTCAAAAGAAACAAAATCCGACTTCATAGTGAGGATTTGATCTGCTGAGCATTTTAATTTCAAACGTTATTCAATTGAAAGGGAGGTAATCTGGAGAAATACGATTTTCAAATAAAAACTGTACGAAAAGGGTGAACTAAACGTTCAGTTTTAAACCGTTTTTCACCTTCTTGCTTTTTGATCTAAACATTGGACATAAAAATGCAGCTTTCAGTCAAAAACTATTCGCACTATCGCCAGATAAGCTGTTTAAGCAAGGGGGCATAAAATCAGACTTTACATTATGTGAAATGTCAACCTGTTTATGTCATCGTACTTGTGAACGTTTGTCAACATATATATTTGACACTATGAAATTAAAAGTCATATTTCTTCTAAACTGTGAATCCTCAAAGTATATTGCTAAACTTTTTTCCCTCAGTATATTTTGTTTGAGTTTCAGGCATGGGGCGTTCAAAAAAGAGACAGACGACAGATGTAGCTGAGAGAGATGACAGAAAACGCCCAAGAATTACCAAGGGAAAGGCACACAAGACAGTTGAGCTTTCAACAGAGCAGTTATCCCGTATTACCTATACGGTCACACAAACTGTGTTGTCGCAGCTGCAACAAACAATATCGACTGATAGGACTGTACAAGCTGCACATTCAAATATTCTTTCGGCAGTTTCTCACTCGCCTGATCAACAGCGATCTTTACAGATGCCTGAACCTTCTTCTGTGGGGGATAACCTTCATCACCAAACTGAGTCGGTGATCCCCATTATGATTGCAGAAACTCACAGCAGACACAGGGTGAGGGGTCGGTTATAATGCCTGCGACAGCTGCAAGTCTCCCGGTACCTCTGGGAATACATGTTGATGCTGCAACTAAATCCAAAATCTGGTCGAATCAATTTGTAGATTTAAGTATTTTATTATCTCGACAAACATCACAATCTTTCCAAATTCAATTGCAAGAAAACCAGCTAACAATGATCCCAAAGAAAAAGATATTTATGCTTAACACAGAGCAGTGGAATCAAGCATTTACCATTTATATGTCCATTTATGTAGAAAAATATCCAGACCAAGCAGTTCATATGTTGCAGTATATGGGTCATATTCAAGAAATGGCTCAGATGTCCGGGGAATTTGCAGCTAGACACTATGACCAAATGTTTAGGAATTGGCGACAAAGTACACCGTTACCATGGAACGTCATAAATCAAAGTTTACATGCAAAAGCATTAGCTGTCGGGTTAAGGCAAAAAGTCGTACCAAGTAAAAGAGGTACTGCGCAGCAACAGAAACCATGTTTCTTATTTTGAAGCAAAGGTTTTTGCAACAATTCATCTTGTCCATACAGGCATTATTGCGAGCAGTGTAAGGCAATTCATCTGAACAAAGTCTGTCCATTACGGGGCGGGTCAAAGGTACCACAAGATCAGTATAAAACCCCATCGATTCCTAAACCCCAGTCAAAAGCGCCTGCTCAAAGCAAGTGACTTTTTGACTGCCCCTCAAATGAGATGCCTTGGCCGATATCCAATTATGATTCGAATATTGTAACTCCGATACGTGTGGAAATTTTAGATCAGTACTTGCAAGGTTATAGCCCAACAAAAAGAGAATTTCTTGTTGACGGTTTTATAAATGGTTTTCAAATCCCGTTTGAAGGCAACATTCAGTTTAGAGATTGTAGAAATCTGTTATCTGCCCGAAAACTACCACATATTTTGAAAGAAAAAATTATTTTCGAATTAAAAGCTAAAAGGGTTGTGGGCCCATTTTATGAGCCTCCTTTTCAAGATTTTATAGCTAGTCCGCTAGGTTTAGTACCGAAAAAAGAGGAAGGTGAGTTCAGAGTAATACATCATCTATCGTTTCCTGAGGGCGCGTCCGTTAATGATGGCATTAGCCAGGAGCATAAAACCGTGCATTATCAAAACATTGATTGCGCCATACAGCTGATCAAACGTTTAGGGAAAGGCAGCCTATTATCAAAAAGCGATATTCTTCATGCGTATAAAGTAGTTCCTGTGAGAAAAAACAGCTACAAATATTTGGGATTCAAGGTTGGAAATGCTTATTTTTACGACAAGACGTTGGCGATGGGTTTATCTGTTAGTTGCCAGTGGTTTGAAGGGCTTTCAAACGCATTGCATTGGGTTTTGGAACAAAAATTTGGCACGAAAGGGGTTGTTCATATTTTGGATGACTTTTTGTTTATTGGCCCACCAAATACAGAACACTGTTATCAAACACTAAACAATTTTTTGTCTCTTTGCCAAACAATTGGCATTCCAATAAAGCACTCTAAAACAGTACAACCATGTTTTTCGTTGACGTTTTTAGGTATAGACTTGGATACTGTGCTGATGGAAGCGAGATTGCCAGCGGATAAACTTGCGAAAATAAGGCTGTTACTAAACAGTTACCTATCGCGATCCAAACTTTCTCTTGTAGAGATTCAGTCGCTGGTGGGGCTTTTGAATTTTGCATGCTCTGTAGTTGTACCTGGCAGGTGTTTTTTGCGACGTCTTATCGAAATAACAAGGGGTCTTAGAAAACCTCACCATCGAGTACGGGTCACAAGATCTGCAAAGGCAGATATGCAAATGTGGCTACGGTTTATTGAAGAGTTCAATGGTAAAAGTTTCTTTCTTGAGGACAAATGGGAAAATTCTGTTAATATGAAATTAAATACAGATGCAAGTAACATCGGATATGGGGGAATATTTGGCAAACGCTGGTTCTATGGGGAATGGCCTCCGAGTTGGGCGTTATATCATATTACGGTCAAGGAGTTGTTTCCGATTGTTCTTGCACTAGAGACTTGGGGCCATTTGATTGCAAATAAATGCATAGACTTTTTTTTACAGACAATGAAGCGGTGTCAGAGGTAATAAATAAGCAATCGTCGCGAGATGAAACATTAATGAAACTTTTGAGACGTTTAGTTTTATGTTCTCTTAGGCATAATATTCTTTTTAGAGCAACTCATTTGGCGGGAAAATTTAACATTTTGCCAGATCTTTTATCTCGATTACAGATAGACCAGTTTCTGGAGAGGGCGCCAGATATGAACAGTCAACCGGAAGTGATGAACATTGTCAACTGGGATCTTTAAAAACAGCAGTTAAAGTTTCTCCTTGATAAAGACTTATCATCAACTTCAAAACAGCTGTATAAGAGGGCGCAAACGTTGTATGAGGAGTTCACTAAGATTTATTTTGCACATATGGTCTTGTTTCCTATTTCAGTTGAGAGGCTTTCTTTATTCATTACTTTTTTGAACGCAAAGGGCTACGCTCCAGCGTCGATAAGCTCTTACATTTCAGCATTAGGTTATGTGCATAAAATCAGGGGTCTTTCAGATCCTTCAAAGGCTTTTATTGTAAGACGTCTGTTAAGGTCCGTACATAAATCAGGCAGAAAAGGAGATACAAGACTGCCCATAACCGAACCCATATTGCTTGAATTGATTAAGTCATTAACTAGGGTAACAGATTCATATTATGATCAAGTTATGTTTAGAAGCATGTTTTTGCTTGCGTTTTATGGGTTTTTGCGAATAGGGGAGATCACTGTAAATGGGATAAATAACAAGAATAATTTACAGTTAAGTAACATAAAATTATTTGGAAAGAGAAATGTGGCTTCGCGTATTGAAATAACGATGCATTATTTCAAGTGGCATAAATCTAACAAGCCAGTAATTATATCAATTGCCCAAAACGCAAACCAGAGCATGTTATGTCCAGTATCTGCTATAGTATCTTTTTTGTCAGTAAGGGGAAACAAGCCTGGGCCTTTATTTTGCTACCCACCTGACAAGGCAGTGAGCCGCTCTTGTTTTTGTACAGTCTTGAAACGAGCTGTTGAGTTTTCTGGCTATGATAGTAAGTTATATAAATCACATTCTTTTAGGGTAGGGGCCGCAACCAAAGCTTCTGGTCTTGGCTACTCAGAACTGGAAATACAGCGCATGGGCAGATGGGGCTCGAATTCAGCATATAAGAATTACATTCGTGTAAGTTTAACAAAAAGCTGTGCCTTGTAGCGATGTGCAGGGGTAGGTTATCCTAGTTTCTTTGGAAAGATCATACTTTTTATCAACTCACTGGGTAAAGGGTGCCATACTGAATGAACAGTCGAGATAATGCAGTTCTTCTAAATCTGAATCGTTATTTATCTGTAATGGTGCAGGGCGCCTTACAGGTTTTGAATCTGAACAATGGATGACCATTGGGTATGGTACAGAGCAGCGACACAGTGTAAGGGTTTATAAAACGTTCATGGTAACAGTCACCTATTATTTGAGAGTAATACCTGTAACATTATCTTGTAGTTGTCAGCCACGATGTAGGGCATCTAACTGCTGACAAGATGACTGTCTTTAAACTGAAATTGTATTTTGCTAAAAAGGTTTAGGTATCTTCAGCTTTGATGTAGGACATCTTGCTGGGAATACCGTGCCTGCATGTATAAAGCCTTGATATATGTGTTGTATATAATATGCATGTTGGATAAGTATACATATTTTTCAATATATGCGTGCAAAGCTAATCGGTGACTATAATTCGTTCACAGGATATGCAAACAAGTAGCACAAGGTCCGTGCGGTGATTGATGGTCTCCTGCATGGGTGGGGGTGATATTAATGATAACAACTTTCTCCTTAATATCACTGTGGACATAAAAGTTGTACTTTTCTCCCTCACCCATGCTGGTTTCATTTTGACGTGGTTTGTTAACTTTTAAACCAATGTGTGGTATGCTTTTTTACATATATTGCTATGTATGTACTAAGTAGTCATTATATCTTGTGAATGTATTATAGCCAAACTCGTCGATAATTAAACGGCCATTTCAACATACAGTTTGCTTATTGTTTCTGCTTACTGATTGGTAGGCAACCCGACATAAATACAAAACTTGAGATGAGAAGCTTAAGTACATTTATGTCGGGGCCGGCTATTGTGCTCTATATATAGTTTACACTCATGCTGGTAACAGCAGTAAGTCTCTCGCAAGCAATGCGCATACATTGATGTTGAAAATATTGACGTTATTCTTTTTAAATTTACCCACCCATTACTCCCTACCCCTTTGTTTGGTTTTGTAGGGCTGTTGTTTGGGTTTGATTTATAGTTATTTACCATGGTAGGGACATAAAAGTTGTACTTTTCTCCCTCACCCATGCTGGTTTCATTTTGACGTGGTTTGTTAACTTTTAAACCAATGTGTGGTATGCTTTTTTACATATATTGCTATGTATGTACTAAGTAGTCATCATATCTTGTGAATGTATTATAGCCAAACTCGTCGTTAATTAAACGGCCATTTCAACATACAGTATGCTTATTGTTTCTGCTTACTGATTGGTAGGCAACCCGACATAAAGGGTGTTAATTTGAAATTGAACAATTTTCAACTAAAAACTGTACGGAAATGGTGGACAGAACATTCAGTTTAAAACCGGTTCTCACTTTTTGGCTTTTATTAGATCTAAACATTAGACGTAAAAATGAAATTTTTAGCTGAAAACTTCGCGCCATTGCCAGATAAACTGTTTTAGCAAGGGGTCTTAAAATCGGACTTTACATTATTATGTGAAATGTCAACTGGTTAATGTGGTTAATGTAATCGTACTCGTAAACGTTTGCCAACCTATATTTATGATATAAAATAAAAAATCCTATTTCTTCTAAACTGTAAATCCCCCAAAGTATATTGCTAAACTATTCCCTCTGTATAGTTATGAGTTTTATGAAGTCTTAACTTACTTTGCGGCAAGGTTGTTGACTGCAGTTCTATCAACTCCTCCAGAAGGAAGGTCATTACACTGAACTTCATAAGAAATGGCACTGGTTCCAGCAAACGTATCAACACTACCAGCTCTGTTAGAGAACCAGACCACGATGGCATTGTCCTGAAAATAAAATGACATTTGAGTCGTGACATGAGATTTCCAAACATGTGGTATGTGCAACCAGCGAAACCTCAGATCAGCCTGCGCATACGCAGTCTGGTCAGAGGCTTTGCTAGTCGTTGCATATTTTATGAGTGTTTAGCTACTGACTAAACAGGATTTAGAGTTTCTAAGCCTTAAAGGAGGTAAGGCTAGTCTGAGTCTACACAATTCAAAATACCACATTGTTAGAAATCACATGTCATGGCTCATTTCATAATTGTGTAGGTTATTATTGCATGCTTTGTTATATATTTTAAGAATATTTTATATTTTAAGGATATATTTCAGGAATCATAGCGGGTAATAGTTTTGGTTCATATCAGGATTGACGTTTTGTTATGTATGAGCTTTGAGATGGGTCTTAACCTTTTTCGAAGCTTAATTATAAGGAAATAAAAAACACGACGAAATTTGAAGGCAAATGGTTTGCAATATTTGCTGGTAGAGAGATCTATTGATGAAAATAAAACTAAAGCATAACACCAATTTCAGCTAACATGGATGAGCATTGTAATATGATATGGGTAAAATTCGCAAACTAAGATCAGTGCCACAATATATAGCATCTGATCAGGACTTCAGCTGTTTCGAGTTTCGACTGTACTATAGGTTGAATTTAAATACAGGCAGGTAAAATAAAAAATGGAAATAAGGGGGAGGGCGAATCAAAAAGCATCTTTTTTTTATTATATTCTTTAGATTATGTAAAAAGATGTCAGCTCAAACATCTTTGTTATTTTCAGATTTTAATAAAAAACGATGGGTCGTTAAAGTTGTAACACTCTATATTTCTTAGGCTGTACACATTCTATACATATGCCATATTTAATGATTTAGGTTTCAGTTCCGTGTATGCTGATACTCCAACGTAAAAGGGTCGATTGGTTGACAAGTTTCCATGTATTCTGATACATGATACTCGCATACAGATGGAAAGTGTTCGTTTTTTACCTGAGAGCATCCAGTTATGTTACTTTGTGCACCACTTGAAGAAACTGTTCATTTCACAGCTGCCGAGACACCTTCATCCTGGACAGCAAACACGTGACTGTAGACACCAACATTTGGATTTTCTACTTGGACAGTCCCATCGGGAAGACATTCTGAAATAATAAAAATACCATCTTGTTTTTGTGTGGGTTTGTCGTTTTGTTTCGTTTGGTTCGTTTTATAGTGCGAATCATGTTTACTGTCGTCGCCCTTGGCCTGGTCACCTGTTAAACTAACGGTACCGGGAGCCAACTCACGACAGTAAACAAGAAACGGATTATAATTGGTTTGCTTCGTTTTGTGTATATTATTGTTTGTTTGATTTGATTCTTTACGTCCACTCAATCTTTCAGTTATGCGGGACGTGTCTTCCTGGGTTGAACCAGTACTAAGCTAGGATAAATGTGTCTTGCTCAAGGACCACAACGCAGTGACGCCGGTGAGGCTCGAACCCGCGACCCTTCGGTCTCGAGTCAAGCACTCTACCACTGAGCCACTGCGCTCCCACTTTGTGTATATTAAATTTTATTATAGCATCCAGGCCTTTAGTTAAGAGTGCGCATCAATTTTTTTCTTATTTCTCAAGCAAAACATATGTTGTGGGTACTCAAAAGAACCGTCTCAATGATTCGGTTCTTTTGAACACCCGAAATATATGTCAGAACTGATGGATAAGAAAATATTTACAATTTTACCCCTTTTTTTGTTAATCTAAACCAGTGCCGTCTATGAAGGTAAAGTCCGTGCTCGATAAGAGTAGGGTGACGAAACAGATTTACAGTTAGAAGTATGAAAGAAAAACCTATATTTGTCCAATCAGGTGAATAGACTACCATAACGTGACCAACTACGTAAAGTTTACTCTACTCTAATCGAGCACGGACTCTAGCGTCTTAATGGTATACATGGACCTGACAAGGTTGTTTGACAATCATTTAGACAGCATTTGTATCTTTCTTTGGTATCGTTCATTTAAGAAATGAAGGTGATTTTTAGAATGGTCAAGGAATCATGAATACTTCAAAGGAAGTAAGGGTCCAAAGATCAGGATCGATACAATCAAGTACCACACCTGGCCTAGGATACAAATGGGAAAGTAACAAACTCACAGTTAGACACCACAAACGAGAGCCAAGAGGTCAGCTCTTCCCCAGCAGGTGACCGCAAGGCACAAATAAAAAGACGCGCGTACAAAGGCACAGCAAACACAAGACAGAAAAAAAAATCATGAAAGATCCACAAAAGAAGTCTCTGGCAAAGTGGGTGAAGCCCGAAGAATATAATTCTTAGATTTGCCATTTTTTTCCATTCATGTTACAGCCAATGGGAACACAAATATTTTGTGTTGGGAACCCCTCCAGTTTTATATTACATGTAATAGACTTTTCGCTAACTGTAGAGGTGGCAACTTTAATATTATATTCATATCTGGGCGTGGTTCGGCTATTACATCTCCTAAGGAAGGGAAATTAGGTTTTATTTATAATATAAGTTGTTTCGGCCGCACAAACATGCGTGCATTTCATGAAAATCCTAACCGTTAACACAATGACCTCACATTTATTTACCCTTAAAGACATAGAAATTTTAGCATTAATTCTGGTACCACTCATTATGACTCTCTCCAGGGGTCATACTGGGCAGATCAAAGGACAGTCATAATGAGATGATTATGACATCCCTGCAGGGGCAATAAAGTGGTCCCATGAAGGGATTAGGTAATTTATGATAAAATATTGATCTTTATCTCAGCAAAAGAAATTCCGTTTGTCTACAGGTAATTCCCCACTTGAGGCCCCTTTATTGAGATAATGAAACTGTCCCTTATCAGTAAATTCACTAATGATTCCATATATCACAAAATATATGTCTTTAAAGCGCATAATCACAAAATGTATGTTTTGTTGTCCACTAAAATATTTGAAGCCTCATAGACAAACAGTGTGGACCAAGATCAGAGTGTTCCTGTAGGAGCATTCTGATCTGGGTCCACAATGTTTGCCTCTATGCTTATGTTAGATGCAATTATTTTGCTGGCGTTTAAAGGACTAAATAATGTGTTTTTAGTCTATACTGAGGTAATAATGCAAGATGATACAGATACTTTTGAATAAAACCACGCCTCATTTTCAGCTTTTACCTATGTCTAAGGTCGACCAGTCCTAATTATACATTCATGAGGTGCCGCCTTTACAGTCACCAAAAAATCATACAATACCGATTGCTGTTTGCCGAGGTCATGTTCTGAAGATGTGCTTATTGTCCTTAGATTTTTTGTGTCAATCTTTACACAAGTGGAGTCATTTTCTTGAGCATTACTACATTCGAATTGTACAGATAGTGGGTACCTTGTATGTACAATTCATCCTACACTTTTTTATGCTGATTCTCTTGAAACCAAAACGGTGCTTTTGTCATGCTCTGAAGATGTGCATGTGATTTTTATAGTCACAGAATTAATTTTGTTCTTTTATAGATTGTGAACTTTTAAAGACACTTTTCGGCTTTCAGTGCTGTCAATGTTTTATGTATATATAGGTGCAAATATTACTAAAGGTTTAATCAATTCTTTGTGAAACCTATGCATGTGCTTAAAAGATCATGGATTTTGAGATAAGTTGTGCTTTGGATAACATTTAGATTTAGTGGTTTCTTTTGTTTTGAAGTCAAGTCAAATAAAAAAAAATTATGAAAGCTCATATACTCAGAAGAAAAAGTTTAGTCAGTACAGACACTTGTGTGCAATAATTTTGTAAGACAGCCTTAATATTGACAAAAACCTTATTAAAAATAAAATGCATGTAATGTCTTACAAATGTGAGCATTTTCGACAAAAAATCCGAAAATATACCCATTTTCTTCATCAAAAATACACAAAATGGTCAATATTAACATTCAAATTACATAACTCAAAAATCAGTCTAGCGCCCCTCAGACGATTTCTGGTAGTACAGACGGAAATTCTCGTATCTGTTGCATGACTAAGGAATTTAAGAAGTTTCCAAGCGGCCATGAAGCGATTACGTCATGTTGACGTCACTATGACCCAAACTTCAAATGGCGTCGTTATCCGTGGCTCCCCAACGGAGGCTTGTCATTTTTACCGCCAGGTCGTTGAAAACGTGTTTGCATATGATAAATTGTTTGTTCACTGCATCCAAAACTGCGTGTTACGTCAGCAAAACGTGTACCTGTTTCAAGACGTCAAAGCGCGGTATTTCTGTAATTTGTAGATAGCCTGACCGGCGAATTAAGCTTGCTAGCACTGAATTTGTTCCGGATTATTGCAATAGGAACAACTCTTTCAATATCTTACAGTATATGAGAAAATAACCCTGCCAGTTTACCGCAGCACGTGCACATCGTGCATTTTGAAATTTGGTTGATACAGTCTAATAGAGGCATTATTTGTCACGCAATTAACAGATAAATGTAAAGTTACGATAATACAACTTATGTAAAAAATTTGACAATGATATATGCAGTATTGTTGATTTTATGAGAAACATAATTACTGACTAAACTTTTTCTTCTGAGTATATATTCAAAAGAACGAACATGAAGTGACGAAGGACATAAATAAAATTCTCTGAAGTTATATTACGCAAATGTGTAATACGGTGTGTCTTCGAGTGTCAATGCGTTGTGCGTTTAAAATACTTGCTTAGTACTGGTTCAGCCCAGGAAGATCTGTCTCGTCATAGCTGAAAATTTGTGGCAGAAAGAACAATAAACACGATTTAATTACATTAAGAAATCCACATTGCGGTTTACGTAGGTACCATCAACTGTTCGTATACTTGAAATTCCTAACAAGTACTTTGGCAAACAGTGAAGACCCAGATGAAACTTCACATAATGAGGCAAGTCATCAGAGTCTGCACCGCTTTCTAAGTAAAACAAAACCAAGAGACTGAAATACATTACAATTGGGAAGTGGTAACCCGACACCCCTTAATAGAAAATGGACAATCACATCCTCATTGCTTTAATGAGCCACGAAATGATGAGATTTCCAACAATGTAGTATGGGCGACTAGCAAAGGCTCTGACCAGCCTGCGCATACGCGCAGTCTGATCAGAGCCTTCATTAGTCGATTGAATATACGAAGACTTAATCTACTGACTGAATTTCTAAGCTTAAAAGGGGGCTGCACAGGGTAGCCAGAGACTTACACTTGTTAAGATATCATATTGTTGGAAATCACATGTTGCGGCTCTAATTTGTGTTTACTCCATCAGGATATGTGGCTATTGGGTCATTGTAAAACCACAGCCCCTACTGGTTCCTATCCCCGTTAGCATTTACACGAGCGCTTGGCGATACAGTGACTGGATAGCTGTATAATACAAAGGTTTAAACGTTTGAAGTACTATACAAGATGGAAAATATGTACATAAGGATTACTTACCATGGACGAGGTCAGCACTGGTGACTTTGATTGCTAGAGCCACAACTACGATCAGGGAAAGGAACATCATTCTGAAATCTGAAGACGACTTTCATGAACGCATTGCTTACATTATTTCGTGCTGCACACTTTTAATAGTCGTGTTTCAACCGACACAAATCCATGTATTAACAAGGTAACCCACGTGTTCTTAATGCACCGATCTTTATTTTGAATACACTCGCACCGGGCAACTACATATTACGACAGCTGAAGCGTTTTCCCTGCTATGGATTGCCCCTTAGAAAGTTTTATGACCATAAAAAATGCGTTTAAAGAGCTGAAAGTGTAAGCCTTTTGAAACGCCAAGAGCGACAGTAAGTTCATATTTTAAATTGCCATTACGAGAACAAATGATTTCATGTAAAAAAAACGAAATAGAATAGCAAAAGCGGGCATTTGATGTCTTAAATATTCATTTATAATATTAAATAAATAGATGTTTGCGATAAATGGGCAAACGGAGATTCACTGGACCAATATAATTAAAGATTACTTGTAGGAAGTAATTCAGCATTATATATGTAAAGCTAAAAAGGAAACAATGTATCAGAGATGCCCAATCAAAGTCTGGTGCGCTTGTCACTAGACCACGAGATTAGATCGTGCATGGCCGCAAATAACCGTACATATAGGACCCGCAATCAGAGTTTGGAACATTCTTCCTCGGGCAGTTAGAATTGTTGGCTCCCTAAACGTTTTTAAGAAAAACATCAAAACTCATTTGCTTCGTTGAATTTTACACACGTATGAACATTTTATTTGATTTTAAACGTTTATCAATCTGAGTTAGCAGTCATTATTCAGGGCGGCTAGTTCCAACTCTGCTCAACATGAACCATGCTGTGCATCTACACGTACAGAGGCATACTGTTTGGATATTGGTTTCAGTCACGTTTCCCTGTTTGGCTGTGCAAGACATGGGATCCGGACTGCTACTTTGCTCCGATTATCGCAATAAATACGTTATATTAATATTAAATGGTACATTCTTAGGTTTTAAATGTGTGTACACTTATGCACGTATTTTGAAGTCACCACAATTTTAAACTTTTTATACGCTCCAAGTATATAACAATTTTACGTTATTTTTACTATTCTATGTTAAAATGAGGTTTTATTTGTATATATGTAATTATGTTACTTATAGAGGGCCACAAGGTAGAATATCTTAATAGCTAAACAAACTCCAGCTGTTAAGTTTTTAGAACGAATTTTTCGCAATAAATTTTTATCTTCAATTTTAGCAAACTGTGTTTGCTATGAGAAGTATTTAGAACATCTCCGCTAACTTCTCCAAATGGTTCCAACATCCTAGATGCTGTACGGGTTCCTCTGTGCTTAGATGCACTCTTTTAACATTTAAAGCAAAGCGCAAATAAACCAAGTCCAATATGTCAGTCAAAAAGTTACATTGCACCGCCCTAATTCCACTACTTAAGCCATGGATGGCTTGTTTAAATATGATAGAAATCGCGCCCGATACGGTCGTGCATTAAGCTAGTAGGGTCATCTCAAAACCATTCATTCCATAGCACGTGCATAAGAGAAAAATTGCACGTCATGTGATAACCCAGAATTTGTTCCTACAAATGAGCCTGTTTTAAGTCTGCATATGCACGGTAAATTCTGAGTATGTTAACGGCAGTTTTATGTTATGCACAACCTTTGAAGAACGGGATATGCACCGCTTCCGAATACGTTTTTGAAACTACCCCTTTCTGTCACGCCTATATGAATCATACCTGTCATTAAAAGACTTGGAAATTTAAGACGAATTCAATTTATTGCAAAATCTTCATCTATATACACAAACATCTGTTTGCGCCACAAGCACAAGACCTTTTGGAGAAGTTGGCGGAAATTCTCCTCTACAACTTTGCACCGCGAACACATTTTGCTAAAATTGAAGACAAAAAAGTTATTCCAAAAAATTAGTTCTAAAAACTTAACTGCTGGAGTTTAATTGTGCTTCCCTCTCAAAACAATGTATAAATAAAAAAATTAAAGAGTATCGACCATATTCGTATTCGCCTACATGGTAAAAGTTGTAAAATATTTCTGACACATTTTAGTCTATTTTTTTAAGAAAAGGTAGTATTGGACCGAATTCGTAAGACGGGCCCAGACAACTTTCCTGGTTTCCCGCGGCAGGAATGGTGCGCAGTTTAATTAGCCGCAATTTTCCTTAAAGAGAAAGAAATTTGAAAACTTCCGGAATAAAAAAAAGAACCCACTTACCTGCCTCACACACCGTGTCCGTCAATCCACTAGATTACCGAGGGATGTAACGCACGCATCTTTTATACCTTCTCATTCTTCATTACGCATGAAATGCACGATATTCTCATGGAAATTCACGATTTTCTCAGAGAATAATAAACGCTTAATTGGTATAATCTGTCTTAAAAGTTGCCTATAAATTCATGAAGATTTGGGCCTCGTCGCGAGAAAACCACCTGCTTGCTGCAGCCTGCCCATCTAGAAAAATGAAAATTCCTTGTAGCTAGTTTATTTGTGATTATTTCCATAAGCGAATAACAAAGGTTCTTACCAGACTGCGCGAATGCGCAGGCTGGTCTGCCCCTTTGTTGTTCGCTATCCCCCCCCAGACAGGTTTTCTCGCGTCGAGGCCCATTTATTAGTTAAATGGAGCCAGCACATACATGTAACATAGCCTGTCAAGCAATGAAGGGCTTAGGCTCAGACACATGAGGTGAGCCTGTACAAATGCGCAGGCCCAACAGAGCATTGGTCACATACACAAAGTAGGGATGTAGATGGAGAAGCAGACCAACATGTGGACCTCTAAACGACATTAGCGTTCACTAACACATATGCGATACTTGGTTGACTATTTAGTGATTTTGTGAATATTTCATCTTTCATAATGTGTGTGTGTGTGTGTGTGTGTGTGTGTGTGTGTGTGTGTGTGTGTGTGTGTGTGTGTGTGTGTGTGTGTGTGTGTGTGTGTGTGTGTGTGTGTGTGTGTGTGTGTTGCGTGCGTGCGTGCGTTTTTTTTTCATTTGGGTGCGGGGTATGCTGAGCCCAATCGAAGAACTGTTCGAGTCTGAGACAGGTTCTCTGGAGTACCAACAACACATATTTTCAATGAAAAACAAGCTAATGAATCAGGTGCTTTGATTCTTGTTTGAAAAAATTAATCGTCCATATGAACACGCATAATAGCTAGGATGGGCAAAACACGATTTCTACTTTGAAAGCAGTGTTGGGGTATTTTACAACTGGCCAATACAGCAGAATATGTTGACTTACAAAGTCTGAAGAGATAAGAGTTTTATTCATATTGATATTTTTACAAGATTTATTATTCCTCTCAAATACTTCATTTTTCTCGGCCATGTGCGGATCCAGAGGGGAGATAGGGGGTTCGACCCCACCCCCCCCCCCCCTTGAAAATCACAAGTTATATGGGTTTCTTTAGAAATTAGCACTTGGACCTCCCCCCCCCTCTGGAAAAAATTGGACCCGCCCCCTGGTAAATGTTGAACCCCCTCTGGATCCTGGGAAAAGAATAGTTTTCTCTGTAATAAAACCATTGGACCCCTCTGTAGACTGTAAAATAAAATAAGTTGAGGACTGAAAAAAAACAAAAAAACGTTGTTCATGCTGTTTTCTGGCCGTCTGGCCTGGACCCCCCCTCCCTGACAAAAATTCATGGATCCGCGCATGTCGGCTATCACATAAATGGCTTAGAATGATAATGCTGATTATTATATAACCTATAAATAGACATCTTTTGATTGGCACAGATGACTATCCACTCGAGTCCATAAAACTACATATCACATGGGCTGCTGGTTTTTCCCATTCAATATTAGTTACTAAAAATAGACTTCATAGAAACTTTTCATAACAGGCGTGCTTTCAGCATGAAACTTGCATGATTTGCTGTAGATTCAACTCAGTGAGTGACAGCAGCACGAAATTCACAAGATTTGATGTTTCAACATGTACGTGTTAGTCAGACTTTGCTGTTGAATATAATAATTAGCAGCACTCTTAAATGAACTAATGAATTCTTCCTTCTGGATTTATGCAATAAATTTGGAATGGTCCATTGTATAATTCAATGGGTCTCATGTTCTAATTTCTAAACAGTTTTTTTTCCTGTAGATCATTTTTATCTTAGCAAACAGTTAAGACACTGATGAAATGCCACATTATGTGGCATTTAATCTGGATCTTCTCTGTCTGCAGTTGTAATTACAAATAAAGAGTGCATTCATTCCTCTTTTAACTGAATGAAATCAGTTAGTCATCATGTAAAAAAAAGAAATTCAAGACTGTCAAAGACATAGTCCATAGCCAAGATTTTGTTGTTGTTGTTGTTGTTGTTTTTTTGTTTAGAAAAATTATATAATAAAACAATTGTTGACTATTGAGGCATTGGACATGATATGATATCGACCTGAAATTACCAATATTGACCTCGGCTCTGCCTCGGTCAATATTGGTACTCTCAGGTCGATATCACATCATGTCCAATGCATCAATAGTCAATAATTGTATAATACTGGTTCTTGACAACTGGCCATGTTCTGAGCATGTGATTCCTCAAATTTGTAGCTTCTGAGAGTGGAAATACTAAAGGAATATGGTTTGATCACATAGTTTGGTGGGTGAGTTGCGAGGACTTACCACGAAGAGCAATTGTAAAATGTGCTGTAAATCAGTGCTTTGTAAAAATGTTCGGACCCAAATCATGTGTGACAAAACGTCGGGCCTGATCTGGATCCAAACTGTTTGACACAGCTGGTATTCCTAAACGAATTTTGCGTAAAAATGATGTTTGTGAAAAGAAAATTAGCAGACGACAAAAGAACATGAAAATACTCAGTAAACAAAGAGTTGTGCGGACTCTTATGGGCAAGCTAATACATATCACTACACGAGTTTTTCGGGTGAGTGATACACGAGTTCTTCGGGTTTTGACAAGGCAAGGCGCACCTTCACAGACTAGCCAGAATATTTGAAAGTTTGGTTAGAGAAAGTTTCATTGCCCTTTTTACTTCAAAGGCATCAGTTAAATTGTAGACTTGCTCATGTCCTTAAACCAATTTTCATCAATGTGCCATATCATATACTTGTAGCTAGCCTTACTCTGATGGCTCTGTTTTAAAGTCAGAGGTAAAGATCACAGTGACCTGTAAAGGGTACACGACACTCCGTCATCCAAAGATGCATCCACACACCAAATTTGGGATTCCTACCTCAAATAAGATATGTTCCGGACACGATTATTCTTCAAATTAGGTCACAGATCAAGATAATGTAATGCAGTAATTTTTAGACTAAAGCACTGCTGAATTGACAAAGAATCAAATAAAATCATCCTAACTGTTAAGGAAGAATTTGATAAATCCAAATTCTCTCACTAGTGCACTATAGCATTTTATGTGGGTTCAGCAGAGAAGAGCCTGGCTTGGTCATCAGTGTTTCATATGTCAAGAATAATCCCTGGTCAAAAAAAAAATAATTAGACATGGCTGTGTCAATGGAAAAGGGAATTATTTTTTAAATGAGTGTATTTCTTGTACAAATCTAAGCATATTTCTATTGAAACATCAAGGGTTTAAATTTAAAAAAAATAATTTACTTAATTAATAATTATTGATTGAATAATTAAATTAGCCATTCCTTTTGTTAAAAACGCTATTTACTTTGAAAATTGTAGACACCACGGCATTTGCAATATGTATTTCATTAGTCTGACCCCAGATCATATCTTTCTTTTTTTTTTGCATTTTCTTCTCCTGACAGGAACAGCTGTAAACATATGTATTATAATGGCTGAAAAGTGTTGTTGAGCCATCCTTAAATTATGAGCTTGGATTAATGTGGCACTTAAGAAACAAACATGTATTTTAAGAAGAAACAAAAACAATAACAAAAGGGACCAGTTTAGTATTTCATTTTCATTGATTAAACGTTTTTTTAAATAAATACAAGCATAATCATTGCAGGATGCAAGTGTTAGTAATAGAAAATGATAATAAATCACAAAGTTTAATATTGCTATTTTTAAGAGCTACGTGATAATTATGCCGCATTAAGGGGACATAAAAAGAGTATAAAAAGGAGAGACACACCTGCACATAAACAAGAGAATTGACACTAGAATTTAACAGAAACTGGTCTGAATGTACTGAGTCTGATATGAAGGCTGATAAAATGGTAACTTAAAAATTAATTTGCTTAATTTAACCTGTTTTCCGAAAAATAGTTTGGAACAAAGCATTAGTTATATCACGAGTTACCATTAAGTGAGAACTTTTTTAAACAGTAACATTAGCTATAAGAAAAATAATAAAGGCTTCCACAAGTGTTTATTTTGAAGGTTATTTTGAAGGTGGATCTAGTTTGTCTTTGATTATTGTAGGCGGATCTAGTTTAGCATTGATTAGTTGGCAGATCTAGTTTTATTAGTATTTAGTAGTTTAGATGTTTAACTGAGTAGATTATGATCAGATGAAGGAGGCAGGGAATTAGAAAACTCAAGTAATTTGTATATACGTATTGCCATATGTAGTTGCAGCTTTGTGAATAGAAGATGAATGATTTTCCACTAATATCTAGAATGTTTGTATTTGTATACCTTATTTTTTGTTTAATCTGTGATGATACTAGTATTTTGACTTAGTGGCCAGATTTATGTTTATCTGGGGCAACGACTGTTTGTAACTGACCAAAGGTGGTCAGCCACTTAAAATAAGTCAATGGGTGAGATTGTAAGTTGTTAAATAACAAGCATGAGGTCATAATTCATGTTGAGCCAGTATATGCTCTCTTACTGGGTCTCAAGTAGAATTTTGGGGTAAGGGTTAGTTTTATACATTTAGAGGCGTGATTAGCGCAACCCTTCGAGTGCTTATGTTGTTATGCTTATCACAGATTGAAACGATGATGAATAGGTAGTCGGAAGTATGTAGCTGTAGTTATCCTATAAATAGTAGCTAGTTCGATGATATTATATCTTTATCAAATACTTTATTACAATACTTAATGAAGCTCAGGTACTAAAAGTGCATTCAATAGGGCAAGGGACACCCTTCCTGACATGGAAAGAATTTCAAGCGATAAGGCGAGCAATCTCCCTAAACGAGACGTTCGTTTTATTTTGTTGAAATAACGACTGGAGAAACTAGGCACATTTAAGAAATATATATAGACGGGTCGTCGATGCACCATTGCCCCCGAATTTGTATATTTAAAACGGGATTTCCTTAATGCATGTAATAAATCTACTTCTTATTGAATGAGAATTTATTTCGATCATCAACTGTACTTGTTATTCAGTAACATATATGGGAAATAGACCGTTAAACAAGGGAACCAATCGTCCTATCACGCTATGTTCAGTAAAACTATTTATACAGTTGATGTACAATGAAAACGACCATCTTGCAAAGTGGTTTATTTTTTGTCAGATATTTGATGTCTTCTTTCGCTTATACAACCCCTTTCCCCCCCCCCCCTAGACCCAAGACGCCCTTAACATATGTTATATATTTGTACAGCGACATTTAATTGTCCAAAGGGCATCTTGGGTCTAGGGGGGGAAAGCATCTAAAAACAAACTGAAAGACGACAGTTTCATCTTTTCAATGGCAAACGTCACAATTTTAAGTATATTTCGTACGCATGCGCAGAAGGAATACCGCAAAGTTTCGAAAAGGAAGGGCACTTATATCCTTGATATTTTAGCACTTTTACTTTTTGAAAACCTGCAAAGGATTTACTAAATTTCTCGTCTAAACGGCACCTAGTCTAAAGACGTAAAATGAGGGGTGGGAGTAGAAGGCGCAAGTTTTAACGGTTTTGTAAATGATTAATCTTTTTGAAACCTATTTTTATGCTTTCTATGTAAATTTTACTACCGGAACAGACCAATTTTAAAAACATTAGGGCAATTTGAAAATAAAGGTTTTGTAATCATGTCAACTAGGGAAAATATACGCCTTATCGCTAGAGCTCCTTGGCCATGTTAAATGCGTATAGCGTGTCCTATTGCACAGGAAAAAGATTAGTACATGAACGGACAATAATTCAGGCAAAATAATAAACCCACTTAAGAACATAGATGCTTCATTTAAAGTATATGGTTATTAAAAAGTCTTGGTAGTGTTATAAGATGTTATTTGTAGCCGTGACTCAGCATTAGAATCAACGCCTGTGCTACAAAAAGGCACTGTTTGGCTTAAAAGGTTGGTGGAAGCTCAGCGCAAAAATTAAGTTGAAAAGTGCTTCATGATTGGTCAATAATAAAATTACGGGAAAGAAATCATATCTATTAGACGGATATATATTTGCTGCACGTTTTGAAACAACATCTCTGCTTTTGTTGCTTAGGTTTACTGGTGTGGCTTAGAACAAGAAAAAATTCCAAAATGCATTACAACCGGGTTTTTTTCCATATATATCTAATAAGGATAATTATGAGTAATATGGAGGAACATGTTTTGATTCAAATACTTTAATCTTTTAACTTGTGCATAATATTCTATAGCTTGTCGAATGTTAAGTATAATATCAAAATTCATATATTAATTACAATTCATTATTATATGTTTGTGAATTTATATTTCCGCACTTCTGATATTTATCTAATTTCACTTGTATCCTTGGAACCATCAGGCTTTCACTTGCGAACGAAATAGATGCCGTCCATTGAAAAAGAACCAATATACGACGTGTACTGCATCAGTCGTCGTCAATATCAGCGCTTCCTGAACATCCTTTTTTGGGGATGTCTCAGTGGCGCAGTTGGTAGCGTCGGTGTCTGGTGTAGTGCTAGGCGGTGTTGCCGAGGTGGTGGGTTCGAATCTCGCTAGAGGCAAAATATTTACAGCATCTATCGGCTCAGTTGATTCACTATATCGAATGTTAATATCCCTCTCTATTTATCTACTGTCTGAATCTGCATCAGTTTCTGATCCTGTGTAGCTCGAAAGCAATGATGTTTGTGAAATTATATTTCCGCACTTCTGATATTTATCTAATTTCACTTGTATCCTTGGATCCATCAGGCTTTCACTTGCGAACGAAATAGATGCCATCCATTGAAAAAGAACCAATATACGACGTGTACTGCATCAGTCGTCGTCAATATCAGCGCTTCCTGAACATTCTTTGTTGGGGATGTCTCAGTGGCGCAGTTGGTAGCGTCGGTGTCTGGTGTAGTGCTAGGCGGTGTTCCGAGGTCGTGGGTTCGAATCTCGCTAGAGGCAAAATATTTACAGCATCTATCGGCTCAGTTGATCCACTATATCCCTCTCTATTTATCTAATGTCTGAATCTGCATCAGTTTCTGATCCTGTGTAGCTCGAAAGCAATGATGTTTGTGAAATTATATTTCCGCACTTCTGATATTTATCTAATTTCACTTGTATCCTTGGATCCATCAGGCTTTCACTTGCGAACGAAATAGATGCCATCCATTGAAAAAGAACCAATATACGACGTGTACTGCATCAGTCGTCGTCAATATCAGCGCTTCCTGAACATCCTTTTTTGGGGATGTCTCAGTGGCGCAGTTGGTAGGGTCGATGTCTGGTGTAGTGCTAGGCGGTGTTGCCGAGGTCGTGGGTTCGAATCTCGCTAGAGAAAAAATATTTACAGCATCTATCGGCTCAGTTGATTCACTATATCCCTCTGTATTTATCTACTGTCTGAATCTGCATCAGTTTCTGATCCTGTGTAGCTCGAAAGCAATGATGTTTGTGAAATTATATTTCCGCACTTCTGATATTTATCTAATTTCACTTGTATCCTTGGATCCATCAGGCTTTCACTTGCGAACGAAATAGATGCCATCCATTGAAAAAAGAACCAATATACGACGTGTACTGCATCAGTCGTCGTCAATATCAGCGCTTCCTGAACATCCTTTTTTGGGGATGTCTCAGTGGCGCAGTTGGTAGCGTCGGTGTCTGGTGTAGTGCTAGGCTGGTTGCCGAGGTCGTGGGTTCGAATCTCGCTAGAGGCAAAAAAAAAATACAGCATCTATCGGCTCAGTTGATTCACTATATCCCTATATATATATATATGAAGGTATTAGACTTTCGTGGAATAGAAACAAATAAAATCAATAACCATAGAAGGCCCACTCACCCACGGTACATCCCCACTCACAAAGATGAACATACCTCAAAGGAAAAAGCTATAGAGTTCATTAAAAATGTGCAAAGGGAGATAACTTTAAATACTACTCAGTATTATCAAAATACCAAATAGGGTTTTGAATTTACATTTTAAAATAAAAGCACAGTCTAAAATTGCAAAGGGATATAACTGAAAAAGTCAGCTACAGTTATCTATCTTGTGTGCACTGTGCCTATTCATCTGGGTGTACATATTTACGAAGTAATATGAATATAACTGACAGAGATGTTGAATTACAGAAGGAAAAATGTCAAAAGCTAACAATTGCAAAGGGAGACAACTGGGAAAGTAAGAACAATAGTTGTTCGTCTTGTGTGGTACACCTATTCATCTGGGTTTACTTCCCTACAAGGTATTATCAAAATACACCTAAGGGTTTGGAGTTACATGCAAATAAATAATATAAGGCCAAAAACTGGTAAGGGAGATAATTAAGAAAATAAGAAGCTAAGATTTGTCCAACTTGTGTGCAGCTCATCTACTCATCTGGAGCTATGTTCTTACCTAGTATTGTCAACATACCTGAAATGGCTTTGGAGTTCAGATGCAAAAATGTCTAAAGTTAAAAAAAATGCAAAGGGACATAATTAAGAAAGTAAGCAAGCTAGAGCTATCCATCTCTTGCGCAGTGTGTCTGTTCATGTGGGTCTACATTCCTACAAGGTATCATCCAAATATCTTGAATAGTGTTGGAGTTATAAAGCATACAAAAAATGTGAAGCTAGAGTTATGCCACTTGTGTGCAGCGTGCCTGATCATCTGGATCTACATCCCTATAAAGGTCCATCTAAATACCTTGAATAGTTTTGGACACAAAAAAATTGGGTATAAACTGAAGAGAACATGGCATCACATGAAAACAGAGACCCTGAATAAACCATGCCTGAAATTTGAAGAATGCAGGTTGAATACTTTGCGAGAAAATCGAATCCGCCAAAAGGTTAACCAAAACATTAACCAAGAACGCGCCGCCCCGCGCCTGCCGCCCGCCCGGACATCACTAATTTAATAACCCATTTTTTTTTCGAAAAACCTTGCTTAAAATGACCTTGCAGTTGGTATTTTTTCAATGAAATTTTCCTCTAATGTAGGGTACCCACCTCCAGGGGCCAAAAAGTGGTAAAACATGGCAGTCACCAGGGTATATCATTCTTGTTTATAGATTGAAATAGGTCCAATCTGTAATTCTATGGCAGCCTCGTTGTGAGGACCAAAGCTAACTAAAAGGCTATAATGAAGGTCTATGGAAAAACAGTTACAGGGTACACACCACTAAATATAGACAAAGATTGGCCCGCCTTTTGTGGGGAGAGCATTAGGTTAACATTATAAGATGGATGACGTCATCTGTCAATCATGCATGTTCATTATTTTGTAGTATAAAAACAGACCAACCAATGTCAGTTACTAAAAGGCATATTTAATTTTTAAAATATTTTATTTTAGGGAGATAGGGTTTGTTTTATTAACTGACCCCCAAGGTAGAAAATATGCCAAATTATCAGGTACGAATTGGTGGTTGTCAGACTCCATCCAATATAACAGCCCCCTAACCAGGGAAACATATGATTGTTTTATATAAAATTGATCGGATAGAATGGTGTTTAAAATTAGAAAGTTTGCAAAGCTTTGTATGAACAGTTTTTAAATAAAGTGGCGAAACGTTAACATTGTCGTCTATGGAAATTTAATAGTTAAGTGCAACCTACAGTTGACCCAGGGCTCAATAATAGCACACATCTGCTCGTATTTACGAGTGCCTCAGGATGCAGGGCAAGTGAAAATTTTGATATTCAAAGTGAAACTTATTTTCCCATATGTGCCAATACTTTATGTGATGCAGGACAAGTGCCCATTTTAAGATTTGAGGCCTGAGATCTGGGTCCAAAAGAAGAATATCAGGGCCCGGAATTACAATGCCTCCTTAGAGTTAAGGAAGACTTAAGTTAAGTATTGGTTTTTCAGGATGCGAAAAATAACGTTTAAAACTGATTAAAATCAAAAAAGTTTTAATATTTCTGAAGATCACAATGATATCTTTGACCACAAATACCACATCGATCCAGGCAATTTATTTAATATTTAATATAGCATGTTGAAAAATCATTACTTAACTTAAGTCTTGCTTAACTCTAAGGAGACATTGTAATTCCGGGCCCAGGTCTGTTTTGTTGGATTCCTTGGCTGCTACTGTCGTGCCAACCAAGAGTGACAGTGACATATTTTTTTGTTTACAATTTTTAAGTAAGAATTAACTTTCACAACACGAATCGATAGAGTGCTTGTGTATTAATCCTATCCTGTGGATAGGTTTAATTCACAAGTGATCACTGGGTCATGAGTCCTTGATAACTTTGTAAACAAAACATGACGTCACTGTCACTCTTTGCTGGCAGGACAGTATGTATTTGACCTGTACTATGTTTTTGATGCATTGTTTTGATTTCAGTAAGTCCAAAATTGATTTCAGCTTTCAAGAAGTCCACCTTTTAAAGCAAAATTCATCAAGACTGCAGAAAAAGAGCCTTATTAGTGGATAGGGGGTGATGATTGGCTCACTACATACTGGGCATGAAGCATGTGAGTTGCACCTCTGTATTATAAGGATGATATTATAAGCATCATTTCATTTATCAGAAACTCGCTGGTTGCCATATCAGAGCATTTGAGCCACGACATGGTTTCCAACAATGTGGCATTTTGACAAGTGTAGACTCAGACGAGCCTGTGCAGCCTCCTTTTAAGCTTAGAAACTCCAAATGAAGTTCAGTCAGTAGCTTAACACTCATAGAATATTCAAGCGACTAGCAAAGGCTCTGATCAGACTGCGCATATGCGCAGGCTGGTCTGAGCCTTTGCTGGTCGCACATACCACATTGTTGGAAATCTCATGTCACGGCTCATATGTATTTTTGTTGTTATGCAGGAAAATTTTCTGAAGTATTTGTTATATCAAAATTGGCAAAATATGGTAAAAAAGTTCTTTCGCAAGTTTCTGTAAAATGCTTAGTGGTGATTGAATTGAGTTAAATGCGACTCAGTTGAAAAGTGTTAAATGTGTTAAACCCATATTTGGATGCTCATTTATTGTCATGTGTCTTAGTTGAGTTAAGAGATAGTACAGGAGACTGTCATATGACCCAGTATGACATTGACCTTTGACACTTTGACCTTCAATTGTGCAACAGTGAAGAACAGCTTGGAAGCCTTCCGTTTTTGCACTGTCTACTTTGCTAAAGTACTCCAGTAAGGTCAGTTTTGGTTTATTTGCTGTCCAAATTGACCATTGACCTTATTGCTGACCGTGACCCTGATAAGAGGAGCCATTTGAGATGGATATATGTATGCGTATTAATCCGTTATAGTCATTACTATTCAATCCCGCAATATAAATGACACTTTGAAAAAATGGCATAAAAAACTGTTGCAACATACCACTTTTCAGACATTTTTACCAAATTTATAGCCTGTCATTTATAAAATGAGTATTTTGGGCTAGTATCTTTTGAATTGTGTTAGTAATAAGATGCTTTTCTCTGCCCATTTACCTCAATTTAAGGCAAATAGGGCATACATAGTAGAAATTGTACCTTTATAACCAATAAAATTGCAAAGTGACCTTGACCTTTGACCTCAATGACCTTGATAATCTCATTTTGACTTACATTGACCTGTGGCATCTTTGCTGTAGAAGATTTAATTTCCAGCTAGGCCTTGGGAAAAAAGTAAGCAGTCAAAATGCCATGTCAGTGAACATGGCCTCTCTGCATTGAAAATAGTTTTGCTCTTCACCGCCTCTGACTGTTACATAATATTAGCTTTTATCACCTTTTAGATAAAATACCCCAGAGTGTTATAAGCTTATATGCGTGCTGTTTAAGGCATTTCCGACATAAAAGAGACATAAGAAGTGATACTCATTTTTTTCTTTTCATTATTTTGCTTTACAATGACTTCAGTGATATCTGTAGGGGGGTAGGGTTGTTTAAGGGTTCCCTAGAACAAATTTTGGGTACTTAATGCATGCAAACAATATAAATATGCTTCAAAATATTTAATGGCTTAAATTAAATGATTTTGGGTCCTTTATCTAAAAAAAAGGTTAGGTCTTTAGTCAGAGACCTGTAATTGTAAATGGCCACCGATTGACTCGAAAGGTGGGTTGAAGCTCAGCACAATATTTTTAGTTGAAGTGCTTCGTGATCGGTCAATAATAAAATAACGGCAGCGAAATCATATTTATTAGACGGATATATATTTGTTGCACTTTGAAACAACATCTCTGCTTTTGTAGATAAGGTTTACTGGTGATGTTAGGAAATTAGTACCTTGCAGTTTTGTATTTTTTTTCAATGAAATTTTCCTCTCATGTAGGGTGCCCACCTAAAGGGGCCAAAGTGGTAAAACATGGCGCTCTCCAGGGTGTCTCATTTCTGTTTATAGATTAAAATAGGTCTAATCTGTAATTCTAAGGCAGCCTTATTGTGCTTAAGAGTTGTGAGGACCACAGCTAAATTTAAGGTGGTACGGGACCCATGTCAAAAGATAACCGAGTGTTTAAAAAGTAAGAGTTATCTTTATTGTGTTAAAACGTACAAGTATTGGCGTTCACAAAAAATATCATTTATCAACACATCTGTATGACCAAATATATTTTGACCGTCTGGTCCAGTTTCACCGCTCAACGCGTTCCGAGTTATATTCATTGACTTTTCACTTACTGAAAAGGTGGCGCCTAATGAATGTGTAATTAGGACTGGTCAACCTTAGGCATAGGTAAAAGCTGAAAATGAGGCGTGGTTTTATTCAAAAGTAACTGTATCATCTTAGTATCGCAGTATAGACGCAAAATACATTATTTAGTCCTTAAAACGGCAGCAAAATAACTGTATCTGAAAATGTCTATTTAACATAAGCATAGAGGCAAACATTGTGGACCCAGATCAGACTGCTCCTATAGGAGTAGTCTGATCTGGATCTGCACTGTTTGTCTTTGAGGCTTCGCATATTTTAGTGGACGACAAAAACATACATTTTGTGATTATGCGCTTTAAGGGTTAATAAATGAGAGTTCAGTGTGTATACGGTTAGGATTTTCATGAAATGCACGCACGTTTGCGCGGCCCAAGCAACTTACTAATTCGTCACCAAATTATAAATAGAACCTGATTTCTCTTGTTTAGCAGGTGAACTAGCCGAACAACGCCCAGATATTAATATTAAAGTTACCGCCTTTACAGTTTGCGAATAGTCTATTAATACCTGGTCAGGCAATTCAGGTCAGAAAAGTATTCAATGTATGTACTATTCGCTGTAGAGGGTCTTGTCTCATGACACAACACTATGACTCTGGTGATTCACAGATTAGCAATCCCTCGATCCCTTGTTTAACACTCTACGAACTGAGCCACTGTGTTTCTTGATCATTATCTTTGTAAAGATGGCGTTGTAGGTGGGGGTCCCTTTTTTAGCTTGGATGAAACCCAAGAGCAACATATTGGACACTGTGAGAGCGTTCGCCAAATGCTGGGGCGTGCCTTTGCCCTATTATTAGCTAGCCAGTTGGGAGTTTTTGGACTGAGGCTTATTTTGTATATATATATATTTATGGCATCAGAAGTGCGGAAATATAATTTCACAAACATCATTGCTTTCGAGCTACACAGGATCAGAAACTGATGCAGATTAAGACAGTGGATAAATACAGAGGGATATAGTGGATCAACTGAGCCGATAGATGCTGTAAATATTTTGCCACTAGCCAGAGTCGAACCCACGACCTCGGCAACACCTAGCACTACACCAGACACCGACGCTACCAACTGCGCCACTGAGACATCCCCAGAAACGGATGTTCAGGAAGCGCTAATATTGACGACGCCAGATGCACTACACGTCATATTTTGGTTCTTTTTCAATGGATGGCATCTATTTCGTTCGCAAGTGAAAGCCTGATGGATCCAAGGATACAAGTGAAATTAGATAAATATCAGAAGTGCGGAAATATAATTTCACAAACATCATTGCTTTCGAGCTACACAGGATCAGAAACTAATGCAGATTCAGACAGTAGATAAATAGAGAGGGATATTAACATTCGATATAGTGAATCAACTGAGCCGATAGATGCTGTAAATATTTTGCCTCTAGCGAGATTCGAACCCACGACCTCGGCAACACCGCCTAGCACTACACCAGACACTGACGCTACCAACTGCGCCACTGAGAGACATCCCCAAAAAAGGAGCTGTGAATAATCTAATATGGCCGTTCACATGTGCATGCTTGTCTTACCATTAACTAATTACATTTATGAAAGAACTAAACTCGTGTATTATCCCTTCTTTACCCATTGTCGCAGTGGTAGAATGTTCAACTTGAGACCAAGTAGTCCCTGGTTTTAGCCCTATTGCTTGTTTATTTGTTTACTTATTTGTTTGTTCGTTTGTGTTTATCATAGGAGTGACATAACGACATGTACCACTAGTGGTTTACAAATTTTGGTAACGCTTTATATATGTAATGACGTCTGTAATATATAATTATATGGCAACATCAAAGCATAGTTCCACGCAATTTCTAAACTCGATTTAAAAGTAGTTTTAGGGTCATGCAATAAGTAGAACCTAACAGTCGTGCTCCTGTATTATTAAATTAATTAAGCTTGTCACGAATAAGTGACAAAATTCTTGGGAAGCCTCGCGTTTCATCTCTTTACAGCTCGTTTAATAACTTCAATATTTGGATCAAATGTGATTTTCTATGCATTACCACCTGTTAGAACACGAGGGTGGTGTTGAAACCCAAACCAGAAAGGCGAGGGTTATGACTACCCCTGAGGGGTCCAGCAGATATAAGTGTATCAGAAAACCATCATTGGATAATATATGGTCATTTTCTCGCTTGAAAACTTGCAACAAAGTTTTCGAAATGGAACATTTTTGCAGATCAAAGACTTGTGTCATTCTGACGACACTTCTATACGCGTTACTGCTGATGATGTCAATTTTGTAACGAATGCAGAATACGTATACTGTACGTAAAGTAAAGAAAAGAAGAAAAAAATAAAAGCAACAACAAAAATGAAATGAATCAACAGCACGTGAATTGCTCTTTTCTCTCTCTCTCTCTCTCTCTTACACTCACCCTCATATAGGCACACACACAAGCGCGCGCACGAACGCACTTATAAATGTCTTAAGAGGTTCTAGAACGTGCCAAATGAGGAGAAGACAAATAATAGGCTTTTTGCACACAGACCTAAATTAAACAACATCAACTCAAACAATACACTGTCTACGCACACGGACCTAAACTAAACAATGAAGCAGGTATGGCACTCCGTGCCTGTTTTAATTTCAGAGGTAAAAACAGAAAATAGCACAATAAAGAAAAACGAGCACGGTGACCTATGCTTTTTAATTCATTATAAGTTTCTATGCAAAATTTCCTTCAAATAAGTTTTTTGTTTCTGTAGTTACATTGTGTGACATTTTTATACAAGGTTTAAACGATTTTTTGGCCTTTATGTTTTTTAGCAAAAAAGATTTTGGCTTAAAAGTAAGCTGCGTACCTTTTTTTCGCCGTTTTTGTGTTCTTTCATTAGCCAATAGCATGTAGCGTATTCCCAGGAAAAAATACGGCATTTCTCACTTTCAATTTTTTTAAAATATGAGAAATTGATATTTTGAAAAACTCATATTTTACGATTTTTAAAGTTTAATAACTTTTTAAAAAGCACGGTAAGGTCCTGTTATTTTTGTCAAAATAGATAAGTTTTGAGCTATTTTTTAACATATCAAAAGATGGTAACTTTTTGGACATATGCTGGCGAGTCTGGTACTACCTTAAGGCTATGATGAAGGTCTACGGGAAAACAGTTACAGGTCTGGGCCCTGCATTATTAGAGTTTATAAGAATATATCATAAGTGTAAGGATGATATAGAAAAATCCGTCCTGAAGATCACCGATTGGCATCACGAGGCTTGTTAAGTGATCACAATTAGTGACAGTGAGGGACGGATTCGTCTATTTTATCCTCACACGAATAATGGATTCTTTTCTTGCTCACCACTAAATACCTCATTTATATTGGAAAAACTTGAAAAAAAAGACTTCCAGAAAATCCTGAAATGCTGAGATGCGACAGGACGTCATTTTAACATTATAATGATGTCATGGATCGACGTGCGTCTGCCCGTTTTTTATCCTTCCCTAGGGAGTGTACGGGCGTGTGAGAGAAATCTCACATGGGTAAAAACAGAAATCGATCTAGTGTGCGAAAAAAAATGTTAGCCTTTGTCAGCGTTATATATACTGCTCAACAAGTTTAGCATGGGTAAATGCAGATTAATTTATGCGTGAACAATTTAAAGTTATAAGATAACTGCTGAAATGGTTTGATGTGTTAATATTAATGAAGTTAATTGAAAATTCGATTACTGCGTTTTTCGTTGTGGTCAAGTGTGTTTCAACTGCATTTTAAAGTCTGGTTTTCCTGTTAGGTCGAGACAGATATTCTGAAAAAAATGAAGGCCGTCTCAATTGAGCCTTTGAAGCAAACGTAGAGTCCCAGAAACCAATAACGTCGTTTGATAGTGGCGTTTGCAGGGGGAAAACAGTTTTGTTTGCGTTGTGTATATACGCTTCATTGAAAGTGTTTACGTGTTTAAGAGGGTGTCATAAGAAAGACAAATAAGGGTAAGGCAAGTTAAAAAAAAGTTTTTCGACATGTATTGGATTCATGAAAAGTGACGTTAGCCTGAATTAAAAGCTAATGTAAGTAGTAACGCTATCCATAGAAGACATTTTCAAAAGAATGACTAAGAGAACTATTCAGGGTGCTTGTCCGACATATAGGATCAAAAGGATTACATGAACGCTTATTTCAGTTCGCTGAAAAGTCAAAAATGGGGGGAAAATACCATTTAAACGTCATTATGGGTATAAACGGAGACCATTCTGACGTTGAAACGTTTTTCATCATTAAAAACCTTTTGGTTTACGGTAGAGTCGAAAGTTATTATTTAAAATGTGGGCTTGTATCCTTTACATATGACAAAGTTACGTCAATCTGTTGACTACTAACCAGATTAAGTTTTGTTGATTTACACCAAATAAAAGGTTTCATATTCAAACCTGGACATGAATATTTAAGTCCGTGCTAAACTTGTTGAGCAGTAGAGTTCCGATTCAGGCTTTATTGTAGTATGGTCTATGGTGGGATTTCCTAGTCATTTTCGCTTTATGCGGTTCCAAAATGAGACATACTAGTCCTTGAACATGAACCCTTTGTAATTAGATGACTTTTCCATACAGATAAAGCCATAAGTATGGTTAAGGGGTAACAAGAAGAAATTGCTAAAGTATGTATTGTCCCTGAAGGTTCTGGCTCTTACAATTTTAAGAGTTAAATACCCAGAAGAAATGTCGCATCATGTGACATTTGCACCAGGTTTTCAGTGTTTACAAAAGTAAACCTTCAAGGTTGTTTTCAGGATACCAAGGGTTAAATTATAGGAATTATCCCTTAAGGGGCCAATCACGACTGCAGCAGATGGTTAAGGGGTCACATAAAGAAATTGTTAAATCATGTATTGTCCCTGAAGGTTCTGGTTCTTACAATTTTAAGAGATATGACCCATTAGAAATGCTGCATTATGTGACATTTCAACTGGGTTTAGTGTTTACCAAAGTTTACAGAATACTAAGGGTTAAATGATAGGGAATTAACCCCTAAAGCGCCATTCACGGCTGCAGCAGACGACAGATTATGCAATATATTTCATCATTTTCGAAAGAAATAAGGAATGATATTTCATGAGAATCGCCTCATAAAATATCATGCCTTATGTTATTTGACAAATCAGCAAAACTTAAAATTGTCGTCCAATGCAAATTATAGGTGGCGCTTTAAGGGTTAAGAGGCTGGTAGTACCTATTTGTGCTTTATAACACAAGGCAGGTCTTGAGACCTTTGTACATATTACATGGGCATACCTACGTGTACGCAAATATGTGCGAACAACTTTATGTAGCAAGTCTAGGATTATTCAGTTTCAGTAAAACCCGTCTTAAGTCGCAACTGAAAAAAGTAAACCGTCTTGATAAAATGATACACTTCTAGAATGACCTCTAAGAAATGAACCTAGTTTCATGCAATTGAAATACCGCTATAGTCACTTGTGTTTGTGGAATTATAGCTTAATGAAAGTTGAAAGTATTGCAGAGCATTCTGCATTACTTTTGACCTGTATTAAATGATAATCGGTCTTCGAGTGGCGGCCTAAGACAATTTGTTTTTATTGAATTTAAATTAGTTTTTTTGAACAATGCAGCTAATACCAGTAGTTTTTAGTTGCGTGTCTTGAGTGTTTATTTTACCCCCTTGGTTTGCCATTAAACCATTTTCTGCCACAGGGCCTCAAACCCTGGCCCCATACAGAGGTAATACCCTCAGCCAGCCCTCAAGACTGTAGTCTATAAAATGCCTCAGGAACGGACCGGGGTACAAAACTTCCTTATATGCTAATTAATCCATTGGTTTGAGTGGTCTAAAGTCATCAATATTAGTGCTTTGCATAAGTAAGCAGTAAATGCTCTGGCAGAATATTTGAGTTAGACAATGGCTTATCAGCCTGTATGTGGAGATAATCCATGAGCGTTAGCGAAGGGATGATCTTATGTACAGGTGGATAAACATAGTATAACTATTTTATACCACTTACACCAATGTATCCTTGCACATCACGAGGTATTTCGTGCTAAATAAACATATCACGTCAGTGTTTACCTCTCCATAATGCGATAGGTACCAAAATGCCATGGACTGGTGCCAATTAAAGGAAAATGCCAAAATTGTAGAAGTACCATGCTGCTAGCTAAAAGTGAAGGTGACGTCAGGTTTTGCTAAATAAATAAAGCTATCAGTGACTTAGAATCAATAGATAAATTGTGTATTAATCCTATCTACAGGATCGGATTAATACACAAGTGATCTATTGTGTGGAAAGGATTTATTCACAAGTGATCTATCGACTCGTGTTAGAACAAGGTGAGTGAAGAACTTAACATCTTACTTAATAATTGTCAACTAAACATGGCGTCACTGTTTTTCTTGGCTGACAGGACAGTAGTACTTAAGGTCTTTATAAGATGAACACTAGATTGAGGTATGCATTTTATTGGATTTACAGGATATAACAACAGTTTTATATTTTCTGTGCAAGCACCAGGACCCCAGCACCAATGGCCAACCACAGACTTCCTGAAATGAAAAACAAAAGGTAAATTAAGATTTGTGAAAGTAAAATGTAAATTTGTTTCAGGTTATAAAGGATCTGCACTTGGTAAGCAATCCTAGAAAACCAGGCGAGCTAGGACAGCATGGGGAATTTTGATGGCACATTACTAATTTTTGCGTATTTTCCTCAACCTGTTGATTATGTTTTCAGTATAGACCACCATGGTGGTTAACCCTTTGCATACTAATTGATTCTTCCTTCTAATTCTATATAATCGAATTGAGAAGTCTATTGTATACTGAGGGACTTTAGAAATGCACCATTATACATTCACTGGTTTTTTCCACAGTTCTGATTCAAAGAGGTTTCCTTTATCATTTTCTATCCCCTTAAAATGGACCATTATTTGCCATAATTTCGACTTGCTCATGCTGTTCATTATGACGCAAGACCGACGTAAGTGTTTTTCAATAATTGTCGGCTGACAAATGAGAGTTTAATTCAAAATTAAACACTAAGCAAGTAGCCAGATGTCTTAACTAATGGAAAAACATGTACGGTTTCGGTAATAATCGTTCAATTACACTCCCAGGCGCAGCGTTTCTTTGCTTACGTTAGCTTATGTCTTATTTTTCCAACTGCAATAACAGGCGGATGACGTTCGCGCATGCTAGGATACTTTTGTCTTTTATGCAACGGAATAATGAGTATCTGGTGGCACTTAAAGGTTGATGATTTCTGTTCCTTAGGCTACATAAACTGCCAATTACGTCAAAAAGTAAATGACGTCGTTTAGACGAAATGAACGTTGCCAAAAGCCGTAAACTTCATGATTTGAGTTTTTCTTCCCTTTTATTATCGAAAACAAACGTAGGTTCAAAAGCTTTTGCGCTTATTATGTAAGCTATTGGTACACTGACTTTTTGTATTAGGGTTGTCTGAGAATTATCGCGACGTCACGGCAACCATACACCACAGCGTTTCGATTTTTTAATGAATGCAAGCGAAATGACGAGACTTGTCATTTTTATTTTTCATACAATTAAAATATCATTTTTGACAATTACAATTTTAGCAGGTCGTGCGTTTCTTAAGTCCTTCAGTATAGATATCTAGGGACGTCTGGTTATATTAAAATATTATGTCTGAAGATCTCTAGTGTAGACAGTTATGAAATGCCGCATAAATGCCAATGCATGCTAGGGCAATAAGCTATGTAATGCATTGTGTATACAGGCCTTTAGTAGTTAAGGGCAATTTCGGGTATTGTCCACGCGCATCATTCCTGCGGCAGGAAACGGGGAAAGTTGTCTGGGTCCCGTCTTTCGATCATTTTCAAATTCCCATCAATACAGGTCTGAGATACGTTTACGTCTGATGGATATTTCAACATTTTCTGGACAAAATAAAGTAACTAAAATGTGTCCGAAATATCTATTGACCTGGAATTATAAATGATCGTCTCAGTACCAAATAATGATAAAAATAGATCTGGCAAATTCAAACAATATACAATATTATCAAGTTTATACCGTGTATGCAGAATACGAATAAATGTCTGTCACTCTTTGCTTGCAGGGCAGTACAACTGTGCTGATCTTGAATTATGCCAAACTCTGCCAACTTTTATGAATTGTTGTTTGTTTTGCTTTACGTTTCAGTCAACAGCTATGGTCATAGCGGGAGGGTCAATTCACCTAACTCCATTTTTTTCCTGGGTAAGCTTGAAGAAGCGTTTAACTAGTACCGTTTACATACTTTGCTTGCAACCAACAACAACCCTTCTTGAATGAATCAGCGAAAGGGAGAAGAATGACCAAAGAAATTTCATTATCAATCTTCATGAAATTATAGGACCGGGCCAGGATCAAACTTGCGACCACTGGATCTGCAGTCAGATGCCCATCCATAATCGGACACATTACTGACTGCGCTACGCCGATTTGCACATCGCGTTTGAAAGAAGCAATGCTATTTAAATTGCAAAATTTGGTTCTTGTTATTGTTAAATAAAAATAGCATCCATTACCAAGTGTAGTAATTGCAGTGTTGGCTCCAGGGACAATATGCAACATCTTAGACGTAGAGAACATTCTGTCATCGGGGCCAGTTAATTGCCTAGCTCCAGCACTTCGCTTTCTCTTACTGCAGCTCTGTAAATGATTAAAGTTTAATTTATCAACTAAAGTAAAACCTCGAAAGAGATCCAAATTGGTTTTTAAGACCCATTATCTCAAAATGCAGGTCTATTGTATTGCAGAATGCTCGAAGAGCATTTGGTAATAATTGAACTTCATTAAGGTACCATTTTAAAGAGGACAACACCCCTGATGATAAGTAGCTACATTAGAAAGAGCTCTATGAATGATGAATTTTGATACAAGTATTAACACAATCGGGAGTTATGGGCATTTAAAGAATTCAACATGGCCAGAATTTAGCCGCCATTTTGAATATTGAGTTTTCAGAAATTTTTCAACTGCTTACTTTTTAGTTATCAATACTATCACATTATCTGCGTTTCAACAGATATGCAGCTTTATACATAAGGAAATTTTTAAATGATCCATTCGTTTGTCTTTTGATTACGCATGCTTAATTAGGCTGTGTGACGTCACTAAACCTTCAATATGGCCGCTTCCATTACAGTCCATTTGCAAATATTCAAATGCCCAAAACATCCACGTTTTTCAACCAATTTAGAAGAAACTGGTATGAAAATTCGTGGTTAACTATCTTTCATATATAAAATAGTTACCATAAGGGTTGTCATCCCCTTTAAGACCTTTGTCTCGTCCGTTTGAGTGGCCGCTTATGGCAGGTTTTACTGTATCATAAAACGCTGGATTTTGCTCTTGTGACCTTGGCATAGGATGTTTTAAACCACCAAAGCAAAAACTTCTCACTGTGGTCTAAAAGTGCTTTAAAGCAACCTGTTTTGAGACTAAGTGCAATCCAAATTACTCAGAAACGGCACCACGAGCAATGTCAAATATTGCATGGCGATAGTATCACTTGCATATATGTTCTAGATGTACTGGGATTCAATTATGCGTGTTCATCTTATATTCACTTATTCTATCATAGGTTAGACGGATAAAAGAGTTAAAGTTAATTAAAAGCAGCTGGTAGATTCGTTGCAATTGTGTTTGCAGTTATTGTTTAATCCTGGAACAACAACAAGTCAATGAAAATGAAATGCATCATTCTTATCCCCATATGCTACTATAAAAGATAGGGTCCAGAAATTTAGTGGAGGGACGCTACACATGATATTTAGTGTGTTTGTGGTCGGAAGAGAGTGTACAGGCTAAAAAGTACAAGTTGGCAAACTTCTATGCTTCTTTGCTTTTGCATTTAATTGTGTTTAAGTATCACCTGGTCCTTTTATGCTCATGCATTTTGTAAGGTCTTAAAATTGAGATATCTGGAACATTTTCAATTATATTGATACAGCCTGCACATGTAATAACCTGAAGTTACAAACAGAAAATTGGGAGTGCAGTGGTAGACTGTTCGACTCGAGACCGTAGGGCCTCCGGTTTGTGCCTCAGTGTCACTGCGCTGTGTCCTTGAGCAAGACCCAATTAATCCTAGCTTAGTACTGGTTCAACCCAGGAAGACCCATCCCTACATAACTGAAAGATTGTTGATGGGACGTAAAGAATCAAATCAAATAAAACGATCATAAAACTGACGTTTTGCCCCTAGGTCTCTATTTCAGTAAATATATTGTAATTACAGTTGAATCTAGTAAAGATTGGTGCATAATAGAAACGTCTGAAGGAGTTTCTTTGATTTTACGCACCTAGATAGGGTTTTATAAACTTTTATTAAAAATTGCATAGTTCATATTACGAAACCATGTTTTTAAAGACTTTTACTAAAAAAACTGTCCATAAATAGGTTCTATTATCTGAATCCAGTTAGCTCAAAAACTATTTCGAATAAATGAGTATTTTAAAAATACTGCGTTTTACTTTAATGTAGACTTACAATATCACAGCTTGATGAACCACTGGGACACACGGTAACAGTACAGGAGAAGAAAATATCATTGCTGTTGTAGAACTTGAAGACATAGAGAACTGCCCAGTAACGCTTGATACCAGCAACACCAGACTCTTCATTGTCAAAGTCACTGCCCATTAAGTTGCTGTCTTGTTCACAACTGAAATTTATAAGGTTTTGTAATGACAATAAAAACGTAAAGTTTACTTTTTAGAGATAAAAACTCAACAAGTTGGTTTGATTTTGGTGTGTTGTTGCTTTACATCCTAGGCAATATTATTGTGATGTTCGGGACAGTCAGTTACCCAACCTCAATTTTCCCGGGAAAGCTTGAGCAAGCGTTTCTTAATCAGTACTTCATGCTCATACGTTAGCATGTATCTGACAACAACCGTTCTTGAATAAATCCGATAGGAGAATTATCAAAGAAATTACTTCATGATCAAACTCCAAGAAAGTATTGGACCAGGCCAGGATTATATTGCGATCCCTAGACCTACAGTCAGACATGCATCAGTAGTCTGACGTTACTGACTGCACAACGTGGCCTGGTAAAAATGCTGCCTATGGAGATACTAAAAATTGGGTAATTTAGTTACTGAATTAGGCGTTAAAAATAAATTTTCTATACTTTTAGCAATTTTAGTATCTGACAATGGTATACAATTCACTTAAAGATATTGATTCACTTAAAGATATTGTAGATGTGCAGATATAATGATTTTTTTGTTTTCAAAATTAATCAAAACGTTATTTGATCACAATCCCGTTTCACACATGTGTCATAACTGACATATCCCTAGAACCAACTTCAGTGGTATTTTGCTTTCTATGTAAACATTGACTATCTTACGAGGGGCGTTCAATATGTAATGAAAACAGCCCAGTAAATCCCAAAGTCTATACTTACACACTTTATAATTACTTTTATTAAAAGGTCTGTTTATTGGCTAAATAAATGTAAAATTGCAGTTCTCCAGCTCCTTGTCTAATTTACACAAGCCACTTTCAAGATAGGGTATTGAAGTACACTGCGATATGAAATAAAACAATGTATTCAAAAGCAGATAACTATATGAACGAGGGATGTTTACAGTCTGCTTCTTTGTGTGGTAAATATACATATATTGGTGATTTATACCTGCAAGCAATTTTGATATTGCTTCGTATTCTATGAAATACTGAGGCTGCAATTTTGGTTAAAATCCTCCTTGATGCTACATTTTCTGGAATTCCATTGACAGAGTTGTTTTTACGTGAACGAATACATAGCATAAATTTATACGAAACTCATTTGTAACATGTTTTCCAGTCGCTTTGATGTTCATTTGCAAGTAATTAAGCCGATTTTAAAATTTTCATCTTTAATCTCACTCATAAAGTACCCCAATGTACGGCATTTGACATAAGAAAATCGCTTAAAAGAATGCCATATCTGGCTTACACTGTTATTGATCAGACAAAATACCGCGTTTCATCGATGTTTGCATTCGGGTGCATTACTTGGACATTGTAACACGTATTTAGATGTACATAATCTGGCTGGCTACTTTCAACTTTCAGACAATAAAATTATAGGAAACGAAAATGGTATACCACTCAGATGAGATACCCCTAGATATTGGTTTCAGTTTTACTGGTCTGCTGCCTATGCACTGTGTGTATTAAAACTTCGATACAATCAAAATTGTCCTTTTCTGGTACAAAGCCAAATTTCCGATTTTCAAGAACCATGCGTATTTTAGTGTTACGTCCATTGCTTTTAACGACGTCAACGTAATAGGGGGCTACGCAATAAAACCGTTTGCATGAGAAATCGGTACCGGTCAAAAGTTGTATCGTTATAGCAGATAAAGGGGAAATGAGTCCGAAAACCATGGATATGTGATCCATGCATGTTAAATGTTTGTTTTAGAAAATACAGCATGCCTTTCTACCTTTGTTAAAATCAGTCTTTACAACTGGAGAAAAATATATGCAGTGTATCTTCGTGTGCTTTTTAAAGAGTCTGTAACTTATTAAATTTGGTAAGATAAAATAATGTTTCATGCACCATTATAACGGCGTTTTGATCTTTCGTTTGGCATAAGACATAAAATCCTAACGCGTTTGTTGATGGAGTTATAAATGGGTTTTCATTACATATTGAACCCCCTTGTAGTTTGATAAGATCAATGACTGCAACTGAAATGTCTCAAAATTAATAAACATTGAATACATTCAGAACATGAACACCTTGACAGTTTCATTTTGTGGCTTGTAAACAGCACATGTTAACTGTCGCAAGTTGGCTCCCGGTACCGTTGTATGACAGGGTCAAGGATGACGACAGTAAATAAAATATAGTACATATGAGCTGTAACATGATATTGCCAACAAGGTGACGTTTTGAATAGACTGAGATGAGCCTGTACAGCCTCCTTTTAAACTTAGAAACGCCAAATGCCGTTCAGTCAGTAGCTTAAACATAAACTTTCAAGTGACTAGCAAAGGCTCTGGTCAGACCGAGCATATGTGCAGGCTGGTTTTTGGCTTTTGGTCGCACAAAACCACATTTTTGGAAATCTCATGTCACAGCTCCTATATGATTCTTGAAAATACTAGATTGCTTACCCATCATCTACCAAAAACTTGTTTGGGCTTCCGCTAATTGAGGAACCTGAATAAGCTGTACAATCCATCTTGGCAGAGTATTCAGCTGTAAATAATGGTCAATTGGTATATAAGATATTCAATATTGGCAAATCTTTACTATCAACAAATGGTAAGTCAGATAGATATTTTGCAAAATAAAAAAGCCAATTCTTACATCTAAAATACTTGAGATTTTAATTATTGAAACTTAGTTTTCATTTTCTATGTGGTGAGGAGAAAAGGTACCCTCATTTCAAAAAGTCACAATTTTTCTACGATATAAACCACAACACAAATTAACGTTCTTGTCTGTTTGAAGATGTTACTGGCTAGCGTGATGTTAGAATAAACTGCAAAAGTTTTGTTTCCATCGGACTCGTCGTTTTTGCTACTCAACAACATAAGACAAACACTTTTAGCAGGTTAATCATTGAAATTCAGCTTTAAGCTTGCAATTTACGTAGAGACTTTGCACTGCTCTGTACACTTTATTATCAGCGAAACGGCACTGAAATTTTCATCGATTATTTATTTTCACCAGACGTCACCGTCCATCTTTGAGAATTTAAAAAAATATATATAATGCTACCAAATCGATTTTAAACTCTCACATTGAAACTGGAAGTGTACAGTAGTCGTAAAACTTTAATCGCCCAAAATGGACAAATCAAGTTCTGTGTTTGGCCTACAGTGTTCAAATAAAATTAAGTGCATTTGACAATTTTACCTGGAAATACTGGTGAATTTCAAAAATCTCAATTTTGAAAAATGCAACATTTTAAAAATGTGTATAAAACCACCATAAGCAAAATTTAAATTGTTTGGTGTTTTTCAAGGCGGACTAACCACTTTGTAACCACTTAAACGTCAATTTTATATATAAAAAATACTCTCAAAACCATTTTTTCTTTAAAAAATTCGATTTTTGCATTTTTAACCCATAAAACTTTGAAGTAAAAGAAAACTGTTCAAAAACACTGCTTAACATTTGCCCATTAAAATACACATATAAAGGCAAAAAATCATTTCAATCTTATTAGCGTTTGATCAGAAATAATGAGTTTGGAAAGTGACCAATTAGAAGTTGGTTTTAGTATATTAAGCAGCTATTGGTTATGACATGAGCTGCAACATGAGAATTCCAACTATGTGGTTTGTGCGACCAGCAAATGCTCAGACCAGGGTGCGCATACGCACAGTCTGATCAGAGCTTTGATAGTCGCTTGAATAATCTATGAGTGTTAAGCTACTGACTGATCATAATTTGGAGTTTCTAAGCTTAAGAGGAGGCTGCACAGGCTCGTCCGAGTCTACACGTGTCAAAATGCCCTATCGTTAGAATACACAGGTCGCGGCTCGTATATAGTCTACTGTTATGACTTAATCTTCAGTTTCTGTTTCTGTTTAATTTAATTGTGAATATGGTTGACATTTCTGGAAACTGTCAGTTCTAAATTGTTTTGGTCATATATACACTATCAGATTACTTTCATTAGTGATATTCTTGATTGCACAAATTCCTGATTTTTGCTTTCTTAGGAACTTACATGGAATATTTATGGTCCAGTAAAGGGTATCACCTACAGTAGCAGATGATGCAGATGAACCAGGCTGGTTGACAGTTCTTAGCTCTGATGACACAACGAAAGATGGGGTGACTATGTCCTGGGTAGTAACTTACCTGGAATATCTTTGGTCCAGTAAAGGGTATCTCCTACAGTAGCAGATGATGCAGATGAACCAAACTGGTTGACAGTTCTTAGCTCTGATGACACAACGAAAGATGGGGTGACTATGTCCTGGGTAGTAACTTACCTGGAATATCTTTGGTCCAGTAAAGGGTATCTCCTACAGTAGCAGATGATGCAGATGAACCAAACTGGTTGACAGTTCTTAGCTCTGATGACACAACGAAAGATGGCGTGACTATGTCTTGGGTGGTAACTTACCTGGAATATCTATTGTCCAGTAAAGGGTATCTCCTACAGTAGCTGATGATGCAGATGAACCAAGCTGGTTGACAGTTCTTAGCTCTGATGACACAACGAAAGATGGAGTGACTATGTCCTGGGTAGTAACTTCAATGCTGTAATGTTAAATCAATTCTTAGTTGCTATCAAATAAAACTGGTTTATAACTGGTTCTGAAAAGTAAAAGACAGCTTTTAGCATTAACTTCGGAAATATACTAGATGACTTTGTAAACGCATCACCATATTTTTGCATTTTTCTTGCAAACATTTTACACGATGGAAAAAATACTTGCAGGTTTTAATGTGCAACCCAGAATTGGTATGAGTCAGTCGTTTATTTAGCTGCACTATCACGCGACGCTGCTGATGACGTGGCATATGTACATATAGCATCTAGCACCTGTCTGCACAGGTAAATGAAGCTTTTTGATTATGTTTATGTTTAAACTGTGGCATGTATGATACCATATCACCAAAAGAGTTTATAGACTTTTTCTAATTAAAAGTAATTGATAACTTCAATATTTCAAAAAAACGTCAAATTTGAACATCAATTTACAGCTCCTTTTTAGAAACATCTCCATAAGTTACCGTTATGCACGATTTCATTACTGATATTGACTACATACACTGGCAATCATGTGAAAAGGACGTTTTGATGTAAATCATGGCAGGATATCTGCTGTCATGTGATCGAGAACGTCTTAAAAATTATGTTTACGTCACTTGCACAATACAAAAGACACGTGATACAAACGTAACTTATGCATAATTTGTCATTTGTGTATGCCCTTAGCCTCTTCCAAGAATACCGAACGTAAAAAAATCGAAACTTTGAAAGGCTGAAGACATTGAATTTTAATACTAGACTATAGTAATCAGGGTAGGTTGGGTAGGTCGGCATTTTTAAATGGGTGTAATTTTGAGCATACGGAACTGTCAATTAATTTCTTTTTCTTAAATGATGAGTGTGCAATCGTGAAAGAGGCAAAGGACGCAAATCTGTTGAGCCAGGAATCGAAACTAACGCGTGTTAACTTGCAGCTGAATTTGTGTTCTTCAAATTCGACCACCCTGGTCTTAAAACGGAGACTTTTCAATACCTTAAAGTGAATTTACAACCATGAATTTTCTAGGACACACTTGAAGCTAGTCAGACTATGATGTGCAATAACAATTATCTCGTTGACATTCTCAGGGTTTGTGAAATAAAGGATTTAATCTGGGTGATGCGTTTTCAAAGTCCTTTAGTATATGTTGCCTGTTAGAGTAAGGGGCAAATAGTTGGACCCGAATAGGGATAAACAAAATGTCAACCCTTATCTGGATACAAACTGACAATATTCTGATCTGTTAAATTTGGAAAAAAATGAGAAAGTCTGATGGCAGCAAAAGCATGTAAAATTATCTGGCATTCAACGAGTTAATGTTCCTGCTGGGGAATAGATAGACTTACCATACGTAACGTTAGTCTCCTTAAATGAGAGAGCGTATACATGGGATTATCATAGAGTGAATCCTCTATCAGGATTAGAGAGATTGGCTAAAATGGGCGGATCCAGGGATTTGTCCGTGGGGTTTAGGTCCATCTGACCATTTTAGTCAGGCTTATATTACAGGGGAGCCAATGTATGCAAACTAATTTTACAGGGTTCCAGGGGTCCTGCATTTTCCAGGGGATGGGGATCTAATTGCTTATTCTCTATAGAAACCCATACAATCTGCGAGTTTTCAGGGGGTCTTGTCCCCTCTTATTAACGCATGCCTAAATTGATACAGAAAATAACCAATGGGAAGCATCTGGAATGTTATCTGCTTTGATATGGGAGTTCTGAATAGTTACTGTCCTGCCAGCCAAGAGTGACAGTGACGTCGTGTTTTGTTTACAATTGTTAAGTTAAACATTAATTTGTACACTCCATTTGAGCTAATGAGAATCGATAGATCACTTGTGTATTAATCCACAGGATAGAACAAATACAAAAGTGGTATATCGATTATCAGTCCCAGATAACTTTGTAAACAAAACATGAAGTCACTGTGACTCTTGGCTGGCAGGATAGTAACTTACTTTGCGGCAAGATTGTTGACTGCTGTCCTATCAACTCCTCCAGAAGGAAGATCATTACACTGAACTTCATAAGAAATGGCACTGGTACCAGCAAATGTATCAACACTACCAGCTCTGTTGGAGAACCATACGACAATGGCATTGTCCTGGAAATAAAATTTAATCATTGTAACAGGTTGATTTTGCACGCCTCGTTAGATTTAATATACTAAATGTATGCACAATAAGTTTAGCAATTGTTTTGTACGGATGAACCCATCCACATCTGATGTCAAGTTTTATTTGCTGTCATGAGGAAACAAGCGCCGATCATCTGACAAGAATTTCCATTAAAAAATAGGGAATTACCAAACGCAGCGGCCGTGCTAAAGTGACGTTAAGTTTTAAGACTAGCGGGTAACGTAGGTATTTCTGATCATTGGGGGAGGCAAAAAACATTTTCAAGCGATTGTTTGATCACTGAAAACCCAAAATACATAGCAAATGCTGCAATTTTCTGACTTCTCGGAGAAATAAAGAAGCACTTTTTCACAAGTTGACGTTTTTATTAATGCGTTTACGGTATCGCCTTTAAACGGCGTTTCTAATTGTTTTTTCTTGATCCACATTGACAAGGAAAACCGTTCGATGCCTTCCAACACATTCAGACAAATACTGTTGAATGAAATATCTTCATGGCTACAGAGCACGAGCCGAAAGACGAAATCTAACGTGACCGTTATCTCGCAAATGCGTCGCACTATTTTCCAGTAACTTAACGTTTTAATCAACCATAGGATGATTTACATTGTAAGCCTATGCCATCTTTGTAAACCGAGTCTGTTGAATTGAAACGCCAATTAAAAAAAGTTAAATCAAATGATGACTACGTTTTGACGTCATTGATGGCAGCTGACTTTTTCAGCATGAAACCTCACATCTGTCACATAACCAATAGTTTTTATAGGCGTATGATGCATGAGGAAGATGCAAGACTACCAAACGAACATCACATGCTTATCATTTTAGCATTGCTTACAACGAGTGTGAATCTTGCTTACTGAACCGTCATGCAATTCTTGCTCTCCCCAAATGCCTATTTAAAGGATGGCGTCTGTAAATTCGTGGTTTCATTTGCCTTAGATCCAGTTATCGTCATTGCAATTGAAATTGTTCGATATTGCACAAAGATGAGCACGTAAAGATGCGAAACCTAAGAAATTGCTTAACTTATTGTGCATAGTATATATTTTAGAAATGATATCACGTAAGTTTCGAATAAGGATGGAGCTTTTGTCTTGAAGGCATAGAAATTTGAGCAATAATAGGTACCACTTATGACTCTTTAGAGGTCATACTGGGCAGATCAAAAGGACAGTCGTAATGAGGTGATAATGACTTCCCTACAGGGGCAATAAAGCGGTCCCATGAAGGGATTAGATAATTTATGATAAAATATTGATCTTTATCTCAGTGAAAGGAATTTTGTTGTATACAGGTAATTCCCCACTTGAGGCCCCTTTCATTTTGTGAGATATTGAAATTGTCCCTTATCAGTTAATCCTTTAATGATCTGTATTAGACAGTAATCTATGCCTTTAACATTTTGCAAAGCTTACCAGATAATCAAAGACACAAAATTACTGTAGTACCAACCAAGAGTGACAGTGACGTAACATTTGCTTACATTTGTTAATTTTTTTTTTACATGAAACCTGAAACTGTTGTTAAATCCTGTAAATCCAATAAAATGCATACCTTAATCTACAGTGTTAGTCTTGGAACACCTTAATTACTACTGTCGTGCCAACCAAGAGTGACAGTTTCGTAATATTCCGTTCACAATTGTTAAGTAAAATATTTACTTACACTCCACTTGAGCTAACGCGAATCGATCACTTGTGTAATAATCCTCTCCAGCGGATAGGATTATTACACAAGTGATCTATCGATTATAAGTCTTTGAATAGTTTGTAAACAAAACATGACGTCACTGACACTCTTGACTGGCAGGACAGTAGCAGGTCAATGGCTTGTTATATTTGATTGCTGGCAGAGAGCTTTATTGAAGAAAAAAAATCAGGCCACTCGTGGCATAATGCCAATTTAGGTTAACATGGAGGTGCAGTGATTCATTTACAATTTGAGCTAATGGGTGCTGGTACTCGCTGTTTCCCATATCTATTGGTCCCACTTACGAGTCCAGAACACTATTTTTGATGACAAATCTGCGATACCATTGCATCCTGGGACTCGCTGAAATAAAACCTTTGCATCAGAGAAAAAAATATGAATAAAAGATGCAGGATGCGCAGGTAAAAATCACTGGGTGCATTGCCGATATCTTCTAGGGCATAGGCAAAACGTGCAAATTAAAATTACATACCACAATATATTCAGTAAAACCCGTCTTATGCGGCCACTCAAAATATACAAAGCAAAGGTCTTAATGGAAAATGGTAGCTTTATGAAGGTCGAAAGTATTGCAGAATGCTCCCCTTGGAGCTGCATTACTTTTGACCTCCATTAAGCGATAATCGGTCTTGACAACCAATTGTTTGTGTTCTTTGAGTGAGCGCTTAAAGACATATGCGGCTATTTCCAATGCGCACCTTTTCCGCGTCTGCAAACGGGGAAAGTTGTCTGGATTCGGATCAACACAACTTCCGATATTCTTATGTCATATCCGTGTTCCGACATTTTCTTCGCAAAATAACTAATTAAAGTGTGTTCGAAATATCTACTGACATCTTTTCAGAACTGATCGTCTCAGCACTAAAGACAGATAAATGTAGCTCAGTCGAAATCAAACGATGTACACAATAACTCTGGTTACGAATACGATAGTGGCCGAGTCTATACTATTTGTATGGTTATTTCGAGCGGCGCACGACCTGACCTCGTGGCCTAGTGGTTAGTGTGTCTGGCTACAAAGCCAGAGGACCAGGATCGATTCCCGGATGCGCAAATATTTTCAGTGTGTTTTTTCTTTCTTTTTAACATTTTAATGCTAAATTACTTCATATACTAGTATAATGGCATCATCAAAACGACCGAAATGGTCATCCCCGAACTTTTTATATTGAATTACGCATGAACCTATGGGGGTGGGGTTAAATTTGGCCCTCTAGAAAGAGAATTAGTTCGGTGACCAAATTTTTATTCTTTTTTCTGAAAGGTATTATAATAGTCCATGAATTAAAAATAAATTTTCAAGATTTTCAATGTCAGATTTTTTGATACATGATTTATTCTAAAAACAAATTCCATTTTTTCGACGAATTGCCAAAATACATCATGCAGTATCTTAAAACAGCATGGGATAACAAGTAAACATGCACATTTTCTTAAAAGTTTGAGGTCATGGGCAGTAATTTAAGTTAAAAGAAAGAAGCTGGCTGAAGATTACAACCGTTTTAGCTCGATAATTAGGACTAGTGTTATTATTATATATTTCTTGAAAATTGGTCAAATGCTGTAAACTTCAATATGTGATTCTGAAAAAAATAAGCACGGTGACATATCCTTTTTAATTCAAAAATGGATAGCCCATGCATAAAACAAACTGTATGCAAAGTATTAAAAATATTTCAATGTGGGAAGTATTTAGTAGCATATGTCCTTAAGCCAGGTTCTATTGTACTATCCTATCAGTGTCTTCATTGTTTGAATTTTCAAATTAAAAGCGACGATGTAAAAAGGGTTTCACATTCTCTACAGGTTGAATTAATAGATACGGGCAGGTTAAACTAAATGAAAATGAGGCAGGTTAAACTAAATGAAATACAAACCTACGTAGATATATTCTTTGTTTTTGTAAAATGATAAGGCCTGTAAAATATCTTTGATATCTTCAAACAACGGAAGAGAACGTTTAAGTTAAGAATCACTCCTAATATTCTTAGGCCTTACTTTCTATATCATATTAATGATTTAGGCCCAAGTTTCGTGTATGCCTATAAGGATCGATTGTTAACTAGTTTTTATACACTTTGACGAATGATACTCGCATGCAGCTGGCAAGTGTATTTTACCTGAGAGCATCCAGTTATGTTACTTTGTGCACCACTTGAAGAAACTGTACATTTCACAGCTGCCGAGACACCTTCATCCTGGACAGCAAACACGTGACTGTAGACGCCAACATTTGGATTTTCTACTTGGACAGTCCCATCAGGCAGACACTCTGAAATAAAAATACCGTCTTGGTTCTTGTGTGCGTTTGTTCATGTATTATTTTGTTTGTTTTATTTTGCTTGTTTCGTTTTGTGTATAGCATCAATGATGTCAACGTCTTAACGGTAAACATGGGTCTGACAAAGTTGTTTGACAAGCATTAAGGCAGCATCTGTAGCTTTAATTAGTATCGTTTATTTCAGAAATAAATTCAATTTTCGGAAATGTTCATGGAATCATGAATACTCCCAGTCTCTCGCGAAGTAAGTGCGGTCTGAAGTATAATTGAAGATTATTTTGTCACCTTTGAAGTATTCAATTCTTGTTAGCAATGGACTTCTGTCGTGCCAACCAAGAGTGACATTGACGTAATGATATTCATTCTACAACTGCTAAGTAAAACACTACCTTGTACACTCAACTTTGCGCTAACGCGAATAGATAGATCACTTGTGTCTTGGTTTAAACATATTTATTTCACAAATAGATACATACATGTACAATAATTACAAACATTATAAATAGGATTAGAACGAAAGCAAGAGCTTATTTAGTTCATCTCCTAAGACATAAATATATTGTACTACATACATGGCATTTAATATTTCAAACATGAAGTGGTAGCAATATAGTAACGAGGATGTAAGAAAAGATGAGATAGTATGTAGAGAAAAGAAATATATCATGAAGATAACAAAGATAGAGGTTGGAAATGCAAGAGGTTGGGTGGAAGGGAATTGAGCTCCGGGATGCAGCTCAGTAATTTAAATTAACTACATATAATAGTATGCCTCCAAGCTTCCAGGAACATATTTACACATTTTATTACTGGAGGGACACTTTAGTGACGTATTTGTACTTAGACTAGAATATGTTAGTTTGTTTCAAAAAGAGTTGTACTGCTTCAAATATGTCACCATTTGCCTGTAGAGAGAGTGCTATTACCGTAGAGCAGAGTATCCAGTGTTGTTGCACAGAAACGAGAAACAGTTTGCATCAAAGTAATCCTTTGGTTGTTGTAGTTTGGGCAGTCGAGAAACACTTGTGTCTTAATCCTATCCCGAGGATAGGATTAATGGATAATACACAAGTGATCTATTATAAGCCTTGATAACTTTGTAAACAAAACATGACGTCATTGTCACTTTTGGCTGGCAGGGCAGTAATGTGTCGTGTTGGTAACTCTAAAATTTTATAACGATGTTTTTACACTTTTACCCCGACTCTCTTGAAATAAACAGGCGTTGTCATGGTCTAAAGATGTGCATTTGGTTTTTATATAGTCCTAAGCTTATTTTTTCCAGGATGTGAAAAAGAAATTTTTGACCTCAAGGCTATCAATGACTTATTTTAAAATGCCTATAAACATGTAGGTATAAATAATCCCTACAATTTTAAACAAATCTTTATGAAACATTTGCACGTGCTAATGTCATGGAATGAAGATAAGGAACTCTTTGTATAAAATTCACATAAAGTGGATTCTTTTGTTGGAAAAGACAAATTAACTTACTCGTTTCATATTAATGTGATAACGTGACATGCGATTTCCAACAATGTGGCATTTTGACAAGTTAAGACTCAGACGAGCCTATGCAGCCCTTTTAAAGCTTAGATTCTCTACTGACTCTAAATAATGTTCGGTCAGCTTAGCACTCATAGAATATTCAAGCGACTAGCAAAGGCTCTGATCAGACTGTATGTGCAGGCTGCTCTGAGCATTGCTGGTCGCACATACCACATTGTTGGAAGTCTCATGTCGCGGCTGAAATGGACCAACGCATTCTTATTGCTTGAATAGAGTGGAGAATCCACATGGGTACACACGGCGTAGAACCACGTGATTTCAAAACAATGGCAGATACAATTGAAAATCTGCTGATTCAGGTAAGACCTTGATTTTTCCGTTAATATTGGTCAGATCTGCATTGGGTTTGATGTGGATACCCCAATGACAAAAAGCCCATCGTATGTGACTTTCGGACAAAGATCTGATCGAGTTATTGGCGAGCAACATTTTAAATACGTCGCTAAAAATTAGATGGACACGTTTTCATTTTGCAATGGTAGCTGCTTCAAACTCCATGCACTTTTGATCAGTTTTAACGGGAAAGAAACAAAGAAATTCTTACCTGAATCGAAGGGGTTTTACAAGTATCCGCCACCTTAATTCTGTAAAGTCACGTGATTCACCGCCAAGACGTTTGAAGGATTATAGAAGATGTAAAATATATACATAAGGGATTCTTACCATGGACGAGGTCTGCAGTGCTGCCTTTGACTGCTAGAGCCACAACTACGATCAAGGAAATGAACATCATTCTGAAATCTGAACATTTTATCATGAAAACATTGCTTGCATAAAGTGCTTTTAAGAAGTCCCATTTTAAGCGGCATAAATCCTTGCCTCACGTGGAAGTAAAGCACGAATTTGGTAGCGACTGCTGAAGCGTTATTATTGGTATGGCTTTTTTTATTAAATGATATGGCTATTAAATTGAAATCGAAAGGTTTTAAATATAAGTTTTGTTGAAAAATTACAAGCAACGGCATTATGCTAAAATGCCGAATTTTAATAGCTAGAATAGTTAAGTGGTTACTCTTTGATTTTGGTTTAATGCCTTACCTGCTGGTCAAATTTGGTCATGTCGGGATGGTCAGTTCACCTTACCATGCTATTTTACTGAACCGGCTAGAGAAAGCCGCAAACATAGTTGCAACGGACTCCTTGAATAGAGGGAGGAGAAGGACCGTATAGTTATTGCATAGTTACTCGTTGATGTAAAGTAGATTATAATATAAATCAGGCTGTACGTCTTAGTTTGATACATGATGAAAACTGAAATGTTTGCATGTTGGGTAATTGTTCAAGGGTTGGTTGGCGTGTGGATTTTTCAAAATCCAGACTTTTCAAATAAAAATTCAGAAAAACATTAGTGGGTCAAACAGTTCGGATCAAGATCAGGATCTATATATTACATTGGGCCTGGGATGGGCCCAAACTGTATGCAAAGGTGGCCAGACGACATTTCAAGCAGGCGTGATATTTGTCAAAGATGTTAATACCATTTTTATTTCATAACTTTCATTACAATAGCTACGTTGACTGCTTACAATTTTTACCAACAGTTTGTGGCCCAATATTAGGACTGCTCTGGATTTAAACTGCTCGACAATCTGAGGTTATTTAAAAAATGCGATTTTGAAGTACAAAATCGGAAAATTAAAAAAAAAGCATACAAGTGACTCCGTATGCAGAATTAAAAAACAACAACTCCATAAATAAAAAAAAAGGAACTCACTTACCTGCCTCACACTTAGTGCATGTCAATCCACTGAATTACCGAGAACTGTAACGCGAGTCTCTTTTATACCTTCTCGCTCTTCCCATGCACGAAATACATGATATTCTCGTAAATTGATAAACTCTTATAAGATATATTCTGTCTTAAAAGTTGTCCTTTGTTGAAGCAACGGGCTAGATCATTTGGGCTTCCTCGCGGCAAAACCTGTCTTCGGGGTTTCCGACAAAGCGAATTTCAAACCAGTCTCCTCAGCTACAGGGACTAGCTAGAAAATTGAAATTTCACTTGTAGCAAGTTTACGTATGATACTTTCCACAAAACGAATAACACAGGCGCTGATCAGACTGCGCGGATGCGCAGGCTGGTCTGCGCCTGTGTTGTTCGCAACCCCCCGAAGACAGGTTTGCTTGCGTCGAGGCCCATTTATCAGTAAAATTGAGCTAGCACATGAGCTTTTGGTATTCTTAGCATTGCTCAGGCAAGGCTGTGCAAATGTGCAGATTCAACAGCCTTCATAAGCATGGATATGGATGAAGACTATGAATAACATTGAGACCTCTCGACCTCTTAAGCATTTTCTAGAGGCATTTGAGCATATGCGATAACTACAAGAATCTTGTTGGAAGACCATTTTGTGACTTTTCCTTTCCTTGAATAAAACATTATTGTGGGGCGGGATGGTATGGGGTAGAGAATGCTCTTAAAAAACTTAGTCTGATACAGGTTATCTTTAGTACCTACAACACATGTTTTGAATGAGGTGGTTAAAATGTAAACAGTGCCATCAGAGTTAGACTAGCTACAGGTATATGATATGACACATTGATAAAAATTGTTTAAGGACTGGAGCCAGACTACATCATAGCAAATCCTCATATCAGTTGGTCATATGCAGTATGGCTTTTTAAGTCATCACTTTTACTAGGTGTCGTCTCCTGTAAATCTTGAAAACAGTTTGGACCCAGATCAGGCACAGACGATTTGACACAATGACGGTGTTTCGTAAAGACTTTTGACCACTTTTGCGAAAAAGTCGTTTCTGAAAAGACAAAAATCACGAAAAACATATTCAGCGGACAAAAGAGTTAAATTAAGTCTTATAGGCAAGTTAATACAGAATATGTCACGAGAAAACGTACATTCGTGGTATGTGACAAGGCAAGACTGAAGCAAGTCAACTCAATGACACACACTGTTTAGACTACTTAATAGTATGGTTAGAGCAAGTATAACTGCTCTTTTTTCTAGAGAGCGAACAACGAAGGCATTGGTCAAACTGTGCAAATGCATCAGACTTGTTATACGAATCATCATATTTGTTCATTGATAATAGTATGGAAGCGTGGGTAGTTTTCAGCACGTGTAAATCATAATATTACGCTTGCCCTGCTGAGCCTAAAAAAGTGTAGATCAAGACCAGCCTTCAAAAGATACAGCTGTAGCCTATCTGCTGGGTCCACATATACTTTTTCCATTCAGTCGTAGGGCCTGGGCCATTTCCCGAATCACTCTATTACACTGTCGGATTTTCAGAAATTGATGCATTATATAACTCTATTCAGCAGGACATGGGTTATTTTTGAATGCGGACTGATTTATAATAGGGTCTTGTTGCGAGAAAATATGATGATACGTGTATTATGTGCGAACAACGTTGATGAAGACGAGCTACTGTCATGCCAGCCAAGAGTGACAGTGACGTCATATTTTGTTTACAAAGTTATCACATACTAAGAATCGATAGATCACTTGTGTATTAATCCTATCCTGTGGATAGGATTAATACACAAGTGATCTATCGATTCGCATTAGCTCAAGTGGAGAGTTCAAGTCACGACGTCACTGTCACTCTTGGCTGGCAGGGCAGTAGTACAGTAACGCAGTTTGACGAATGCCTTCGTTATTCGCTTTCTAGAAAATAAAGCAGTTAGACTTACTCTAACCATACTTTCAAATAGTCTAAGCAGTGTGTCATTGAGCAGGCTTGTTTTTACAAACCACGAAGATACGTTTTCTCGTGACATGTCCTGTATTAGCTTGCCTATAAGACTTAATTTAACTCTTGTCAACTGAATATTTTTTCTTGATTTTTGTCTCTTCAGAATCGACTTTTTCGCTAAAGTCTTTACGAAACACCGTCATTGTGCCAAATCGTCTAAGCCTAATCTGGGTCCAAACTGTTTTCAAAGTTATCAGCAGACGACACTTAGTAAAAGTGATGAGTTAAACAAGCCACCCTGCATATGACCAACTGATATGAGGATTTGCTATGATGTAGTCTGGCTCCAGTCCTTAAACAATTTTTACCAATGTGTCATATCATATACATGTAGCTAGACTAACTCTGATGGCTCTGTTATGATGCTATGATACTTTTATTGTCCTTAAAATTTAACAAGGATCAAACCACCTCATTCAAAACATGTGTTGTCGGTACTAAAGATAACCTGTATCAGACTAAGTTTTTTTGAGCTTTCTCTACCCCATACTATCCCGCACCACAATGATGTTTTATTAAAAGAAAGGAAAAATCACAAAATGGTCATCCAACAAGATTCTTGTTGTTATCAAACATGCGCAATTGCCTCTAGAAAATGCTTAAGAGGTCGAGAGGTCTAAATCTTATTCATAGTCTTCATCTACATCCATACTTATGAAGGCCGTTGAATCTGCATATTTGCACAGCCTTGCCTAAGCAATGCTAAGAATAACAAAAGCTCATGTGCTGGCTCAATTTTACTAATAAATGGACCTCGACGCAAGCAAGCCTGTCTTCGGGGGGGGGGGGGGGTTGCGAACATTACAGGCGCAGACCAGCCTGCGCATCCACGCAGGCTGATCAGCGCATGTGTTATTTGCTTTGTGGAAAGTATCATATGTAAAACTTGCTACTGGTGAAATTTCAATTTTCTAGCTAGTCCCTGTAGCAGAGTAGACTGGTTTGAAACTCGCTTGTCGGAAACCCCGAAGACAGGTTTTGTCGCGACGAGGCCCAAATGAGCTTGCCCGTTGCTTAAACGAAGGACAACTTTTAAGACGGAATATATCTAAAACGAATTTATCAATTTACGAGAATATCATGTATTTCGTGCATGGGAAAAGCGAGAAGGTATAAAAGAGACTCGCGTTACAGTCCTCGCTAATCCAGTGGATTTACAGGCAACAAGTGTGAGGCAGGTAAGTGAGTTCCCTTTTTTATTATGTAGTTTTTTTAATTCTGCATACTGAGTAAATTTGTATGTTTTTTTTTTCATTTTCCAATTGTGTTCTTCAAAATCGTACTTTTAACCTCAATTTGTTGAGCAGTTTAAATCCAGATCAGCCCGATATTGGGCCACAAACTGTTGGTAAAAGTTGTAAGCAGTCAACGTAGCAATTGTAATGAAAGTTTATGAAATAAAAATGGTATAAACATCTTTGACAAATATCACGCCTACTTGAAATGTCGTCTGACAGCCTTTTGCTTACTGTATGGGCTCATACCAGGCCCTTGGGCCCATACCAGGCCCGATAAAATACAGGGCCTGATCTTGATCCGAACTGTTTGACCCACTAACGTTATTCCTGATTTTTTTTCTGAAAAGTCTCGATTTTGGAAAGTCGACAAACGCCAACAAAACCATGAACAGCCTTGCAACAGCCAAGCATGCAATCGTTTAAGTTTCCACCATATCAGCCTAAGGTATAGTCTGATTTATATACTGAGGGAAAAAAGTTTAGCATAGTGTCAAAAATATGTGTTGACAAACGTTCATAAGAACGATGACATTAACAGGTTGAAATTTCACATAATGTAAAGTCTGATTGTATGCCCCCTCGCTGAAACGGCTTATCTGGCAATAGTGCGAAAAGTTTTCGACTAAAAGTTTCATTTTTCTGTCAAATGTTTAGATCCAAAAGTAAGAAAGTGAAAAATGGTTTGGAACTGAATGTTATGTTCACCCTTATCGTACAGTTTTAGTTGAAAATCGTATTTATCCAAATTAACTCCCTTTCAATTGCATTACGCTTGAAATTAAAATGCTCAGCAGATCAAATCCTCACTATGATGTCGGATTTTGTTTTTTTGACCACTTGCGGTAAGCCATTAGTTCATTTTCAAGCAACTGACATGTTTGCGAACCTGTCAATGAAAAAGATCTAATGCTTCAAAGATCGCCAATGGGAAACCCCATTATAAATAATTGCTAAACTTTTTTCCCTCAGTATATTATACATCACCTTCTCCTCCCCCTATTCAATGAGTCTGTTGCAAGTATGTTTAGCGGCTTTTTTAAGCCTGACCAGGGCAATAGCATGGTTAGTTGAACTAACCGTCCCGACATGACCAAAATTGACTAGGGTGTAAGGCATTAAACCAAAATCAACGAGTAACCACTTAACCATTCTAGCTATACTGAAGGACTTTAGAAACGCACCACCAGCTTAAATGCTACTTGATGTCAAAAATTGAATATTCTTATTATGTGAAAACTTCGTCCAATAAGAATTGAAATATGTTCTTAAAAGGGTATCCTTTGGAAGCAAAGACTGCACCAAAGAACTGAAACTAGAGTGTGCATATTTTCTGGGCCAAACTAGCTAGTTTCTGCCATTTAGGCTTCATCAGTGACCCTCTAATAGTTTCAAAGTTCCACAATGAAACCCATGATCCCAAAGGACAAGAAAATAAAATCTACATTATAGTGAAGGGCAGGGAGACGTTCTACCGCCGCCACACAGTCCCAGTCACAAGCTGTGGCTTATGATTGCTGTGACGTCGCGATAATTCTGAAACGGCTCAAATTCAAAAAGACACAGAGTACCAATACCTTCCATAAAGAACGAAAAAAAAATAGAACCAATGTTCGTTCTCGAAAGCAAAAGGAAAAAAATAAATCAAATCATGAAGTTTTACACCTCTGGCAACGTTAATTACGTCTACATGACGTCATTGCTTTTTGACGTAATTGACCGTTTATATCCTAATGATCAGGAATAATCAAATTTTTTATTGCCAAAAGATTACTCATTTGTCAGTTGCATAAACAAAAGTTTCGCGACGTCCGCGAACGTCACTCGTCTGTTATTGCTTTTTGAGATTTTATGATTGACGTTAGCAAAGAAACGCTGCGAGTGGGAGTGTAATAAAACGAATTTTTCTAAAACCTTTTGTGTTTTTCCCATACTCAAGACATCTGGCTACCATCTCAAAGTGTTTGTTTTTAAGTTGAATCAAATTTACAATTGTCAGACGACAATTGTTGAAAAACACTAACGTCGGTATAACATCAGAATGAACATCATGAGCAAATCGAAATCCTGGCAAATCATAGTCCATTGTGCAAGAGGATAAAACATGATAAAGTAAACATCCTCAAATCAGCCATGTGGAAGAGGCGGTGAATGCAAAATGGTGCGTTTCTAAAGTCCCTCAGTATATTAAAATTCAGCATTTTAGCATATTGCCGTTGCTTGTAATTTTTCAACGAAACTGATATTTAAAACCTAACGATTTTTTCAATTCCATAGCCAAATCACTTAATAAAAGGCCCAAACTATATATACGGATGAAAACGCTTCAGCTGTCACAACCAAATTCGTGCTTTAACACCACGTGAATTGTTAATGCATGGGTTTACGCCGGTTGAAATCGGACTTCTTAAAAGCTCTGTATTTATGCAAGCAATGTTTTCATGATAAATTTTTCAGATTTCAGGATGATGTTCCTTTCCATGATCGTAGTTGTGGCTCTAGCAGTCAAAGTGACCACTGCAGACCTCGTCCATGGTAAGAATCCCTTATGTATATTTTTTACATCTTATATAATCCTTCAAACGTTTAATCCTTTGTATCCTGGTTATTTTCCACATACATAATAACCCATTTATGCCGAATGGAATTTCCCTCTCTTATCAATCGAACCATTTTATTTCTGTTTTAAGGGTTGTTAGGTGGTAGTTTTCATTTTATTCAAATTTTGATAGAACATCATGTAAGCGAACAGTGGTGACCCTGATCAGACGCCGCATTTTGCGGCGTCTGATCTGGGTCTCGGCTTTTTACCCTACATGTTATGCTTAAATGGGTTCAGCAATAAGAATGTTTCTACTTATATTAAGGGGTCACCGGTTAGCACTTCCCAATTGTAATATGTTTTCGGTCCCTGGGGATTGTTTTCACCTTGAAAAACGGTGCAGACTCTAACGATATGCCTCGGTATGCGTCTTCACTGTTTGTCATTTCATAAGTTATGGAATTTCCGGAACACACTTTTGATGGGTACCTGCATGGACCGCAATGCGGAGCTCTTAATGTAATGCAATCGTCTTTGGTTTGTTCTATTCGTCCCGACCATCAATTTTTCAGCTATGTCGGGACGGGTAATCCAGGGTTGAACCAGTCCTAAGTAAGGATTAACGTATGTCTTAAACACACAAAGCACTGACGCCTGATATCACATTTCCTTTTTGCTTAATATAGCAATGCAAACATGACAATTCAAAGAATTTATACCACCTTTAGCAACTTAAGCATGAACTATCTCGTGATATTCAAGGCCTACACTGTAGGTGGTATAAAATAGTGATACCATGTTTGTACACCAGTACGTAAGATAGTCCACGAGCTTTAGCGAGCTTTAGCTTTATCTCCACGTAAAGGCGGACAACCCATGGTATAACTGTTATTTATGTCATCCACCACTTTGTATGAGCTTTTTGATATGAAACGAGCAAGTTATTTTTTTCTTTTCCAACAGAAAGGAAATCACTATCTGACTTTTATCCAAAGTAGCTCATTATCTTCATTTCATGGCATTAGCACATGCAAATGTTTCATAACGATTTGTTTAAAATTGTAGGGATTTTGAACTCGATACATTGCATACATGTTTATAGGCATTTTAACATGTCATTGATAGCCTTGAAGGCCAAAAATGTCTTTTTCACATCCTGGAAAATATAAGCTTAGGACCATATAAAAACCATAATCAAATGCACATCTTTAAACCGCGGCAAAAACACTTTATTTTCAAGAGAATCGGCATAAAAGTGTCAAAGCCATCGGTATAAAATTGAGAGTTGCTAACACAAAATACCTTGCTGTCCTGTCAGCCAAAGGTGACAGTGACGTCATGTTTTGTTATCGGTTATCAGGGACTTATAATATATCACTTGTGTATTAAGCAATTAATCGTCTCCTCAGGATAGGATTTAGACTGACATTCAGTCTCCAATGCCAATTTCATTTTACTTCATATAATTCCTTCAATCCTCTCTAATAGCACTGACATTGGAGACTGACAGACTTTGCTTCACTACTGACTGTATTTGAGTCAGCTATTTTTAGCTTATCAGCAGTAGTCCATTACTGTTGATGTTTGGTGAAACCAAAACTAATTGATTAGACAGGGGGCATTAAGATAAAGATCAGATACTGCCCCATTCTGTGTTATAACAGTGTTGAACAGTGGCATTTATTTTCAAGTTTATTCTAAAGGGAGTCTGTTGTAGCTTTTTGCAGCCAACTGGATATTTTATGTCATCTGTTGATTTCTTTTATAAAATCATCTCTTCAGAAAAATTTCTTCAGGAAAACCATCAGTGTGCTAAACAGTTGAATCCAGATCAGACAAACAGTTTGGATCCAGATCTGGCCTGACTTTTTGTTTAGCCTGATTTTGGTAAATGGTCCAAACTATTTGCCGAGATTATCAGCTAAAGGCATAGAAGACAAAATCGTTAAAAGATGTAGTAAGTTTAAACGTTTAGACAAGAGGTAGAAAATAAACTTTGTGGTAATTTTTTTAATAATTGATATATTGATAAATAAAAATGAAAAATGTGTAAGGTAACATTTTTTTTTCTTACAAGACTCAACTTTTTTCCGAAGTCAATAGCCTAAGTTGCAAACAGTTTGGATCCAGATCAATCCAACAAAACGTTGGTCATGATCTGGACTCAAAACTGGCATTTTCAAAAAAGAAACTTTTGCATTAATTTTGTTTGTTTTTGTTGCTTTACGTCCCATGTCAACAGCTATGGTCATTGCGGGACGGTCAATTCACTTAACCACACTTTTTCCTGGTCAGGCTTGAGCAAGCGGTTAACCAGTAATTTGTGCACATACTTTCGCTTGTAACTGACAACAACCCTTCTTGAATAAATCAGCGGAAGGTAGGAGAATGACCGTAGAAATTATTTCATGATCAATCTCCACGAAAGTATGGTACCGGGCCGGGATCGAACTCGCGACCCCTGGATCTGCAGTCAGACACCCATCTGTAGCCAGACACGTTACCGACTGCGCTACGCGGCCCGGTCTTTTGCATTAAAGCAAAAAAATCTATAAAATAAATATTAATAAGTAAATAGATAAATCTCTTATTTCGGGTTATCCTATATTGAAGATGTAACCGGAAACAAGCAATTTTTTTTTATTATTTTTGGCACAAACAGTTTGGACCTAGATCAGGTCCTATCCATCAAAATGGGAAGTCTGATCTGAGTCTAATAGCTTGTCACTCTGATCGCATTCCTGAAAAAAAAACAGTTTTACAGTTTTAAATTCTTTTACACCGCATAACAAAAACGTTGGTCCTGACCTGGACCCAAACCTTTTGACACAATGATGGTATTTCTTAAAGAAACCTTTGCAAACCGTTTGAATCCAGATGAAGCAGCTAGGCCACACAGAATGTTTACTTCTGTTTGTTTGAATCGATTCATTACGTCCTAGTGAACAACTTTTTTATTATAATGTCGACACTGATCCCCCTGGGTTGAATCGATTACTAAGCAGGATTTAATATGCCCTTGCTCATGGACACAATACAATGCCGCAGTTGAGGCTCAAACCTGCAACCCCAGAATCTTGAGTCAAAACACTACCACTGGGCTGGTAACTGCACTCCCTATAAAATGTTGAGCCTGATCTGGACAAAAAATGTTTTACACTCTGATGTACGTTATTTGTATGACTTCTAAAAGATTTTTAAAGAATTAATTTAAAACTAGAGGACCTGACGGCCCTGAAGCGCTCACCTGATCTCCTTAATAATGTTAAAATAGGTCAAGATCAACTACAGCTTATAATGTGACATATTTTGTTTTATGGGGGTTGCGGCCATTTTGGTCAAGTGACCTAAAACAATCTAATGAATACTCCATCAAACAGCCCAGTGATTTCTGAGGAAAAGATGTTTAGATAGGTATGTGACAGTCCAAATGAGTGGCTTTGAATAAAAGGTCACAGGTCAGCTTGACATTTGGTACTTATATAAAACCCTTGTCCCATTAGGTTAAACATTTCTTGCAAGTATTATGATTTCAGCCTAAACAGTTATAGAAAAATGAACATTTCAAGATTTTTCCCATAAAAATGCATTAAGAATCAAATTTGACCTTTCCATAAAGTAGGTCAAGGTCAACCTAGATTCATCATTTGTGCAAATCTGGTAGGGCCCACATCCCCAATGCTACATACCAAGTCCCAAAGCCATTGTATATGGCCTTTTGGTTCCAGAGAAGAAGATATTTAAAGGGTTTTTACCATATATGGGTGCGGTGGCCGTCTTGGTCATGTGACCAGTACAATTGGTATAAATTTTGGCTAACCTATCATAAAGAGTCTTCATATGAAATTTGAGTTGAAATGGCCTAGTGGTTGGTTAGAAAACTATGTTTTAATGTGTTGATGGGACTCCAATATGAGCGACCTTGGCTGAAAAGACAAAAGTCAACCTTGAGCTTTGAAACTTATTTATAGCCATTGTTTCATTTGGTTTAACATATCAAGTGAGAATAATGACTTGGCCTCAACAGTTTTCAAAAAATGAACTTTTCAAAAAAATTCCCATTTAAATGCATTAAGAAGCAAATTTGACCTTGACGTTAAGTAGGTCAAGGTCTACTTAGGTTCTTCATTTGAACAAACTTGGTAGGCCCCACATCCCCAATGCTACATACCAAGTCTCAAGGTCATCAGCCTTCTGGTTCTGAAGTAGAAGATTTTTAGGTGTTTTTTACCATATATGGGCGTGGCGGCCATCTTGGTCATGTGACCAAAATATTTTGCATACATTTTGGCTTACTTATCATATGGAGTCTTCACATGAAATTTGAGTTAAATTGGGCCAATGGTTTGTGAGAAAACTATGTTGAATTATATTGATGGGACTCCAATATGAGCGACCTAAGCTGAAAGGTCAAAGGTCAACCTTGACCTTTGGAACTTATTTATAGCCATTGTCTCATTAGGTTAAACATATCAAGTGAGAATAATGACTAAAGCTTCCACAGTTTTCAAAAATATCAACTTTTCAGAAATTTTCCCATTTAAATGCATTGGGAAGCAAATTTGACCTTGACGTTAAGTAGGTCAAGGTGAACCTAGGATCATCATTGGAACAAACTTGGTAGGCCCCACAACCCCAATGCTACATACCAAGTCCCAAGGTCATCAGCCTTCTGGTTCTGGAGAAGAAGATTTTTGAAGGGTTTTTACCATATATGGGCGTGGCGGCCATCTTGGTCATGTGACCAGGCCCATTTGAACAAACTTTCGTTCCCCCATCCTAAGGAGTCTCCATATGAAATATGAGTTCAATTGGCCCAGTAGTTACAGAGGAGAAGATGTTTGAAAATGTTGACGGACGAAGGACGACGGACGGACGGACGCCGGACGCCGGAGTCACTGGTATACTAATAGCTCACCAATGAGCCTTCGGCTCAGGTGAGCTAAAAACAGCAGACAGCAAAAAGCATCTATAATTAATTAACCAGCACGCATAAGAGTTATTTTATACTATTTTTCGAAATTTGTACTTTTGTTAATTCCATAAAACTGATATAAATCTATGCGATATTGCTATACACAACAGACACAACTTAGATAGTGCTAAAGAAACGGTTACTCTGGCCAGTTTTATCACCAAGAAATCTGCATGAAATTGTTATAGCTATCAGATTATTTGTTTAAGACACATAAACCCATTACTGTCAGATGAGATAAATGATATCTCAGGGGAGGTCCAGAGCCTTTGCAGGGTCAATAAGTCTCCTTCTTCAGCCTTAGAGAACTGAAGTAATTCATAAAGTGAAATATATTTCATAGATATCTTTAAAATAAAAAAAATATAAGAAGGAGACTTACATAAGTCTAGATAGGATTAAGACACAACTTATCTATTAATTCGCGTTAGCGCCAGTAGTGTTTTACTTAGCAATTGTATAATAAATATTACGTCAACGTCACTCTTGGTTGGCACGACAGTTGTCTATTGCATTCCAATTTGCTAGAACAAGAATTGAAGACTTCAAAAGTGTCAAATATTTTACTTCGAACTTCACTTACTTTGCAAGAGACTGGAAGTATTCATGATTCCACGAACATTTCCCTAAAGCTGCATAGTCTGTAAATTTTGATCATTAAATTTTAGAACTAATGTTTCTATTTTTAAAGAACACAGTAAAAAAACTAAAATTCAGGTATACATTTTACCAATTTCGTAAATCTTAACAAATTATCAGTATCAAAACAACAGCATTTATGTTAAAATTAACTGTCTATAATTATTGGAAGGACGCAAATAATTACCAACACACCTGTTTTTATAAGATAATTCACATTTCTGTGCAGTTTTCAGCTTTACTGAACAGATTTATTGTGAAAACGTAGCTTATTTCTACTTTACAAATGATTTAAAAAGAAAATAAAAAAAATCGAAAAATGTTCATAGTTGCAGACTTAGTCTCTTTAAATTGAATTCATTTTTAGGTAAAGCTGCAAATGATGTCTTAATGGTTGTCAATTCATGTATACCGTTTAAGACGCTGATATCATTGATGCTATACACAAAACGAAACAAACAAATTAAAAGAAACGGAACAAAACAACAAACGCACACAAAAACAAGACGGTATTTGTTATTTCAGAGTGTCTGCCTGATGGGACTGTCCAAGTAGAAAATCCAAATGTTGGTATCTACAGTCACGTGTTTGCTGTCCAGGATGAAGGTGTCTCTGCAGCTGTGAAATGTACAGTTTCTTCAAGTGGTGCACAAAGTAACATAACTGGATGCTCTCAGGTAAAATACACTTGCCAGCTGCATGCGAGTATCATGCGTCAAATGTATGTAAACTAGTCAACCAATCGAAGTAAGTAATTTGCCAAGATCAGGAATCATACAATCAAGTACCACACCTGACCCAGGTAAATGGGAAAGTGACAAACTCAAAGGTAGACACCACAAACGAGAGCCAAGAGGTGAACCCTTACCCAGCAGGTGACCACAATGCACATATAAAAAGACGCTCACAAAGGCATAGCAAACACAAGACAGAAAAACATAAAAGATTGTTGGGAGTATCAGCATTAACGAAACTTGAGCCTAAATCATTAAATGATACAGAAAGTAAGGCCGAACAATATTAGGAGTGATTCTAACGTAAACAATCCCCTCCGTTTTTTTATCAATACGATTTGAAGATAACAAATATATCTGAGCTGACTGGTCATTTTACAAAATCTACAGAGAATATCAAACGAAGGCCATTTTTTCATTTAGTTTAGCCTGCATCTGTAAATTCAATCTGTGGAGAATTGGAAAGCACTTTTTACTTAGTCGCTTTTTATTTGAAAATTCAAACAATGAAGATAATATATCACAGTAGAACCTGTCTTAAGCGGCCACTCAAAGAACACAAAGTAAGTAAGGGTGCAAAGATCAGTAATCGATACAATCGAGTACCACACCGGAACCAGGATAAAAATGGGAAAGTGGCAAACTCACAGTAGACACCACAAACGAGAGCCAAGAGGTCAGCCCTTTCCCAGCAGGTGACCACAATGCACATATAAACAGACACGTACAAAGACATAACAAACACAAGACAGAACAAAAACATAAAAGATCCACAAAAGAAGTACCGCCTTGAAACGGTTTTCAAGACCGATTATCGCTTAATCAGGTCAAAAGTATTACCATACATTCTACCTTCATTAAGCTAGCATTTCCTATAAAGACCTTGGTTTCGTATATTTTTGAGTGGCCGCTTAAGACGGGTTTTATTATATATATATTGTGGTGTCTAATCTGAGCCCATGCCCTAGATATATGATGTCGGCAGTGCACCCAGTGATTTTTTTGTTTACCTACGCACCCTACATCTTTTGCTCATATTTTTATCTCGGACGCAAAGATTTTATTTTCAGCGAGTCCCAGGAAGCAATGGAATTGCAGACTTTTCATCGAAAAAATAGTTTTCTGGACTCATAAGTTGGACCCATAGATGTGAGAAACGGCGAAACCCAGGACCCATTAGCTCAAATTGTCAAAGGACCTCGGACAGTCTTAATGAAGGACTGCCCATAAAAATGACCAGAATAAAGTTTCAAAGAAAACGATAGTTTTTCCATCAAAAAGATAGTAAAGTTCCTACTAAAGATCTTGCGTAATAGATGCGTGCGTACGTTTACACCTGAATGGCTACAGTTGCTCCCTTTTAATTAGTTCAACTGAACTCTCGAATTAGCCGCAAAAGCGTTTTTCTCATTTGACAAGTACCTACTTAAAAATATGGATTGAAAACCCAGTTTTTGCTATTCAACATATAGAAAATAGAAAAAGTTTTACTGAGGTGCTTTCCCCCCCCCCCCCCCCCCCCCCCCCGTGACCAAACTAACCCTTTTGCATACTGTTGTAGTTTTACATTTCATACATCATATAAAAACGGCACGATTGGTCACGGAGGGGGGGGGGACGATGTCAAAATGCTCAAAAACATCTTCTTATAAATACTTATCCGGAACTTATTTTGTACAAACCTGTAGGTAAATCAATTTACAATGGCATGTATCAGGGCTTTAGTTATGATTGCGTACCAAGTAATTAATTGTCTAATTTCTCAACCAAACTTATGTTGTGGGTACTCAAAAGAACCGTCGCAATGAGACGCTTCTTTTAAGCACCAAAATATGGGTTAAATCTGATGATTAAAAAAGTATTAATTACTTCAAGCTCAAAAATTTTGCTCATCTAGACTATAACTTATACAGTGTACAGGTATGATACACCTCAGTGAACATTTCAAACTGCCTGAACTCATACACAACAGGTTATTGTCAAAAGTTATGGACAGCACACTTATTTCGAAGAAGCTATGAAATCTTCTCAACCTGAATCTTATGCAAACGCATCACTTTCGTCGCAAGTTTTATGCCCCAAACATTATATCTCCATGTATTTAGGTAATTACTTGGTGAAACTTTGACTTTCTGTGAAATAAAATGTGGTAACCAAAAATACCCCCACCCCCTAAACCCTAATGTCCTGGCATAATCATGCAATATTTTCAAAATATTTTTATTTTGCTAGGTACACTTAATGTCACGGTTTTATTTAAGCACAAAAACATAGTTGTCAGATATCCTAGCAACAGGCTGTCAAAATTTGGGCAGATTGAATAGGAGACTGTCCGAGGTCCTTGCCAAACCATGCCGTTGCATACCGTCTCCTTTCATAAACGAACCGTACGCGCATCGTCATCGCGCATGGGTGTATTTAACAGCGAAGCAGGAAACCTGGCCGTGGTAATCAAACTATTGCTTTGGCAAAAGTTCAGGGACTCATCACATAGCAAATATTTTTTTTCTTTTTAAAGGAGGGCTTGCCCAGTTGAAAAACAGCATGTGCACCTTGTTGGGAACACCTCCAAATTGGGTTATTGTTTACACTGCACTAAAACTACGTCACAGACGAACATTAACAATAGTTATTCAGTCGGTGGGTAAGATTCTCTTTTAGAAAAAAGAAAACACAAACATTTTTCTTAAGCGGCACCTAGCACCGTACACTGAAGGACTTTAAAAACGCAAAAAATGAAATTAATAAAATTTTCTTATTTTCAATGTATCATTTTTTTTAGTTTTGGCAACAATGAACATCAACACGTCAGCAAAACATGTTTTTAATTTCATGCCAAAATTATGAATAATAATCTATCGAATACCCTTAGATTTAAAAGTTGCAAATTGAAATTTGTCTAGGAATCAGACGTGATTTAAAGTAATTGTTTCAAAATATTTTTATTAAAAATATGGATACAAATTACCCTCGAAGCCCTTTTATTTGTCTGGAACTAATGATAGCCAGCCAGAACGGATATCGTCGATGCAAATATCGTTAATACACTTCACGTAAGTTGCCGTCTTAACGTTAGGTCGTCATTTTTGGTTATCCAGACCTGCCTCAATATTTAACTGTCCCTGTAGTCTGATAACGATCTCTGAGGGGCTGTATAGTTTATCGCCTTTCCCAAAGGCCTAGAACTTTTCAAAGTCATTTCATATTAACATCCCATATAAACATATTCCTAATTTGTTGCTAGTCTATAGGCTGATGCTAAGTTCTGATAATCATACCACTCTACTGCAGACAATAACATTTATAGAGTAATGATCATAACCATTTGGAAAATGAAGAAATATTATTACAATATTTTACGTGTATTAATGACCACTTTTATTATCAGACTGATAGCAATTCTATATAGATTACTGATGGCAATTATAATGGCCCACTTCGAATCGAAGTTTGGTTCCTACTATAGTAAATAAAGTTCAATTCGAACATCGATAGACGCTACTATAGTGACGTCATGAACCTACTAAAGATCAACGGTGGGTCAGAGCACCGTTACTCTAGTAGCTTATCTGGTTCCCTCCTCTAGACCTATCTAGAAAGATGGGTTCAAGATCTATCAATAGCATCAAAATGTTTTTATTTTACAAAACAAATCCTTGATGTGTTCTATTTGCGGTCTCTCTTATTTCGTAATTGTTATTTAGAGTAGTCTGTGCAGTTAATGCACACCCTTTTTGTCTATGATGAAGAATTGAGGTGGGACATACAGGGCTATTCACTTTGTTTACTTGACAACTAATTAAAAGGGAGCAACTGTAGCCATTCAGGTGTAAACGTACGCACGCATCTATTACGTAAGATCTTTAGTAGGAACTTTGGTTAGATTCGAAGTGGGCCAATATCATTCCAATTGTGCCAGATGGTTCATGTTTGGACAATCGTGGCATGATTAATAAAGTTATAAAACTAAATCTGCAGTGTTTTTATACATGCTTATGTACAAGCTACATGTCAAATTGACCCAGAAGTGTATGCGACACGCCATGATCCCAAAATATATCCTCACACCAAATTTAGGATTCCTACCTCAAATTATTTACAGATATGCTCTGAGCTCGACCTTGCTAGAACAGAAACCAGAGGTCAAGGTCACAGTGACCTGGAAACATTTGGTGACTCTTCAGGTTCCAAGATGTATCTACATACCAAATATGGAATGCTACCATAAATAAAACAGGCGATCTGCTGTGGGTGCATTTTTTCAAGAACTGACTCCTGAGATCAAGGTCACAGTGGATGAAAACAGTGAGCGACATTCCATGACCACAACATAATTTGGGGGTTAATATGGCATATAATATGAGACATGCTCTTACAGGGTTCGCACAGACCTGGAAAAAATTGGTCTTGGTCCTGGAAAAAAGTGTCCTGGAATTTTGTAAAATCATCCTTGAAAATATGTATTAGTTTTTGAAAAATATGAAAATACAACTAGTCCTTTCAGATTTATGGGATGCGCTAAAAATTGTGTGAAAATCGCAAAAAAATGAATGAAAATCGCTAGATACACGTCAAAGAACGAGGTGCAACTCGTACTCTATTCCATTCAATTTGTGCGGTAGTCCTGGTTTTTATCACCGGTGTCAGAATCAAAGAATCGAGTGCGCCCATTCATTTTGCCGCTTCTGACTGAAAAAAGTGCACTTTAAAACATTGTGTTATACAAAATTGGGAAGAAAATTGAGTCCTTGAAATAAAGTCCTGGAATAGTCCTGGAAAAGTACTGGACTTCTGTTTTCCCATTTCCCATTTCTGTACGAACCCTGTCTTAACTTGCTGTCGGTGAGTTGTCTTGTCGTTGAACTGTTTTGTTCCCATAACCACGACCGTTATGCTAACAGTTTGTTTATATAAATAGACAAACCAGGTAGAGGGCTTATATAAATAGACAACAAACCAGGTAGAGGGTATCACTAATCCGACACAAATGCTTGCGGCGAGAACGCTGCAAGCAAAAATAGACAATTGCTCCGTATATACACGATTGGGTAATAAAACAAACCATTAGCCTGCTAATGGTTTGTGTTTTTATCTCAAGACCAGTTCCATCTTGATTCGAAACTGTTACGTGATAGGATTTCTAAAATGAGCCGTGATATGCGATTTCAACACTGTTGCATTTTTGCAAGTGTAGACTCATGAGAGCCTGTGTAGCCTCCTTTTTAAGTTTTGAAACTCCAAATGATGTTCAGTCAGTAACCTTACAGTCATAGAATATTTAAGCGACAAGCAAAGGCTCTGACCAGACTGCGCATATGCGCAGGCTGATCTTAGCCTTTGCTGGTCGCACATACCACATTGTTGGAAATCTCACGTCGCAGCTCAAATATATTTTAAAAAAATCAAACTTAGCGTGCGTAATCAACCTGTCGCAATGATAAAATTTTATTTCCAGGACAATGCCATTGTGGTCTGGTTCTCCAACAGAGCTGGTAGTGTGGATACATTTGCTGGTACCAGCGCCATTTCTTATGAGGTTCAGTGTAATGATCTTCCTTCTGGGGGAGTTGATAGGACTGCAGTCAACAATCTTGCCGCAAAGTAAGTTAAAACTTCATAAAGCCCATATATACTGAGCGAAAAGTTTAACAATATACTTTGGGCATTCACAGTTTAGAAATAGGATTTATTTTATATTGTTATATGACTGGAGAGAATCCTGTCTCCTGATTGGCCCAATTTGTCTTCATAAGTCTTTATGTCTACCTGAAAACTGGTCTAAACTGGCTCAGAAGGTGATATAGGATGAAATTCAGCTCCAACTAGTTTCCAGAAGTTAATATTTTTGACACTTCTGCAATATTACCCTCTAGAGGGCTAAAAAAAAGCATGATGAGTGTGAAACTAGCATGTGCTGCATGAAATTGACATGATTTGCTGTTTCACCTCCCAACAGGTAAATTAAAGACTTTCATGAACTTTTACAACAGTTTTGTTTTGGTTTGTTTGCTTATTTATCTTTGTTTGAATAAACAAACTGTAAAATCAGTTTTAGATTAACATTTTATATTCCCCTTTAAGAGAATTAATATACATTTGTAAATGCAAAATACTAAATTATAATATTTTAATAAAAGTTGCTAAAACTTGTGAGAAAGTCCTTAGTTGTCTTAGATAGAATGTTGAACATGTCTTTAACAACAAAAGTAAAAGTAGCAAAATTTTCATTCTTAAATGAAAAAGTCATATAACATTACAGTTATTGACTTCAATTTCGGTAGACATAAGGATTTATCTACCCTTAAAAGTGATATTCACCTTGGCCTAGCGGCCTCGGTGAATTATCACTTTTTCGGGTAGATAAATCCTTATGTCTACCTCATTGAAGTCAATAATTGTATAATATCAATAATATATGTTGGCAAACGTTTCTGAGTACGATTGCATTAACCGATTGACATTTCACATATTGAAAAGTCCGATTTTAAGTCCCTTTGCTAAAACAGCTTATCTGGCAATAGCGCAAATAGTTTTCTGCTAAAAATCATTTTTACATCAAATGTTTAGATCTAAAAAGCCAAAAAGTGAAAACCGGTTTAAAACTGAACGTTCTGTTCACCATTTTTTCGTACAGTTTTTAGTTGAAAATCATTCTTTTTCAAATTACCTCCCTTTTAAATGAATAGTGTTTGAAATTAAAATCCTCAGCAGATCAAATCCTCGCAATGAAATTGGAATTTGTTTCTTTTGACCTTTTGCGAGTAGCCATTAGATCACTTTCAAACAGCAACTTGTTTGCGCACCTGCTAATAAAAAAGATCTTAAGCTAAACAGATCGCCTATGGGAAAGCCAGTTATAACTAATTGCTAAGCTTTTTTCCTTCAGTATATCAACGCAGATAATATTTCTTGCGCTCCCCATCTGTTATATTCACATATCTTTTAGGTAAAGTTAAACATCTTTAGCAAGACGGAGTATTCACTTTATGAAAATCCCTGGATACGCCCTGGCATTTAAGAATCTTCATATTATGTATGGCGAGCTGATTTAATCCCCAAAAATAAAATTAACTATATGCATGCCAGGTTATTTTACATAATTTTGTTGCCATCTGACTTGTCAATTTTTCCAGAATTTCTCTGACTATCAGAGTCAAACAGTGTAGATCCAGATCTTACCTAACGTTATGTTGGTCATGATCTGGATCCAAATTGTTTGCAAAGAGCATCAGCAAGATAATATAATTTGCCCCTTAGACTAGCAGACAAATAATTTATTATTGAAAGACAGTGGTGCTAAAACTGTAGGATTTGTCTTTCATTTTTCAAAACCAGTTAAATAACAACTGAGTGTAATTTTGAACATTACAGCATTGAGGTTACCACCCAGGATATCGTCACCCCATCTTTTGTTGTGTCATCAGAGCTAAGAACTGTCAACCAGCTTGGTTCATCTGCATCATCTGCTACTGTAGGAGATACCCTTTACTGGACAATAGACATTCCTGGTAAGTTTCAATAGTGTTTCCAAACCACGCCCAGTCTATCACTCAAAGTCCTGATTTTGTATAACTGAAACATGTAACACCGACTAAGTACTTGATAGTCCCACAATTAAAATGGCACGTGTTCAATCCCGCGCATTTAATCAGAGGGTTTCCTTACATTTACTGTTTAACTCTATGCATTTTGTGCATTTATTATACATTTTGTCGACTGAATATTTTAAGTCATCTTTTTCAAATCTTTCAGCAATATCAGCAAAGTGTCAAACAGTTTGGGTCCACATCACGCTCGACCGTGATTGACTGTGGTTAACTTGTACTTCTTTATTCCTTGTAGTACCTATTGTGATATTCTTTAAGAGTGTGCAAAGAATTTTCAGCATTATCTTAAAATATCCAGAAGTGTACTGCCTGTATGTTATTGGATCTAACTAAGGCTATTTATTTGAAATTCGAAACGTTTCTTCCATGCAAAGAATATATTTACACGAGCTATTAAATTCACTATTCTATAATAGTATCAATTCGCTTTTAAAAAAGCAGTCTACATGAATATCAGATCTGTTGAATTTCTGGGTACAGACTTTACCATATTTGGAACTAAAAGTTGAATAGGAACGGAACCAGATAATATTCATAAAATCCGAATAATCGATGATATAAATGAAAGCTGCCAAATATATACGCTATGAAAGCGAGGTACATCACACCCCAGAAAAGGCAAAATAATGGTTTCCAACTTATGTAAAAACTCTATTAAATGAAACCTTGCAATTTGTTTTGGCCATGTCTAAACCCCAAATTGGGCTTTAAAGTACATGTATTAAAAACTACCTATATTTAAAGTTCTGCAAGATAAATCTGACTGATTTGTTCATAGTAAAGGTTTCTCAATATTGAGTTGTCATATCTACCAATTTACAATTTTATTACAGCTGAATACTCTGCCAAGATGGATTGTACAGCTTATTCAGGTTCCTCAATTAGCGGAAGTCCCAACAAATTTTTAATAGATGATGGGTAAGCTATCTAGTATTTTCAAAGAGAATGTTATGTACTATCAGTTTGCTGTCGCCCTTGGTTCTGTCACACGTTAAACCAACCGTACCAAGAGCCATCTCCAGACAGTTAACAATTAGTGATGTTTATGACCCACAAAATGAATATGTCAAGGTGATAACAGAAAGCTGATCCTTTGATGAATGTATAGAATGTTTATAAATTTGTAGAGATTTCAGTTGTAGTATTTTTTATTTGAAACGAAGTCTTATTTTCTAATAGAACGCAAATGCCACTAAAGTTGGTTCTAGGAATATGTCAGTTGCTCCACTCTATTCACGTGTGAAATGAGATTCTGATCAATTTTTTTTTGAAAAGAACATTTCATCATTACATCTGCACATCTACAATATCCTCAAGTGAGTATTATACCATAGTCAAATACTATTTTAAAATTGCTAAATGTGTTTTCAATGCCAAATGTAGACTAAACGTACATGGTCTTCAGTGTCCCCATAGACAGCAAATTCAATCAACTTGTTTGCGTTTTTATAACTTTAAAGTATTAACTGCGTTTTCTTTTGCTTTACAAAATCTATTATTTCAGTTGTGAACAAGACAGCAACTTAATGGGCAGTGACTTTGACAATGAAGAGTCTGGTGTTCCTGGTATCAAGCGTTACTGGGCAGTTCTCTACGTCTTCAAGTTCTACAACAGCAATGATATTTTCTTCTCCTGTACAGTTACTGTGTGTCCAAGTGGTTCATCCAGCTGTGATATTGTAAGTCTACATTACAGTAAAAACGCAGATTTTTTTAAAAAAAAACTCATTTATTCAAAACAGATTTTGGGCTAACTGGATTCAAATAGAACCTATTTATGAACTATGAATTTTTAATAAAAGTCTGTAAAACCTGTTTTAGTGCAAAAAAGATACGTCTTAAGACGTGTCTTGTATGCACCAAAATTTTATCTTGGATAAGGATTTGGTTATATATTGCCGAATCTCCCTTTATAATTAAAACTTTTACTTCAAAATAATACTTTGTTCCTAGGACTTTGAATTTACTAAATTCAATTGAACAATATTTACTCAAATGGAGGAATCTAAAGGCAAAACGTCAGTTTTCTGATTTGTTAGATTCTTTACGTCTCATCAACCATCTTTCAGTTATATAGCGATGAGTCTTCCTTTGTTGAACCAGTACTAAGCTAGGGTTAATGTGTTTTGCTCAAAGACGCAACGCATTGACGCTGGTGAGGCTCGGACCAGTGGCCCTAAGGCCTCAAGTCGAGCACTTTACCACTGAGCCAATGCACTCCCAGCTTTCTGATTGTAACTTTGGGTTCTTACATATGCACATTGTATCAATGTCATTAAATATGTTAAGATCTCAATTTTAAGACCTTACAAAATAAATTGGCATAAAAGGACCAGATGACAGTTAAGAACAAACAAAAGTAAAAGCAAAGAAGCATAGAAGTTTGCCAACTTGTGTTTTTTAGCCTGTACAGTTATCCTACTACCTTAAACGCATTAAATATTACTTATAGCGTCCTGCGCTAAATTTCTGACCATATCTTGTATAGAAACGTATTGGGATAAGAATGCATTTAATTTTAATTGACTTGCTGTGGTTCTAGGGGCAAACAATAACTGCAAACACAATTGCAATGAGGGGAAGGAAAGAAAACGAATCTACCAGCTGCTTTAAATTTACTTTAGTCTTTATCCGTCTAACCTATGATAGGAGTGCATATCTAGTCTGGACTAAAGATGAAGACGCATAATTGAATCCCTGTAAATCTAGAACCTAAATGAGCCGCGGCATGAGATTAACAACAATGTGTTATGTGCAACCAGCCTAGGCTCAGACCAGCCTTCCCGTACGCGCAGTCTGATCAGAGCCTTTGTTAGTCGCATAAATATTCAAGGACTCTTAGACTACTGACCGAAAATCATTTGCAGTCTCTAAGCTGAAAAGGAGGTTGCACAGGCTCGTCTGAGTTTACACTTGTCAAAATGCCACATTGTTGAATCGCGTGACATGGCTCAAAAGCAAGTGTAACTATCACAATACTATAACTGTGACATTACTATGAGTAGTGATTTTGATTGTGGTATGTCTCAGAACAGGTTACTTTAAAGCACTTTTAGACCACAGAGAGAGTTCTTCTTTGATTGTTAAAACATCCAATGCCAAGGTAGCAAGACCAAGATACAGTGTTCAATGATACAATAAAACCTGTCGCAAGCGGCCACTCAAATAGACGAGACATTGGTCTTAAAACAAATGGTACCTTAATGAAGGTCAATTATTGCAATACAATTGACCTGCATTAAGCGATAATCGGTCTTAAAACCAATTTTGGTCTTTCGAGGTTTTACTGTTGTTAAGTAAACTTTAATCGTTTACAGAGCTGCAGTAAGAGAAAGCGAAGTGCTGGAGCTAGACAATTAACTGGCCCTGATGACAGAATGTTCTCTACGTCTAAGATGTTGCATATTCTACCTGGGGCGAACACTGCAACTACTACACTTGGTAATGTATACTATTTTTATTTAACCAATAACAAAAACTATATTGTGACAGCAATATAGCATTGCTTACCATTTCAAACACCATATGTACTATACGATTCTTTAAACTGGGCGGCATAGCGCAGTCAGTAACGTGTCTGGTTATAGATGGGCGTCTGACTGCAGATCCTTTAAACAAAGGATCATTGACATTTGCTATGGGTAAATGCCTATGGTTTTCAGTAAAAATAAAAGTTTGTAAATCGTCCCTTTCTTCACCTTGAAGCTACCCTGACCTGAGTACTTTATGGCTGTGAAATCAGTTTTCGATATTAAATGCTTTAAGGATGTAAAATTTTGGCTAGAACAATCAGTTTTACATTAAGATATATAGAAATCCGAAAACATTTTTTAAAATATCATTCCCCCCGTGTGCCAGCAAAAGCTTTTGCATGTATATGTGTTACCATATTTTACACATTGTATGGAAGTGGCTTACTGGCACACGGGGGGGGGGAAGATGTTCAGCAGCCCAAAAACCCAGGGCCTAAGCCCATAAAATGCCTTTTCTACCAAATAAGAAATTAATGACAGTAATGAAGTTCTCTAGAACCAACCTCCTAAATTGCTTTGTATTCTGTGCTAGTTTAATATAAAGTACAAAAGATTAAAAGTAGAATTAGCAAGGTCTTATGCATTTTTTCATAAGAAAAAATCTCACTGTTATTAAATGACACATTATTTTGCAAACGTCCTGTACCTATATATTTGCATGCTAGGGAATTGTTCATGTTTTTATTTTCGTCTGCTGATTTTCTTCAAAATTATTTTTTTTTTAAAAAATAAACCACCCAGGACCACCATCAGAGTGTCAAACGGTTTTGATCCAGATCAAGACCGACACTCTGTTGGTCTTCATCTGGGTTCAAACTGTTTGCAAAAGCCTATTGGCAGAGGACAAAATTATCCACTGGCATGCAAAGAGATATAGCAGGTAAATACTTTATGCCTCGGTTACATTTGCCACGGTCGTCGTACGATTTATTTGTCTACGATTTTCTCTACGATTTTTTCGGCATCGTAGGCGGCAAAAAGCTACGACGTTTGTGTTTACATTGCCTACGATCACCTTACGATTTCTTTCGGCGACAAACTAGGACAAAACCTTGCAGAGACCTTGCGGACATCGTACCACAATCGCAAGGTTATCGTACAATCATCGTGTCTTCACGACCTCCCTATATAAATCGCACGATGCTCATACGATAACCTTGCGGATATCGCAAGGCTCTGCAATTGTCGTGTAATTATGTGCATGGATTTAAACGGCTATCCATGTTCATTTTTGCTTTCCATTTGAACTGTGTTTCAAAGTCATAAGTCATAAATCGTGCTATGAAGAGGCTCGTGTTTTAGTTGAACATGGTCCCAAGGTATGGAACAGCGTGATACGTTTGTGTATATTTTAATGCCAATTTCTAAGTTCTGCAGAGTTCATAAAGTTTAAATCACAGAATATTACAACCCCCTTTTTATAGTACACTTTTATAATTCGAAAAGTATCGCTTTAATTGAAAATAGAAAGATGCTTTCATGCAAACCAAATATTTATGTGTCTTGATCCACATCTGAATTAAGGGTGAGGTTGGCGCCGTTAAACCGGTTTAAGCCCTCCAGTAAAATATTTTACTGACCATTCCAAGGCGGTACTTCTTTTGTGGATCTTTTATGTTTTTGTTCTGTCTTGTGTTTGCTATGTTTTGTGCGCGTCTGTTAATATGTGCTTTGTGGTCACCTGCTGGGAAAGGGCTGACCTCTTGGCTCTCGTTTGTGGTGTCTTCTGTGAGTTTGTCACTTTCCCATTGGTATCCTGGGTCAGGTGTGGTACTTGGTTGTATCGATTCCTGATCTTTGCAACCTTATTACTTTAATTGTATCAGCGTAGACTTGAACGCTTATTATGGTTTTATTCAGTTTAATCATCAAAAGGCACTCTACGGCCAGCAACACGCAAAATCTTCATCATAAGCAAAAATGAAGTTGTTGCATGCGGCCAACTAAAGTACTGACCAGAATGCGCTTTCTTCCTGCCGGCCTGGTCAGCACATTGCCATTCGTTATCAGTAAAATATACTTAAACGCAAAAGTTTCGCAACTCTGACTAAACTGCTATTTCCTTTTTGAGCCAAATAGTTTACTCCATGATTTTGTGATTAACAAGTCCAATAATTAAACTGGTTTAAGCCCTCCAGTAAAATATTTTACTGACCGTTCCAAGGCTGTACTTTTGTGGATCTTTTATGTTTTTGTTCTGTCTTGTGTTTGCTTTGTCTTTGTGCGCGTCTGTTTATATGTGCTTTGTGGTCACCTGTTGGGAAAGGGCTGACCTCTTGGCTCTCGTCTGTGGTGTCAACTGTGAGTTTGTCACTTTCCCATTGGTATCCTGGGTCAGGTGTGGTACTTGATTGTATGGATTCCTGATCTTTGCACCCTTACTTACTTTTGTCGTCCAAACAACATGAAAATCAGACCAGTGAGACTTACGATTGCCAATCTTCGACAAGAAATGTAAAGCAACCCAAATTTGAAAAGTCCAGAGTTACAATACCTTACATTTTATCGAGTCACAGTGTTACACCACCTTAAATTTTATTCGGAAAAGGTGTTTAACCGTTATCTGTTTTCAAAATCAGAAGGGCAGACAAATCCAAGCAGGTTATTTTATGCATTTTGGTAACGTTCATTACGTCAACGTAAAGCCTTCAACATTTGACGTAATTGGCCGTTTAAGCGCAACTGAATATCAACAATCGAGATTTTAATGTCACAAGTGAAAATCTTCAACATATTGCATAGAAGACAGAAGTATCGCGCGACATAACGGAATAACATGAACAATTTTGATAAATTAGTTGACGTTAACAAAGAAACACAGCGACTTTGAGCGTTCATAAACGTTAATTGTTAAACCTTAAATGTTTTCCATCAGATACGACATCTGGCTATCACATAGCACCGTTTTTTTCAAATCGAAATAACAATCTTTATGCTAGACGTAAATTGTTGAAAAACGCTGACGTCATTTTAACGTCAGAATGAAGAGTATGATCAAAACCGATTAATGATAAATCATTCCGCATTGTGCAGGAGCATAAAATATGATTATATTAATATTCTAACATATACCATACTGAAGCAAATATAGGTATTAAACTGTTGCGAAACTTTTGCGTATAAGTATACATTTTGTAGAACATTCATTCATTCAAATTTCAATGTTCGAACTAGTCACATGTTCTCACTACAAGACCCATATATTTTATTCCTTGAAGTAATACTCAAATTCAAATCCCAGAGTTATAAATCACAAAATATATCTGTACTTTTTATAAATCTTATCTAATTTATTAAGCCCCTCATCCAACTAGCATTTTATATACTGAAAATGCATCTGCATTTCACTTAAGGTGCATTTTTTAATTGCGCTTCAGGCAATTTTACTCTGACTACTTCCATCAGCAAACTGAACTGGGTCCATATTGAGTCACACTGAGTGGTGGTATTAGAGACATCGCCTGAAGACAAATATTGAAATGAAACAAACAGCTAATGATAAGTCTGAATATTGTTGACACGTCGCAAGGCGACCGCACGATCATCGTGCCATCACCTTGGGGTTCCCGCAGGATGACCTTCCGATGTCCGTACGATTTCATGGACTCTGCAAAGGCATCGTGCGGCGACCTTGCGGGCTCCTTACGACTATCGTAAGAATCTACGATCATTTTCAGGCCAAGATGACAATCTAGAACCCTGCGTTGTCCCCACGATCACCGTGCGGTGCCCGTACGGGGATCGTACGACGTTTCTGCGATGTGTCTACGGGCTACAGGCTTACGATTTTTCATTGTGCGGAGTTAAAGAAAATCGTAGAGGCCACGTTGCCCGCAAATCCGTACGATTATCGCAAGGTCTCCTTGCGGAGGCCGCACAGAAACGGTGATTTGGACATCGTACGGGCATCGTATACTCGTCGTAAGGCAAATGTAACCGAGGCATAAGTGTTCAATATATTGTCTCATATAGGGATATACATGCATATGTATACCATAAATATTCGGACACTTTAAATACATTCAACATGCTACGCCCTTTAAACTAATCAAAACTAATATTCAAAGGATCTAGTTAGAATCACTTTTACTTTCCAATGCTAAATGGGACACTTTCATTCCTTCAAAAATATTTATTTCTTTTTGTTGTCCTTTCAGTTTTGTATTATTTACGGTACATGTAGTCAAAAATGTACAAGTAACTTCTAAATTATTTACCCAAAATCATTTTATTACAAAACATATTTTGTTTTTAAAACATTTTCATCAATTATCGTGATTCGTTTATACTCTGCGTATGGTATGTTCAATAGATATTACCATGTCTACCAAATAAATCAAGAAAACTTGCAGAAATCACTTTTTATTTTCATGAAATTTTAGACCCCCTCCCCTTTCTACCCGCCATAACTCTCGAATGCGTAGGAATCTTGCAAATATTTTGCTAGCTGGCTCTTGCCATTAGATTCACCTATTTCACTGATACTACATGCATCACACTAGAAGCCCAAAAGCACTGTTCCTGGAATCAGAAAAATAGGCGTATAAGGCCCAAACCGTCAATGATCCTTTACATTTTACTTGTACAACTCTTAATTTACCTTTGTTTTTCTATCATTTCAGGAAGTCTGTGGTTGGCCATTGGTGCTGGAGTCCTGGTGCTTACACATAAAATCTGAAACTGTTGTTAAATCCTATAAATCCAATAAAATGCATACACCAATCCAGTGTTTGTCTTGGAAGACCTTAATCATTTCTGTTCTGCCAAGAGTGACAATTACGTAATATTCTATTTGCATTTGTTAGGTAAAGCTATCTTTTACACTCCACTTGAGTTTACGCAAATCGATCGATCACTAGTGTATTAATCCTATCCTGCAGATTTAATACACCAGTGATTCATCGATCAAAAGTCCCAGATAACTTTGTAAACAAAACCAGACTTCACTGTCACTCCTGGCTGGTACGACAGTACCCATACAATTTTCGGAGTTTTCCTTTCATTAGCACCAGTACATGGCATTTTGGTACATATCGCATTATGCAGAGGCAAAGGCTGAGGTCATATGTTTATAGCATCCTTACTAACTTTAGCACAATATACCTCATGACGTGCAAATATACACATAGGTGGTATAAAATAAATACCTCGCACATACGATCGGGCTTTCCGTTGTTAACCATGTGAGGATTATAAGCATCTATCAGGAGTGAGGGTAGGTCAGGAAAATTTGTCCTGAGGATCGCCGTTTGGCATCACAAGGCTTGCCAAGTAATGACAAACGGATCACGATTCTTATAATCTCATATTGTTAACAATAGTCAGGGGCACTCGGGACTCCCGTGCGAATTTAATGCCGATTTATGGTGACCTATACCAAATCAAACTTTAGGGGATAACTAATGAAAATCACCTGGTCACCCATCTGGGTTTCACGTCTGGACGTCACTATGACGTCATCAAAATAGCGTATATTGTATCAGTGCAATTTAAACGGTATGTCCATTGTAGAATATAGGGATCAGGACTTTCTTGCATTTTTTGTGCCAATTTCAGTCGAAATGCACCAAATTTAATCTAAGGGGGTAAATAATTGAAACTAACTTGTCGCCCATATTGTCTTCGCATCAGAACAAAAAGATGACGTCATTGAAATGACGCTTAATATGTAAATACCACATATATATGCATTTTGTCCATTTCTAACGCTTGGAAATATTCCTTTAATGAACTGGTAACCTTAGCATGACTGAATGCAAACTCTTTTTAATCATAACATACAAATGTATTCAGATATGGTGAAGTCAGTTCGAGGGTGGGACGTAAATGCCGTCACGATTTACGAATAAAAAGACAGTGGAGTGAATGAAAAACAAACAGTGTTTTTGATGTTAAACGGAGTAAATATAATCTCTTATGCTTATATATATAGATGTACTACGACCTCTGACCTATGACCTTTGGGTCTTTCTATTTCAAACGATTGATTCAGAATACGTAAAATGAGCCAGTTCGGCTAGAACATATGTGCATGTCAAAGCTTTTATAGTAAATGTAAATAAATGCCTGAAACCCTTTTTTCTAGAACAACATATCAATATTATAAATAGTCACGCTTCAAAGCTTTTGGTTTAACTGTAGTTGCTTATCCTACACCCAAATAAAAGATAGTAGTAATAATCATTTGCATACACTATCAACCAAACTCATTATAGTCCGATTTTGATCACTGAAGAATCAAAAGTTAGAAGAGTCTACTTAGTAGTTCATGATATGGAAATAAGGATAAACCCCTCTACAAGTTACCCATTGTACTGCGATAGCACGGGCAATAGAAAACTGTTACAATCTGATTTATCTTTCGCATGCTATTAGGTACTGTCCTGCCAATCAAGAGTGACAGTGACGTCATGTTTTGTTTACAAAGTTATCAGTGACTTATAATCTATAGATCACTTGTGTATTAATCCTATCCACAGGATAGGATTAATACACAAGTGATCTATCGATTAGCGTTAGCTCAAGTGGAGTGTGCAAGTTAAATTTTACTTTACAATTGAAAACAAAATATTACGTCACTGTCACTCTTGGTTGGCACGATAGTAGAATCGTCTTCAAAGGTCAAAATCGGACAATAAGGCATTCTTGTTGATACGGCTAAAGAAATATCTGAATCCACATGAAAATAGTTGTTCAAAAGTCATAAGCATATTGATCACTGGCAATAGTTTACATGAGTCCTCTTCTGCTCCACAGCAACACAAATCAGTACAATATAAATGGTTTGCTTTGTACTTAGACCGAGATGTTTCGCGTACAGACATGCTGCAACCACATTTTATCAGCTGCAGAGGGGTTTCGGAGGGCAGGATGCAACATGCGCGGATCCAGGAATTTTTGTCAGTTTTACTTAGTCCTTAGCTTATTTTACAGTTTAAAGAGGGGTTCCAATGGTTTTATTGCTGAGAAAACTATACTTATACTTTACAAAGGATCAAGAGGCGGTCCATTATTTTCCGGGGGGGGGGGGTGTCCAACTTTTTTCCAGGGGGGGGGGGTCCAAATGCTAATTTCTATAGAAACACACATATCTGTACTTGTTATTTTCCAGGGGGAGTGTCCGTGTCCGGACCCCCTATTCCCCTCTGGATCCACACATGGGCAATGTCATCATAACGGGACAATATTTATCACAGTCCGGCCTCTAACCATAATTGTCAGGCTTTGATTTGTCAGGATTAATGACAGGTGAGGTTTTCCAAATGATTCACTGATACTGCGCACGTTTGACACCTTCGAGAAACACAGCTCTTGGAAGTGGTAGTTCTTGCAATTCAGCTTTTTTTCTCCAAAACATCCACCACCTCAACGCAGTGAGTCGAACAATATCAGTGACTGGCTAATGCAAAGTAAGAAAGACGGCAACGATCAGGAATCGATACAATCAAGTACCACACCTGGCCCAGGATACCAATGGGAAAGTAACAAACTCACAGTTAGACATCACAAACGAGAGCCAAGAGGTCAGGTCAGGACAATTTACATATATATTACTCTAGTGCATCCGCCACAGTGCTTTCTAAGGGCACCGAGCCGAGGTGAAAGAATGCTTCGTGGATAGAGTCTCCAGCATAGCTAAATGCCTGCAAATATGATTTCTTGCTCTGTCCTGACATTGAACTACTTAGTACCAGCACCTGAAAGTTTATGGAATTCGATCAGAGCCCTGGTTGTGGCATCATGGCACATTGACATCTTTAATAAGTGTCCTGATCTTAGAAACTTGATGACATATGAGCAGGACTGTTGAAGAAAATGAAAAATCAACACTCTGCAATTGTTTTTATATGTGTTTTATTTAAGCGGAGAAAACAAAAAGCATAACTGGGGGCGGGTTGTGCATAAGCTCATATAAGACAAAATATTTAAGATAGAAAAGCAAACTTTGGGTTTGCATTCGTCAATTGATTATATGTTTGTAACAGTTTGAAACCAATTTAGAGCAGTCGTTAAACTAAATGACGATAGCCAAAATTACCACTTTTAAATTATAATTAAGTTCATGTAACGCACATGATACCACATGTAGCCGTATTAATGTTAAAAGGCTGTCATATGTAGTAAAGACATCCAGTAATATGCAGACTATTAGAATGTTCATTGATTAGCAAGTTTTAATGTCTCCTTTATGTACCTCAAACTTTCAATTTTCTTTTTCTCAAATTGATAAAATAACATATGTAACAAGCTGATACAGGCTAACACCCATGCTAACAGTGTGCAAACATCTCCTATTCGATGCGCCTTGAATCGGTACATACGATAGAATATGTCTAAAAGGGTTTGGGATGGAGCAGGTCATTACTCAGCTTGCAGTCAAAATCTTGTTTGATGATTATTCTGGTTTTTATGATATGAGGAGGAAAACTATTTTACAAGAGAAGCAGAAATAATAAACGATATTGTACATGTATATGATTTTGATAAGGATTGGTTTAGAATATTTACATTAGAAAGGGACATTTACTAAATTGTACTGTTTAAATGTGAAAAGTAAATTTCCAATGTTCCTCTAGGGTGTATCTTTATTTTAAAATCATTCATATTAAGAAATATTGAAAACAAATATTCATAACATCTGCAACAAAGGTACAGGGGCTTAATAATCATCAATACCTAAGATTTAGGCACCAGAGGCTAGAGATTTTAGCTAGGAAAACATGCGAAATATATTCATTTTTTCCTGAAACATCATTTTTTACATCAAGTCAATGTCCTTGCTCATTTATTATGTCATGTAGCATATGTTACAGCCTTTAACAAGTGCTTCAATCTTGTTGTTTAACCTGCAAAATCTATTTCTTTATGAAATGAGCATGACAATCCCAAAAATGCAAGATATCCAACAGCAGCAAATGTTTTCATATATTTTTACTTAAATGACGCCTACCAAATTCGGCTCCTTAAAATTGAGTGTAGCATTGGGTTGTTTTTATAATTGCTCGTATAAGACACTTTATTTAAAGTATAAAAGCAAACTTTGGATTTTCTCTAACCCATATGAGTTTGTAAGTATAAAATAATCAAAACATTTTGGAAAATGCACATATCAGCTAAAAAGTAAATGATAATGGTCACACTTTTCATGTTTAAAGGGTAATCTAATTAAAGTAACGCACATATCACCACAGGAAGCTGCTATTTGCTCCAAAAGAATTTATATGTAGCTAAAGTAGGCAATATGCAGACCATATGAGTAATTTAAATAATTAGCCTTCTTCCTGTAGCTCAAATTTTTAATTTTCTTTTTTTCCTAAATTTAATATGGTAACGTATGTAACAGGCTGTCAGAGACTTAAGCCCCGACGAACAAAGTGCAAACATCTATTCAAAGACGCAGCTTGAAATCCTCTTTTAGATAGGATAAGTTTGCGAAATTCCAGAGGGAGAGCAATAACATTCTCAGCCAACAGTCTAAAGATGGCCCGATAAGCTGGGTATTTATAGGAAATCTACGGTATCTTGCATGCAAAATATTGTTATCGAGAAACAATTGATTGTCAAAGTCAGGTAAAGCATTGATATAACCATCATGTGACTAAAATAGTTGATATTATGTTAAACAAAGCGTTCGTGTTGGATAAATATGACCATACCAACACAAACCATAGCTTTAATTAACGAGCAGTTTCTCATTATGGTCGCCATATTTATGACGTCATAACTAGCCTCAGACGCGGATTTGAGATGGGTGACCACCTTAAAATCAAAGGTAAGACTCCATTTAAGGTTTTAATATAGGTCAACATAAATCGGCACACAAATCGCACGGGACCTATTTTTTGTCCCTAAGGGCCCTGACTACAACGGAAATCTACAAGTCCCTAATTACGCTAAGATACAATTTCACATGATGACGTTATTTAACATAACAATGACGTCACTTGACGACAATGTGCGTGAGTTTCAATACAACCAAAGTATGTAGCCCTCACGTGACAACCTGGGTAAGATAACATGGTATAGATAAGATTTTCTATCCCAGGGTACAATCTCAGATATCCGTATCCGGTGTGCAATAAACGCCCATACCAGCCCTTGGGAAAGATAAAAAACGAACAGCCGCATGCAGGCCGCACGTCGATCCGTGACGTCATTGTTATATTAAAATGACGTCACCATTTCGCATCTCGGCGTGTTCAGGATTTTCCCATTTTTCAGTATAAATGAGGTATTAAGTGGTGAGCAAGAAATAGAATCCATAATTCGTGTGAGAATGCGATAGAAAAATCCATCCCCAGCGATCACTATCATCACTCGACATGTCTCGTGATGCCAATCGTTGATCCTCGGGACGAGTTTTTCCATCCTGCCCTCATACTGATCCATACTGATAGATTCTTATAATACCATGTTTGTCCACCTGTACATAAGAATCCCTTAGCTAACGCCCGTGGAATTATCTATACATACAGGCTGACAATATCAAATATCTTGCCAGAGCATTTACTGGAAAGCACTAATATTGATGAAATCTTCAACTAAACTTTAGACCACTCGAACCAATGGATAAGTTAGCCTATTCAATGGAAGTTTTGTGCCCCGGTGCGTTCCATATGCATTTAATAGACAATACAGTCTTGAGGGCGTCTGAGGGTATTTCCTTTCTATGGGACAAGAGGCGATGCCCTGTGGCAGAAAATGGTTTTAGGGCAAACACAAAGGGCTAAAATAAGCACTCAAGACATACAACTAAAAACTACGGGGATTAGCTGCACCTTCCCTAAAATTGAATACAGTAAAAACTAGATTACTTGTCTTAAGCCGCCACTCAACGACAAATTATCACTTAATGCAGGTCAAAAGTATTGCCGAATGCTCTGCAATACTTTCAACTTACATTAAGCTATAATTCCACAAACGCTTGAAGCGTAACTATAACGTTATTTCAATTGAATTGATCGAGGGTCATCACTAAGAGGCCGTTGTAGAAGTGTACCACTTGGCATTATATTTTACTTTTCAGTGGCGACTTAAGACGGGTTTTACTGAAACTGAATAAACCCTTTTAGTTGTACGCACATACGTATTTGCGTACACGTAGGTACGCCCCTGGTGCCTATGTGATATGTACATAGATCTCAGGACCTGACCTGTGTTGTTAACCACAAGTAAATACACTACCATAAAAATATAGCTCGTGAAAATTAACCCCGTACTGATGAATAAATTTAACGGTCGAAATAGTTTCCGACGAAACAACTCGTTATATTTCGCAATTTTTCGTGTATTTCCGATTGTGCTGGTAGATGAACATAGTACAAATACAGTATATGCAATCAATCTGGTGTTGTACAGCAGAGTAGGTAAGTGGTTGTAGCGCAGAGTTACGAACTCGGAGGCTGCGAGTTCGAGTCTCACCTGCGGTGTTTTTTTTTTAAGAATAAAGTATTTAAATATTTTCCACCAGTTTCCCGTGCAAAGTGAAATTATAGTTCTACCCAAATAATTATTTGACAAGTGCGGATCCAGAGGGGGGGACAGGGGGTCCGGACCCCCCCCCCCCCTCTGAAAAATCACAAGTTATATGGGTTTCTATAGGGAATAAGCAATTGGACCCCCCTGGAAAAAGTTGGACCCCCTGGAAAATGTTGGACCCCCTCTGGAACATTGAAAAATGATAGATTTCTTAGAAATTGACCATTTGACTCCTGTAAAATAAGCTGAGGACTAAAATGAAAAAAAAAAAAAAAAAAAAAAAAAAAACGTCGCCAGAGCTTTTTTTTTTTTTTTTTTTTTTCAGGATCCGCGCATGTTTGAGTTTCACTGAAATCTACATTACTGTTATGGCGTTGCGACATGTCAGACAGTAAACTGCAGTCTTTAGGCTCTACTTTTTGCAGGAATCAAAGAAGGAAACGTCACCAGCCTCTTACATACGACACACTGTAGAAGCGACGGGGGTTAGCCACACTACATCAATGCAAACGTATAGCAAAAAAAGTAAATTACATGAAAAAAAAGGGAAAAAAACGTAACCTTTTCCGGAGTCGAACTCATGACCACAAGATTTCAAAACCTACACTTTACCTCTCGGCTAATCTCTGCTTACTTGCTGCACCAATAAATACTTTGTTTTGTCAATTCAATTCCCTCTTCGCAAATACGGAAATGTACGAAGCTATTAATAAACTACGCAATTACCGTATAATCTATGCAAATTTTATTCACGAGTACGGGGTTAATTTTCACGAGCTATACCACCTACTTAACCCTTAAAGCGCCACCTATTAATTGCATCGGACGACAATTTCAAATTTTGCTGATTTTCAAAAATAACAAGGCATGATATTATGAGAATCGTCTGCTGGCAGAAGATTTTCATGAAATATCATTCCTCATCTCTTTCGAAAATGAGGAAAGATGTCGCCAAATTAGTCGTCTGCTGCAGTCGTGATTGGTGCTTTAGGGGTTAATTCCTATCGACCATAAAGGTTTACTTTGGTAAACACTAAAAACCCAGTTGAAATGTCACATAATGCGGCATTTCTTCTGGGGCTTGACTCTTAAAATTGCAAGAAACAGAACCTTCAGGGACAATACATAATTTAGCAAGTAGCCCCTTAACCATACAATGTGCAGTCATTATCTGTATGGAAAAGCCATCAAAGGTTTATTGATGTTTCAAATACTGTCTTACCAGCCTCGAGTGACGGTGACGTCGTGTTTTGTTTACAAAGCTACAGGGACTAATAACCATTATATATCACTTGTGAATTAATCCTATCCGCAGGATAGGATTAATACACAAGTGATCTATCGATTTGCGTTAGCTCAAGTGGAGTGTACAAGTTTTAAAATATTTTACTTAATTGTAAACGAATTATAACGTCACTGTCACTCTTGGTAAGCACGACAATAGATGAGATTGTTGTAAACAAATACTGGCGAGTTTACCTTGTTTTGCCATACAGGTAGTCTCGGTTTACAGTTATAATGACCCTACCACCGAATACGGCATATGCACGTGGTAGTGTATACGTCATCTTTACCTGTTAATAAGAAATATAGAATCGCCTCATTACTATGCATCTTTGAAACATCAGTAATGTTCCATGACTTGTATGTCTCATTTGGGAACCGCTTAAAGCGAATGTGACTAGGAAATGCCACAAATAGACCATACTAAAATAACTAAGCCTGGTCAATCGGAACTATACTGCTCCACAAGAGTTTAGCACGGATTTTTTGGGCTTACGGAGTAAAATGGGGGTATAAAACAAAACCTTGTCTATCAATGGCCATAGTGATCAGAATATTTCTCAGTTGGTCAAGAAACCCTGAATGGAGGTGTTATTCATCTTATATAAACATTTAGTATATTCAATTACTAAACCGCAATGCTGTAAACAACACCAACCCAAATAAAAATGTCTCCTTTTTTGGAAAATATAGTACCCAAAGTAAATTAAATACATTCGATGTCAGACACGATGCCAAACGCTAAGAGCATCACAAGGTATACCAGGCTAATGGAAAATGCAAGTTTTCAGCATCATTTCCTTTTTAAATGATTGGAAATTTTATGATATACGGCGGAACGAATTTTCTTAACACCATTTACTTAAAATTAGCCTTACCTATAATTCGGGCTAACGCCACTTTTCATGAATCCAATACGCAGCGACAAACTTTTTAACTTGCCTAACTCTTAATTGTCTTTCTTATCGCACCCTCTTAAACACGTAAACACTGTCAATTAAACATGTATATACATCGCAACAATACTGTTTCCCCCTGCAAACACCTAAAACGTCGGTATTGGTTTCTGAGACTCAACGTTTGCCTCAAAGGCTCAATTGAGACGACCTTGATTTTTTTCAGAATGTCTGTTTCGACCTAACAGGAAAACCAGAGACTTTACAATGCAGTTGAAACACACTTACCCCTTCCATGTTAGAGCAACGAAAATACGCAGAAATCAAATTTACATATGCTTTCATTAACGTTAACACATATCAAACCATTTCAGCAGATATTTTATAACTTTAAAAAATTTGCTCACAGATAAATTAATCTATATATAAACAGGAATGAGATACCCTGGTGACCGCCATGTTTTACCACTTTGGTCCCTTAAGGCGGACACCTTACATGAGAGGAAAATTTCATTGAAAAAAAAACCAAACCGCAAGTTACTTTTTTCTAAGCCACACCAGTGAACCTAATCAACAAATTAGAGATTTTGTTTCAAAGTGCAACAAATATATATTCGTCTAATGAATATGATTTCTTTGCTGTTATTTTATTATTGACCAATCACGAAGCAGTTGTGCTGAGTTTCCACCAACCTTTTGAGCCAATCAGTGCCCTTTTATACAATTACAGGTCTGTGACCTAAATACCTAACATTTTTTAGATAAATGACCCCAAAATCAGTTAATTTTAACCATTAAACATTTTGAAGCATATTTTTATTTATTTGCATTATTTACCCAAAAATTAATCTAGGGAACCCTTAAACAAACCTATCCCCTACACGTATCACTGAAATCATTGTAAAGCAAAATAATGAAAAGAAAAGAGTGAATATATCACTTTTCTTATCTCTTTTATTATGTCGGAAATGCCTTAAACTTCACTCATGTAAGCTTATAACACTCTGGGTCATTTATCTTAAAGGTGATTTAAGGTAATATTATGGTACAGCAAGAGGTGGTGAAGAGAAAAAACTTTTTTCCTTGCAGAGGGGTTATGTTCACTAACATGGTATTTTGACTGCTTACATTTTTCCCGAATGCCTAGCTGGAGAATAAATCTTCTACAGCAAAGATTCCACAGGTCAATGTCAGTCAAAAGGAGATTATCAAGGTCATGGAGGACAAAGGTCAAGGTCACTTTGCAATTTTATTGGTCAGAAAGGTACAATTTCTACTATTTCTACTGTTTATTCCCTATTTGCCTTAAATTGAGACAAATGGTCAGAGAAAAGCACCAAATTACTGACAAAATGAAAAAATACTAGCCCAAGATAATAATTTTTTAAATGGCAGGCTATAAATTTGGTACAAATGCCTGTGAAGTGGTATGTTGCTACAGTTTCTTTAAGCCATTTTTTCAAAGTGTCATTTATATTGCCGGATTGAATTGTAATGACTAAAACTGATTAATACGCATACATATATCTATCTCAAACGGCTCCTCTTATCAAGGTCAAGGTCAGCAATAAGGTAAATGGTCAATTTGGACAGCAAATCAACTGCAACTGACCTAACTGGAGTACATATGTACTAAGCAAAGTAGACAGTGCAAAACAGATAGGTTTCCAAGCTGTTCACTGTTGCACAATTGGAAGGTCAATCTGTTTAATGTCAATGTCATACTGGGTCATGACAGTCTCCTGTACTATCTCTAAACTCAACTAAGGCACATGACAATAAATGAGCATGTAAATATGGGTTAAACACATGTACCACTTTTATACTTAGCTGCATTTAACTCAATCAAATGACCACTAAGCATTTTACGGAAACTTGCGAAAGAACCTTTTTTACCATATTTGCTAATTCTGATAATAAATACTTTAGAAAATACTCCTGCATAACAATGAAAATACAAATGCTCTGATATGGCAACCAGCGAGTTTCTGATAAATGAAATGATGCTTAAAATATCATCCTTATAATGCAGAAGTGCAACTCACATCCTTCATGCCCAGTATGTAGTGCAAAACGAGCATTTCATCACCCCCTATCTACTAACTAGACTCTTTAACTGCAGTCTTAATGATTTTGTTGTAAAAAGGTGGACTTTTTGAAAGCTAAAATCATTTTAGGACTTACTGAAATCAAAACAATGCATCAAAACATAGTACAGGACAAATACAAAGCAGCTAAGGAATCCAACAAAACAGACCTGATATTCTCTTTAGAACCCAGACCTCAGGCCTCGAAATCTTAAAATAGGCACTTGCCCTGCATCATATGAAGTATTGGCATATGTGAGAAAAATAATTGCACTATCAAAAATGTTCACTTGCCTTGCATCCTGAGGCACTCGTGAATACGAGCGGACAAGTGCTATTTTTGAGCCCTGGGTCAACTGTTTTTTTTCCATAGACCTCTTTTATAGCCTTTTAGTTAGCTGCGGTCCTCACAACTCAATGAGACTGCCATAGACTTACAGATTGGACCTACTTCAATCTATAAACAGGAATGAGATACCCAAGTGACCGCCATGTTTTACCACTTTGGCCTCAAGGCGGATATCCTACATGAGAGGAAAATTTCATTGAAAAAAATACCAAACAGCAAAATCCTTTTTCTAAGCCACACCAATAAACCTAATCAACAAAAGCAGAGATGTTGTTTCAAAAAGTGCAGTAATGAATATGATTTCTTTCACCGGCGTCACTGCGTTGTGTCCTTGAGCAAGACACATTTATCCTAGCTTAGTACTGGTTCAACCCAGGAAGACCCGTCCCTGTTCAACTGAAAGATTGCTGATGGGACGTAAAAAATCAAATCAAACAAAACAAACAAAAACCAATCACGAAACACTTTTCACCTTAATTGTTGTGCTGAGCTTCCACCAACCTTTTTAGCCAATCAGTGCCCTTTTTACAATTACAGGTCTGTGACCTCGTACGCATTCCTATTCCGTTCCGTTCCCATTCCTGTCACACTGCGTTGAAGTTTTCTAAAAGTCTATATCTTGACTTCAACTCGTCCGACAGCATTCATACTTGCACCATAGATACCGTGTATGGCTAACTTTCATTCCACGACATCAGACCCTAGGGTCCATGTTGGGAGACGGGGCTAGACGTCAAAATCTAGTAGCATATCTAAAAGATAGGATTTTGCACTAAAGTCTTCTAGAAGTGCATATTTTGACAACCACATGTCAGAAAGTGTTCACACTAGCACCGTAGATACCTTGTAGAGTTAGCTTTCCTTCAAATACATCAGACCCCAGGGTCCATGCCGAGGGGTGAGGCTAGAGGTTAAAATATAGTACATATCCAAAAGATATGATTTTTGCATTAAAGTTTTCTAGAAGTCCATATTTTGACAGCCACTTGTCAGAAAGTGTTCATACTTGCACATAGATACCTTGTTGGACTAGCTTTTATTCCACAACATCGAATCTCAGGGTCATTGCCAGGGGGTGGGGCCAGAGGTCAAAATCTAGTACATATCCAAAAGATAGGATTTTTTTTGCGTTAGAGTTTTCTAGAAGTCCATTTTTTGACAACCATTTGTCAGAAAACGTTCATACTTGCACCATAGATACGAGGGGGGTTCAATAAGTAATGAAAACCCATACATAACTCCTACCACAAACGCGATAGGATTTTATGCTATATGCCAAACGAAAGATCAAAGCGTCGCCGTTATCATGGTGCATAATACATTATTTTATCTTTCCAAATTTAATAAGTTAAAGACTTTTTAAAAAGCACACTAATATATACTGCATATATTTTCCTCGGAACTATAAAGACTCGTTTTAACAAAGGTAGAAAGGCATGCTGTATTTTCTAAAACAAACATTAAACATGCACGAATTACATATCTATAGTTTTCTGACTCATTTCCGCTTTATCTGATATAATGATACAAACTTTTGACCGGTACTATTTTCTCATCCAAACCGTTTTATTACGTTACCCCCTCTTACCTTGACGTCGTTAAAAACAATGGACGTAACACTAAAATATGCAGGGTTCTTGAAAATCGGAAACGTGGCTTTGTTCGAGGAAAGGACAATCTTGATTCTGTCGAATTTTCAATACACACAGTACCTAGGAAGCAGACCAGTTAAACTGAAACCAATATCTAGGGGTATCTCATCTTAGTTGTATACCACATTCGATTCCTATAATTGTATTGTCTGAAATTAGCCAGCCAGATTATGTACATGTAAATACGTGTTACAATGTCCAAATAATGCATCTGAATGATAAAATCGATGAAACGCAGTATTTTGCCTGATCCATGTCAGTGTCAGTCAGAGATGGCATTCTTTTAAGCGAATTTTTTTTATTTCAAATGACGTACTTGGGGGTACTTTATGAGTGAGAATAAATATGGAAATTTCAAAATCGGCTGTCTTGCTTGCAAATGAACATCAAAGCGACTAGTAAAAATGTTACAAATGATTTTCGTACAATTTTTCGCTATGTATTTGTTCACGCAAAAACGACTCTGTCAATGGAATGCCAGAAAATGTAGCATCAAGGAGGATTTTAACCAAACTGGTAGCCTCTATATTTCATAGAATATAAAGCAATATCAATTTTTTTTTGCAAGTATATATCACCAATATATGGATATTTACCACACGAAGAAGCAGACTGAAAACATCTCTCGTTCATGTAGTTATCTGCTTGTGAAAACATTGTTTTATTTTATATCGCAGTGTACTTCAGGACCCTATCTTGAAAGTGGCTTGTGTACATTAGATAAGGAGCTGGACAACTGCAATTTTACTCTTATTTAGCCATGAAACATACCTTTTAATGAAAGTAGTTATGAAGTGTGTAAATATAAACCTTTAGGATATACTGGACTGTTTTCATTACATATTGAACGCCCCTCGTACCGTGTAGGGTTAGCTTTCATTCCACGACATTTGACCTAAGGGTCCATGCCCAGGGTGGTTCCAGAGGTCCGTCTGTCCGTCCCGCTTTCTGTCCCGTGTATATCAACTATATTCTTTGAGGTAGGAATTCAAAATGTGATGTGTGGACGCATCTTCGGATGGCTGCATGTCGCATACCATTTTGGGCCATTGGACCTTGACCTGACCTAGTTTTAGAATAAATGTGTCCAATGCATACCTCTTATATTCTTTGAGGTAGGAATTCCGAATTTGGTGAATGTGTGTCTTGGGATGGTGGAGTGTCATGTACCATTTTCAGGTCACTGTGACCCTGATCTTGATCTGTGACCTAGTTTTTAGAATAATCGTGTCCGGAGCATATCTCTTAAATTATTTGAGGTAGTATTCCCAAATTTAGTGTGTGGATGCATCTTTATATGACGGAGTGTCGTGTACCCTTTACATGTCACTGTGATTTTGACATCTTACCTGGTTTTTAGAATAATCATTTCCGGAGCATATCTCGCATATTATTTGAGGTAGGAGTCGCACGGTTGTGTGGATGCATCTTCGGATGATTGGGTATCGCATATCATACTTGGGTCAATGTGACTTTGACCTATGACCTAGTTTCTAGAATCAACATAAAGTCTAGGCATATCTTCTATATTCTTTGAGGCAGGAATTCCAAATTTGGTGTGTGGATGCATCTATGGATAGGGGAGTGTCACGTACCATCTTTGGGTTAGTGTGACCTTGAACTCTAACCTAGATTTTAGAATAGTCTTGTCCAGAGCATATCTCTTATCAGGGTGCCCACTGGTCAGGGAAAAGTCAAGGGCATTTGATTTGTCTTCGAGGTCAGGGAAAAGTCAGGGAATTCTGTAAAATGAAAGGGAATTTAGAAAATCCTTATTAGGGAGGGAAAAGTCAGGGAATTTTAAAATAGTATTTTCAAACCACTCAAAAATTGAACAAACAGATATGAGATGATGACTGTGTGCCAGTGTTTGAATAAATATTTTCCCCTCCAGACATTATAATTTAATTATGTGTCTCTTTGCTAGTTATTTTATGTTGAAAATCGACCTAAGACCTTATTTTTTGTTTCTTGTTTTTTGTTGTTTTTTTTTATTTTCGACTTTCATTGCGATTTACGTGGTTACATGACGGCTTATTCCACGGGCCGAACAGACAGAAAGAGGCAGTAAAGCGTGGTAAAATGTCAGAAAAAATGAAATTTGGTCAGGGAAAAGTCAGTGAAAAGTCATGGAATTTTATTATAGACTAAGAGTGGGCACCCTGACTTATATAATTTAAGCTAGGAATCCCAAATTTGGTGCATGGATAGATCTTGAAATGAGTAAGTGTCCTCTACCATCCTTGGGTCACTTCGACATTGACCTCTGACCGAGTTTCTAGAATCTGCATCGATTCTGGGGCTTATCTCTTATATTCCTTGAGGTAGGAATCCCAAATTTGGGGTGTGTCTGCATCTTGGGATGGCGGAATGTTGCCTACTATCTTTGGGTCACTGTGACCTTGACCTATGACCTTGTTTCTAGAATAATCGTGTCCTGAACATACTTCTTATATTCTATATGGTACACGCTGCCGTCACACTTGACTGTCATAGCGCGGAGTTAGGAATCCAAAATTTTGTGTGGATGGATCTTGGGATGACGGAGTGTCATATAACATCACTGGGTCACTGTGACATTAACCTCTGACCTAGTTTCTAGAATCCACATTACCTGGCTCTGATGCATATCTTCTATATTATTTGAGGTAGGAATCCCAAAAAAATTTTAAGGATGGATCTTGGGGTTGCGGAATGTCACATACCATTTTGGGCCACTTTTACGTTGACATTGACTTCTGTCCTCATTTTTATGTTTTCCGTGTCTGGAGCATATCTCCTTTATTACAAATAACTTTCCTCAAATGTGTATTATGCTAGACAAATTCCTTTGGAGGCATTCGTCACGTTACTGTGTTATGTATGTTTGTTGACCATAAAATATGTTTCGACTGTACAATATTTATCCATAAGTTTCCTATACATACATAATCTAAGGTTGTCACACTTCTCCCAATTAAAATGTTGCAGTCGAGCTACGCTGTCATGTGTTATGAGGTAAAAATTTAGCATTTTTGGTGTAAATTATTTTGGCATCTTTATACTAAAATTGTGTCATATTGTATTTTTTTTTTAAATGTGTTTCTCTTTCCATTATTTTTGTGGTTGTTTTATCTTTCTTTAATTTGGCAGGAGCAGATGTATGTTAAAACCAAGCTAAAGAAAGATTATCTTCTTTCTTAACCCTTGTCCTGCTGATCCCAAATTTATCTGTTGTTTTCGAAAACACTGTACATCCAAATCAGCTGACTTCTGATTAAGCCATCTGATCAGGATCCACACTGTTTTCCACTCTGTCTGTAAGTGTGTACTCACAACTGGAATGCTGCATGGTACAGGAATGCTGCATGTTAACCGGAATAAAATGGGGAAGAGTGTAGTGGATAACAAATATTCAGCACGACAAGAGTTAATAATATACAATTATTGACTTCAATGAGGAAGACATAAGGATTTATCTACCCGAAAAAGTGATAATTCACCGAGGTCGCTAGGCCGAGATGAATATCACTTTTAAGGGTAGATAAATCCTCATGTCTACCGAAATTTAAGTCAATAACTGTTTTGTTATATGACTTTTCAACTTAGAATGAAAATGTTCTACTTTCACTTTAATTTGTTGCTGAAGTCAACCTTCAACCTAAGGACTTTCTAACAAGTTTTATCAACTATTTTAATGTAGTATTTTGCAATTTGAAATGTATATTAATTCTCTAAATGTGGAATGTACAGTTTAATCATAAAACATTTTTTTTTACATTTTGTTTATTCAAACAAAGATAAATGAACAAACAAAACATAACAAAACAGTTATTAAAATTCATGAAAGTCTTTAGTTTACCTGTTGGGATGTGAAACAGCAAATCATGTCAACTTCATGCAGCACATGCTAGTTTTATACTCATCATGCTATTTTTAGCTCTCTAGAGGGTGATATTGCAGAAGTGTCAAAATATTAACTTCTGGAAACTAGTTTGAGCTGGATTTTATCCTATATCACCTTCTGAGCCAGTTTAGACCAGTTTTGGGGTAGACATAGAGATTTATGAAGACAAATTGGGCCAATCAGGAGACAGGATTCTCTCCTGTCATATAACAAAGACATCTAGCAACTAACTTATATTTATGGAGTGGATTGAGCCATTTTAATAAGACTAAGCAGTCTTGTTAAGACACTCATATCTATCAAGGTTTATCACATTTTGGTTAATCTGTAAAACATATTTGTCGAAAATGGCTATGAGTCCTTGAAGATAAATTGGTTGGTCGACACCCTGAAAAGGGGTGTGTCCTATAATGGCTGCGGTACAATGTAACTTTTTGACTGACATCTTGGACTTGGTTTATTTTTGCTTTGCTTAAAATGTCCAAAGAGTGCATCTAAGCACAGAGGAACCTGCAGCATCTTGGGTGTTGGAACTGTTTGGCGGACATTTTCCTGAATAATTTTCATCGGGATAAGTTTTTCGATATATGACGCAGTAAAAAGTTATTGCGAAAAATTAGTTCGAAAAGCTTATCAGCTGGAGTTTATTTTGGTGATGGTTTTGGGCTAAAATTAGTTATTTATTGTGTTTATTTATGATGTTCCCTTATTTTTAAGGTTTTCATTTATATTCATGAATAGGCAAATCAGAACATTGCATTTCCGGGCATGGAATGAAAGACACATGTCTAATCTTTATTTGGTACCAAGTGATTTAGTCTATGATAAGTAGCAGCTGAGATATGATTGATTTCGTAGGTACATCCCCATCCTTGAGAAAAGCGTTATAGGTTGCCAAGGCAACCATGCATTTTCACATTGCCCAAACCGGGGTTATTTATGGGGAATTTATTTTCGCATTCAGGGGGTCCCAAGAAAAAAAATGGCACCGATTCAAAATTTGTACTTGGGGTACAAGGTAGGTCAAATTAGATCCTGTGGTAGTTGGTTTGAGGCCAAAATCAGTTTATTTATGATATTTGTTTGTTTTCACTTTATTAATAAAGCTTTCATTAATATTCTTGAATATGCAAATGAAGTAATTTTGTATACCACCACTAGATGAAAAGACATTTTAAATTGTATCATTGATGATGTAAAAACATGTGAGAATGATGGTTTGATGATCGTTTGGGGCTAAAATCAGTTTATTTACAGTGGTTTTTTTTTATGGTTTTTACCCTTATGTTTAAAAGATTTCATTAATATTAATGAATATGCAAATAAGATAATTTAAATATCTGACCACAAGATAAAAGGCCTGTGACTACGTTTTTATATGGTACCAATTTTAGTTGGCTATGCTTCGCAACAACCGAGATGATTCTGTAGGTACACCCGCATTCTTAAGATTAGCATTACAGGATGCCATGCCAACCATGCATTTTTACACAGTCCAAATATGCGTATCTTTTAGGGGGTCCCAAAGAGCAATTCGTCACCCGTAAGAAATTGTCCTACTTAGATGATATAAGAAGCATAGGGCATCTGTTAACAAATTTTCGTAAAACAGCTTATTATTGGTAGCCCTCAATTTGGACCAAAAAAGTGCCTTAAACATAAAAATACAAAACTGCACCGGCTTAATTCTTTCAAAAGAAGGTATGAACTAGCTTTTGAGCACTGGTGCCTTTCATTAACACGAGGTCCCCCTACGGTCATTTCTAGCTGAAACTTTTCATTTCGCCAATTGCCTAGTAAGAATGTTAGAACTTTGACAGGTCAGCTAAAACAGAAAATTTCCATTCCAGTTTCGTCACAAAAACAAAGCCGATGAATGTCGAAAAACGAATATTCAATTTCTTTTTTTGCTAATAAATTTTTATGAAATATATTTTCTACTATGTGTAGATTGAAGGAATGCTAGAAATGATAGTAATTCGCGTGAAAGTCAATCAGAAACACGCATCTGCGTCTACGCTGACTGTATTGTGATTTGAACAATTTGAGTTGACGAAACCAAAAGTACCGGTGTAGGTTTACCAAAGTACCATTGAATTCTTTTTTTTTTGTTGTTGTTGAAGGAAGCCAACTTGTTCGTACTTGCGAGACATGCGGATAAGGATGATTTTATATGACCCGGGTCCCACCTTATTAACAACATGAAAGGGGGTGCGCCAAAATAGCCATTGAGCAGTTTTAGCACATGCAAATCACGACGAATACTACGCTTACCTTAAGATAGTGGAAATCTAGATGATTCTCCAAAAGATAGACTATGGATGCAATATCACGGTCAAAAGGTTACAAACTGTTTTCATGCTCAATTCTGCCGAGCATAAAGTTCATCCCGCTCTTAAATGTTAAAATGCCAACACTTTTATTTTAACACTTTTAAGCCGGATAAAGTCAGCATTTGAGAGTTATAAAGCAAGAACAATCTTTATTGTTATATCGAGTTGAGCATGTAAAACGTTTGTAACTTGAACCACGTATCAATTACGTTGGCTGATCTTTCAGAAAGCTGGTGTATCATATAAATCTATACAGCAGGACCTGGGCTGGTTGGTTTATAATAACGCCTTGTCGCGAGAAAATATGGCTATATTACTTGACTTTTCGCTTACTGTGAAGGCGGCGCCTCATGAATGCGTAATTAGGACTAGTCAACCTCAGGCATAGGTAAAAGCTGAAAAGGAGGCGTGGTTTTATTCAAAATAACTGTATCATCTTGTGCCACCACCTCAGTCATTATTTAGTACTTAAAACGCCAGCAAAATAACTGCATCTGAAAATGTATATTTAACATAAGCAGGGAGGCAAACATTGTGGACCCAGATCAGACTGCTCCTACAGGAGCAGTCTAATCTGGGTTCACACTGTTTATCTATGAGGCTTCAAATAGTTTAGCGGGCGACAAAAAACATACATTTTGTAATTATGCGCTTTAAGGGTTAATGAATGTGAGTTCAGTGTGTACTGATCTACCAAAAGCTTTGAAGCGTGACTCTATTTACAATATCGATGTGTTGTTCTAGAAAAAAGGGTTTCAGGCATTTATTTTCATTTATTATAAAAGCTTTGACATACACATATGTTCCATCCAGACTGGCTCATTTTACGCATTCTGCATCAATCGTTTGAAATGGAAAGACCCAAAGGTCATTGGTCAGAGGTCGTGGTACATCTATATACGGTTAGGATATTCATGAAATGCACACACGTTTGCGCGGCTCAAATAGCTTTTTAACTCTACCAAATTATAAATAAAACCGGATTTCCCTTCCTTAGCAGATGAAATAGCCGAACTACACCCAGATATGAATATTAAAATTACCGCCTTTACAGTAAGCGAAAAGTCAAGTAATACGTGTATTGTATGCGAACAACACTGGTGCAGACCAGCGCAGTTTGACCAATGCTAATGAAGTTTGCTCTCCAGAAAATAGGGCAATAAAACTTTCTTTAACCAAACTTTCAAATATTCAGGCTTGTCTGTGAGGGCGAGCTTTCTGGTTCCCGCCTTGCCTTGTCACAAACCTGAAGAACTCGTGTATCACACGTCCGAAAAACTCGTGTCGTATTCTGTATTAGCTTGCCCATAAGAGTCCGCATTACTCTTTGTTTACTGAGTATGTTTCATGTTCTTTTGTCGTCTACTAATTTTCTTTTCACAAACAGCGTTTTTTGCAAAATTCTTTTAGTTTTAAACAGTTTGAATGCAGATCAGACCCGGCGTTTTGTCAAACAAGATTTGGGTCCAAACATTTTGCAAAGATTATCATGTTGGCACTTTTTACAATTGCTCTTCGTGGTAAGTCCTCGCAACCCACCCACCAAAACCACGTGACCAAACCATATTCCTTTAGTATTTCCACTATCAGAAGCTACGAACACGTACACATTAGAGGAATCACATGCCCAGAACATGACCAGTTGTCAAGAACCAATATTCAGCATAATCATTCAAAGCCCATATAGTCTGTAGACTGACATTAAATACATTGTTACTATGGATTCATATCAATCACTATGTTACTATGGATTCATATCAATCACTAGCATTCCATGTGCTAGCATGACTGTCTAGACTTTAAATACCTTTTATGTGATAGCCGAGGAAAATAAGTATTTGAGAGGAATACTAAATCTTTTAAAAAGTATCAATATGAATAAAACTCCAACCTCATCAGACTTTATAAGTCAACATATTCTGCTGTGTTGGCCAGTTGTAATATACCCCACACACTCACGCATGCAAACACAACATGTTTTGAAAGATGAAATATAATTAGTCAGCGTGCTAGCGAACGCTAATGTCGTTTAGATATCCACATGTTGGTCTGCGTCTCCATCTACATCCATACTTTGTGTATGTGAGCAATGTTCTGTTGAGCCTGCACATGTGTACAGGCTCATCTCATGTGTCTGAGCCTTAGCCCTTCATTGCTTGACAGGCTATGTTATGTCCTGGCTCAATTTAACTAATAAATGGCCCTCTACGCGAGAAAACCTGTCTTCGGGTGGGGGGTGCGAACGAAAGGGACAGGCCAGCCTGTGCATTCGCGCAGTCTGGTCAGAACCTTTGTTATACGCTTATGGAAATAATCATATCTGGACTAGCTACGAGGGAAATTTGAATTTTTTAGCTAGTCTATATGGCTGAGCAGGCTGCCGGAGACAGGTTTTCTCGCGACGAGGCCCAAATAATCTGCCCCGTTGCTTCATCAATTTATTGGCAACTTTTAAGACAGATTATACCAATTAAGCGCTTATCATTCTCCGAGATGATCGTGAATTTCCATGAGAATATCGTGCATTTCATGCATAATGAAGAATGAGAAGGTATAAAAGATACGTGCGTTACATCCCTCGGTAATCCAGTGGATTGACGGACACCGTGTGTGAGGCAGGTAAGTGGGTTCTTATTTTTTATTCTGGAAGCTTTCAAATTTCTTTCTCTTTAAGGATAATTGCGGCTAATTCCACTGCGCACCAATCCTGTCGCAGTTGTCTGGGGCCGTCTTAAGTTACCAACCATTTACGGATTAGAACCAACACAGTTTATAATTTTTCAGATACGCTATGCCATATGGATATTTCTACTTTTTCTTAACAAAATAGACTAAAATGACTGACCCTTGATCACAACTTATCGTCTCGTACCAAATACAGATAACTATTTCAGGCGAAATCAAACAATGTGCAAAACTTCGAAGTTTTACTGTGTAGGCGAATACGAATATGGTTCTTTATTTTTTTATTTATACATTGTTTTGAGAGAGTAGCACAATAAGTAACATAATTACATATATACAAATAAAACGACATCATAATCACATAGAATAGTAAATATAAGGTAATAATAGTTATATACTTGGAGCGTATGAAGATTACAATTGTAGTGACTTCAAAATACGAGCCTAAGTGTGCACACATTTTAAGATATAAGATTGTACCATTTAACATTGGCATAACATATTTATTTGACAATCAGTGCAAAGTAGCAGCCGGAACCCATGCCTTGCACAGCCGAACAGGGAAACATGTGGCGGAAACCAATGTCCAAACAGCATGATCCTGTACGTGTAGACACACAGCATGGTTCATGTCAGAGTCGGAACTAACCGCCCTGAATGATGGCTGTTTACTCAGATCGATAAATGTTTAAAATCAAAACAAATGTTCATATGTGTGTAAAAATCCATGAAGCAAATGAGCTTAAGGGAGCCAGCATTTTTAACTGTTCCGAACTCTGATTGCGGATCCTATATGTACGGTTATTTGCGGCCATGCACGATCTATTCCCGTGGTCTAGTGGCTAGCGCGCCAGACTTTGGAACCAGAGTACCGGTGGGCATCTATAATACATTGTTGTTTCTTATTATAGCTTTACATATATAACATAATTCTGAATTACTTCCTACAAGTATTCTGCAGTTATATTGATCCAGTTAATCTCCTCTGTTTGCCCGTTTATCGCAAATATCTAAAAATTTAGTATTATAAATAAATATGTAATAGATAAAGGACACTTTTCCGAGGCTTTCTTGTTTAAACCGCGAGGTGCGCGTAGCCCAACGAGCGGTTTAAACAGAAAGCCGAGGAAAAATCTTTTATTTAGCTTGTAGTATGGCGCAGGCGCAAATAAACACGTGTTACTGACACCTGGCGAAATTTACATTCGCTCCTCCCAGCATCCGGCCTAAGCTGTCAATTATATTACATTTACCTACGGGTTAATTTGTAGCTATTTAGGAAGTTCCCGCCTACATCGCCGTTTAACTAAAATTGGAAGTTAGAGTACGGTTTTAAGCTCCCCCTTCGTCGTTATTCTAGGCTGTCTGATTTAAACATCAGCAAAGATCAAAGAAAAAAGCATCGGTCATACTACAAATAAGACATCAAATGCCCGTTTTTTGCTATTCAATTTCGGATTTTTGCAGGAAATCATTAATTCTCGTAATTGCAATTTATTGAAATGAATTTACTGTTGCTCTTAGCGTTTCAAAAGGCTTACACTTTCAGCTCTTTAAACGCAATTATGCTTATCTGTAGCTGGACCCGCCGTGGCTCAACTTGAGGTTTTCTCTAGCTCTGACTATCTGTGAGTCATGAGCCCTTTTCATTGATTCATCATGGTATGTTAATTTGATTGGAGTGTTTCTCCATGATGATACATTGTATTAGGTAGAAGGCTTGCATGCGAGCTGAACATTTCTTGTACTTCAACAACAGCAGAATCTAGGGCGAAGATTTGGTACTAGTAAAATGCATTTAAGCCCCTCAGTTGCTTAGGCTGCTGTCCGTTCTCGGGCGGTGGTTCTGTTGTTGACTTATTGTTTATTGTTACTCTCATTGTGGGAGTCTGTAATTGTTCTATGGTTTGTTGTACGTTACTTTATGTCCATTCTAGTATTGCAATCATCTTGATGGGGAAGAGAGAGCTGGTGTCTTATGATGGCTGAGTGGCTCTTCCTCGCGGTGCCATTGGGTTGTCTGCTGTTTGTGAATGTGGTATTTCCTGATCATACTTAGTATTTTTATGGCTATAAAACTTTCAAAGGGACAATCCATAGGAGTGACTACGCTTCAGCTATAGTAATATGTAGTTGCCCGGAGCGAGTGTATTCAAATTACAAGATCCGTGCATTAACAACACGTGGGCTGCCTTGTTAATACATGGATTTGTGTTGGTTAAAACGCGACTAATAAAAGCGGCAGCACGAAATTATGCAAGCAATGCTTTCATGAAAGTCTTCTTAAGATTTCAGAATGATGTTCCTTTCCTTGATCGTTGTTGTTGCTCTAGCAATCAAAGTGACCAGTGCTGACCTTGTCCATGGTGAGTAATCCTTATGTACATATTTTCCATCTTATAATACTTCTAACGTTTAAATCTTTTGTGTTATACCGCTATACAGTCACCGCGGAATGCGATTCCCCCGTCTCTTGTAAATGCTAACGGGGATAGGAACCAGTAGAGGCTGTGGTGTTACAGTGATTCCAGAGCCACATATCCTGATTGAGTTAACACAAAGTAGAGCCGCACATGCGATTTCCAACAATATGGTATTTTGACAAGTATAAGACTCGGATTACTCTGTGCAGCCCCATTTTAAGCTTAGAAACTCCAAATGATGTTCAGTCAGTAGCTTAACAGTCTTAGTATATTTCAGCGTCTAGCAAAGGCTCTGATCAGACTTCGCGTATGCGCAGGCTGGTCAGAGCCTTTTCTAGTCGCACATACCACATTGTTGGAAATCTCATTTCGCGGTTCATTAAAGCAATGAGGTTTTTATTTGATTCTTTACATCCCATCAACAATCTTCAGTTATAAAATAAAGGGACGGGCCTTCCAGGGTTGAACGATTAATGTTCTTGCTCGACACAATGCAGTGACGCCGGCGAGACTCGAACCCGCGGCCCATCGGTCGAGAGTCAAGCGCTCTACCACTGAGCCACTGCGCTCCCGCAATGAGGATGTGATTGTCCATTTTATATTAGGGGATGTTTGGTTACCACATCCAAATTGTAACTTGATGTATTTCGCCCCTAGGGTTTGTTTTACTTTTAAAAGTGGTGCAGACTCTGGTGATAGGCCTCATTATGTGAAGTTTCATCTGGGTCTTCACTGTTTGGCAAAGTACTTGTTATGAATTTCCAGTACACAAACAGTTGAAGGGTAACTATGTAAACCGCAATGTGTATTTCTTAATGTAATTCAATCGGGTTTGTTGTTCTTTACGCCCCAGTCAACAAATTTTCAGCTATGTTCAGACGGGTCTTCCTGGGCTGAACCAGTACTATGCACCGTTTAATGTGTGTTCCTCAACCACACAACGCATTGGCACTAGTACTGGAAGCCATCGTATTACACCTTTGCGTAATATAGCTAAGCAAACTAGCAAATTCAGAGATTATTAATGTCCTTCGTCACTTCATGATCGTCTTTGAATATATGAGCTTTCATGAAACCAGTTAATTTGATTGGCGTTCAAAGATCAAATCTGAATTTTATCCAAATCACATCTTTATCTTCAATCCATGGTCTTTTAAGCGCATGGCTATGTTTTTAGAAAGAATTGCTTAAACCTGTAGGAGTATTTGCACCTATACAGACATAAAACAGGCCCAAAAATGTCTTAAAAATTCACTCTGTAAAAAAAATTTCTTGTGACTATATAAAAATCACGTGCACATCTTCAGAACATGACAAAAGCACCCGTTAAGTTTCAAGAGAATTGGCATACAATTGTGTGATGAATTGCACATACAAGGTACCTATTATCTATACAATTCGAATGGTGTAATGCCTAGAAAATGAGTCCACTTGTGTAAAGAATGGCACAAAAAATCTAAAGACAATATGTTCTTCAGAACATGAACTGACACCTAAATAGTGTCAAACAGAGCAATCGGTATAAAACTGGAGTAGTTGTCAACACAAAATAGCATCCATTGAACTCCCATTGGCTGTAAATAGAATTGAAAAAAAGGTGACAAATAGTCTGAGAATTATATACTTCGGGCTTCACTTACTTTGCAAGAGACTTGAAGTATTCACGATTCCATGACCATTCCAAAAATCAAATTAATTTCTTAAATGAACGATGCCAAAGAAAAACAAATGCTGCCTTAATGATTATTAAACAACTTTGTCAGGTCCATGTATACCATTAACGCTACTTTCATAGATGCCACTCGTTTAGATTAACACAAAAATAGCGTAAAATTGTAAATATTTTCATACCCATCAGTTCTAACATATGTTTTGGGTTTTCAAAAGAACCGTCTCAATGAGACGGTTCTTTTGAGTGCCCACAACGTATGTTTAGGTTGATATTTTTTTATTTATTTTTTTTTTTTGGTACGCACTCTTAACTAAAGGTCTGCGTGCTATAAAAATAGTATACACAAAACTAAACAAACCAATCAAAACAAATAAAACCAATGAACAAACGCACACAAAAACCAACACGGTATTTTTTCAGAGTGTCTGCCTGATGGGACTGTCCAAGTAGAAAACCCAAATGTTGGTATCTACAGTCACGTGTTTGCCGTCCAGGATGAAGGTGTCTCTGCAGCTGTGAAATGTACAGTTTCTTCAAGTGGTGCACAAAGTAACATAACTGGATGCTCTCAGGTAAAATAAACATTACCAACTTCATGCCCGCATCATGTATCAAAATGTATGGAAACTTGTAAACCAATGGACCCTTTTACGTTGGAGTATCGGCATACACGGAACTGGATTCTAAATCATTAAATATGGCATATGTATAGAATGTGTACAGCCAAAGAATATTAGGAATGTTTCAACTTAAACGACCCCTTCGTCTTTATTAATATCTGAGGATAGCAAAAATGTTCGAGCAGTCTGATCATTTTACATAATCTTAAGAATATTATCAGGAAAAAAGATGCTTTTTGTTTCGCAATTACCCCTTATTTTCATTATTTAGTTTACCTGCCTGTATTTAAATTCAGCAGTAGAGTTGATTTTTAATCGAAACTTCAAACAGTGGAGGTTATGATCAGATGCAATAAATTGTGGCGACGGATCTTAGCTTACACATTTTACCCATATCCTATGCATAAGATGATAGCAAAGCTCATCCATGTTCACTGGAGTTGCTGTTATGCCTTAGTTTTATTTATGTCTTAGTTTTATTTTCATCACTAAAGCTCTCTACCAGCAAATATTGCAAACCCATTTCCTTCTAATTTCGTGGTGTTTTTTATTCTCCTTATAATTGAGCTTCGAAAAGGTTAAACCCACCTCAAAGCTCATACATGACAAAACGTCAATCCTGATATGAGTCAAAACTATTACCCGATAAAATTCCTGAAATATATTCTTAAAATATCTAACAAAGCATGCAATAATAACATACACTTATGAAATGAGCCATGACATGTCATTTGCAACAATGTGGTATTTTGACTTGTGGAGACTCGGACTAGCCTGTACAGGCTCTTTTAAAGCTTAGAAACTCCAAATCATGTTCAGTCAGTAGCTTAACACTCAGAAAATATGCAAGCATCTAGCAAAGGCTCTGATCAGACTGCGTATGCACAGGCTGATCTGAGACTTTGCTGGTTGCACATACCACATTGTTGGAAATCTCATGTCGCGGCTCAAATGTCATTTATTTTCAGGACAATGCCATTGTCGTATGGTTCTCCAACAGAGCTGGTAGTGTTGATACATTTGCTGGCACCAGTGCCATTTCTTATGAAGTTCAATGTAATGATCTTCCTTCTGGGGGAGTTGATAGGACTGCAGTCAACAACCTTGCCGCAAAGTAAGTTACTGTCCTGCCAGCCAAGAATGACAGTGACTTAATGTTTTCTTTACAAGTTATCAGGAACTTATGATCGATATATCACTTGTGTATTCGTCCTATCCGCAGGACAGGATAAATACACAAGTGATCTATTGATTCGCATTAGCTCAAGTAGAGTGTAAAAGTTAATTTTTCACTTCACAATTGTAAACAAAACATGACATCACTGTCACTCTTGACTGGCAGGACAGTAATTCTTCATAAAACCCATATCAAAGCAAATAACATTCCTTATGATTCCCACTGGCTATTTTGCGCATCAGTTTCTGCATGCGTGGGTACATTAGAGGGGACAACACCCCTTGGAAATACAGATTATATGGGTTTCTATATGGAATAAACAATTACATCCCTCGTCTCCTGGAAAATGCTGGACACCTGGAACCTTGGGAAATTAGTTTACATACATTAACCCCTGTAATATAAGCGTGACTAAAATGGTCAGATGTGCCAAATTCCTGTGTCTGTCCTTTTTAGCCAGATCTCTCTCTATGATAATCCCATGTTTTAAGACTAACGTTACGTTTGGAAAGTCGATATTCTTCCCAGAAATAATATTTTAACTCTTTGAAAGCCAGATAATTTTACATGCCATCGGAATTCTCATTTTAACACTTTCAGAATATCAGTTTGTATCCAGCAGGGTTGTCTTTCTGTTGGTCCTTATTCGGATCCAAATTGTTTGCCCCTTACTCCAGCAGGCAACGTATATATTTCGGAAATTCTAAAAGTTTGAGTTGTCTTTGACTTTTCAAAACCAGTTATTATTTTGATAACAACTTAGAATTGATTTAACATTACAGCATTGAAGTTACTACCCAGGACGTAGTCACCCCATCTTTCGTTGTGTCATCAGAGCTAAGAACTGTTAACCAGCTTGGTTCATCTGCATCCTCTGCTACTGTAGGAGATACCCTTTACTGGACAATAGATATTCCAGGTAAGTTTCTACCCAGGATATCGTCACCCCATCTTTCGTTGTGTCATCGGAGCTAAGAACTGTCAACCAGCTCGGTTCATCTGCATCATCTGCTACTGTAGGAGATACTCTATACTGGACAATAGATATTCCAGGTAAGTTACTACCCAGGATATCGTCACCCCATCTTTCGTTGTGTCATCAGAGCTTAGAACTGTCAACCAGCTTGGTTCAACTGCATCTTCTGCTACTGTAGGAGATGTCCTTTACTGGACCATAGATATTCCAGGTAAGTTACTCAGGAAGTAAGTAAAGATCAGGTATCGATACATATCGGGTACCACACTCAGAATATCACTGAAAGTAATCTGATGGTGTATATCTGACCTAAACAATGTAGAACTGAGTTTCCAGAAATGACAACCACATTTGGAATCAAATTAAATAGAAACAGAACATGGAGATTAAGTTATAAAAGAATAGACTATGTGTCGTAAACAATAGCTGCTTAATATATACAAAAGAAATATCGCAACCTAGGAATGGCAAATTAAGTTTCAAAAGTTATATACTAGTAAAAAGTCCTAACCGACCACGTGTGTTTTCACTGATTTTCAGAACAGCTATAAGGACTATCAATTTCATTTGCATTCCCGAATGGGCCAGCTTATCGGTCATCGATAACCAAAAACGGCTCAGCAAAACCCCTTAAGTTGTATCCAGGAGGCTTTGCCAAATACACTTATCCTCAATTTCAAAATTCACAAGAATTTGCATTGGATGAAGGGGTAATTTTTGACACTTTAGCCAATACCAACGAGTTTCACGCAGATGGGATGTTTATTTCAGCACTTTGGTGTTCAATATGTGTTTGGCTTTTGAAATGAAAACGTTTTGTGTGTGAAATGGGGTTACTTCAAAAAGTCATGACTCACAAATTGTGCCAAAATGTGAATTTTGAAAATGGGGATACCACTATTCAAGTTAGCATCCTGCATGTAATGTTGAACATGCTGTCAATATCTTTACTGCCAAGGGTACATGACACGTCTGTCAATTTCGAGGCGCTAAAAGGGTAGTCCTGTCATTTTACTTTTTGAAGAAAATTAATAAAATGCAGGTGGCGGGTTAGACCTTTTGGCTAGTATATTAAAACTCAACAATTTAAATGTAAAAATTGGCTTTTTTATTTTGCAAAAATATCTATCTGACTTACCATTTGTTGATAGTAAAGATTTGCTAATATTGAATATCTTATATACCAATTGACCATTATTTACAGCTGAGTACTCTGCCAAGATGGATTGTACAGCTTATTCAGGTTCCTCAGTTAGTGGAAGCCCAAACAAGTTTTTGGTAGATGATGGGTAAGCAATCTAGTATTTTCAAGAGAATCGTATAAATAAATGGGCATGGGATTTTCAACAATGTGGTTTTGTGCGTTCAAAACTCAGCCTGCGCATATGCTCGTCTAGTCAGAGCCTTTGCTAGGCACTTGAAAGTTTTTTGTTTAAGCTACTGATTGAACGGCATTTGGCCTTTCTAAGGAGGCTGTACAGGCTCGTCGCGGTCTATTCAAAACGCCACCTTCTTGGAAATACCAGAATACACCGCATATTTACTGTATTGTTTTTGTTTACTGTCCTAGCCCTTGACCCTGACATATACTCATGTCCAATGAAAACGCACCACCTACAAAAATGACTTATCTTTTTAATGACATAACATTTTATTTTTGCACTTGCGTCTTATTGTTCTGTAGCAATTCTGTAAGTTACTGATAGGTCTTTAAAACCGAATGATCACTGATGGCACGTGTCATCAATTTACCAAAACAACCGTAAAACAAAGTCACAGAACCAGCCATCGAATGTGTCAGAATTTTCAAAAGCATTATTCTCGCATTTTTCTTTGTAGAAATTGCAAAGATAGCCAGGAATAGTCATCTTGCCTTGAACACGGCTATAACGTTACGATGTGACGTCACTAGCATAATTTTGACTAGGCGTAAAATCGAGACATTCAAGGAATCCTTCTTTTACTGATGCAAAATTACGACAATGTCGTAGCAAGAAGATTTCTTGCTCGTGTAGCGGGTCGTTAACATCGACGGAGCGTAGATATCAACGGTTTTTGATAAACGTCAATCTCTAGAAACTCTTATACACAAACCTAAGAGTATCTGTGTTGAACTTAATGTTAGATAATACTCGCACTAACAGATGAACACAGATTTTAGAAGATTCAAAACGCTAGCGATGCGAGCAATGGCTGGCGACGCGCTCAAAGTTGACGTCAATGATGCAACGTCAAATGTTTAGAGGATTTGTATGACGTTTTGCATGTGTGTGAGTTTGTACGACGGATATAAGCATTGTGTAGAACACTAGGACTGTAGAAAACGCAATTAAACATTTTACGTCAAGTTTTGTCGGACCACTCCATATTTAAGCTTACATAGTGACATTGTTCGCGTTAGTCTAGCCTTAGCTGTTGCGTCACAACTGTCAAAGTTGTGGCGAAATGACAGGGAATCTACTGGCAAACAGAAAACATTTAAACGAGATTTTGGGGTCTTTTTGAATACGCCTAAAATGCGATTAACGCAATTTGAGGCTGACGATACGTCATGTGTAAACCGAGTCACTAGAATTGAATTCTTTGTAGGAAAACCTCGCATTTGTCCTAAATAATAATTATAAATAACACAATTTTGCACAGCTTTTGATGGGCCGCAAATATGCACATCAGAAGAGTGGTGCGTTTTCATTGGACATGAGTTTACAACGGTACCACGAACCAACTTGTGACAGCTAACATGTGATGTTTACTAGCCATAAACTGAAACTGTCAATGTGTTAACAGAAAGCTGATCATTTACTGAATCTATAGAATGTTTATTAATGTGTAGACATTTCAGTTGGAGTAATTGATCTTATTAAACTAAGATAGTCAATGTTTTCATAGAAAGCAAAATACCACTGAAGTTAGTCCTAGGGTTATGTCAGTTGGACACGTGAGTAAAACGGGATTCAGATCTGATAACATTTGATAACTGCGCGGATGAAGAGGGGAGACGGTTGGTCCGGACCCCACCCCCTTGAAAATCACAAAGTGTTTACTAGCAATACTGATCCGGATCCTCTGAAGTCGCAAAGCTAGTAAGCAAGTTATTCAATGTTGGGTCATCATCGGCACGCTAGAGAAACGCCATTAAACTTTGTAAAAGTTGGACCCCCTCTGACAAAACTTTCTGGATCCGCGCCTGTGATTAATTTTGGAAAGACTCATCCTGACATCTATAATATCTTAAGTCAGTAAATACCATTGTGTGATACTAAAATTGCTAAAAGTATAGAACATTTATTTCGTGTAATTACAGTTTTCAATATCCCAATAGGCAGCATTTTTACCAGGCTACGTAGTGCAGTCAGTAGCATCAAGACTACTGATGCTTGTATGACTGCAGCTCTAGAGGTCGCAACATTGTCACATACTTTCTTAGAGTTTGATCATGAAGTAACTTCTATGATAATTCTCCTTTCTAATTTATTCAAGAACGGTTGTTATCAGATACAAGCGAATACAAGGTGTGTACATGGAATATTGGTTTAAAATTGCTTACTCAAGCTTTCCCAGGAAAGTGAGTTTGGATAACTGACCATCCCCAACATGACAATAGTTGTTGACAAAATTGTAAAGCAATAAAACGCACCAAAATCAAACCAACTTTTGCGTTTTATATCTTGAAAGTATATTTTACGTTAAATTGTCATAACAAAACCCATAAATTTCAGTTGTGAACAAGACAGCAACTTAATGGGCAGTGACTTTGACGATATAGAGTCGAGTGTTCCTGGTATCAAGCGTTACTGGGCAGTTCTCTATGTCTTCAAGTTCTACAACAGCAATGATATTTTCTTCTCCTGTACAGTTACCGTGTGTCCAAGTGGCTCATCCAGCTGTGATATTGTAAGTGAATATTTCTAAATACTCATTTATTCGAAATAGATTTTGGGCTAACTGGATTCTAGTTTTGCAATCATCTTGATGGGGATAAGAGAGCTGGTTGCTTTGCTTAGTTTGTTTCCTGGCATCTCGTGATTGATGTTTGGCTCGTCCTCGCGGTGCCATGGGGTTGTCTGAGGTTCGTCAGTTGTTGTGGTATTTCCTGATCATACTCACTTACTATTTCAGATAATAAAACATATTTATGAACTGATTTTCTTTAGTAAGTCTGTCAAAACATGATTGGTACGTTAAGTTTCTTTTATGCACAAATCTTATTTTGGATAATGATTGGGTTATATATTGCCGAATCTCCCTTTATAATTCCAACTTCAAAATGATACTTAATGCCTAGGACTTTTGAATTTTCTAGATTCAACTATAATTACAATATATTAACTGAAATGGAGCCATCTAAAGGCTCGACGTCAGTTTTCTGATTGTTTTGTTAGTTGATGGGACGTAAAAAATCAAAACAAAACTATCTTTCAGTAAAAAGGGACAGGTCTTCCTGGGCTGTACCAATACGAAGTTAAGATTAATGTGTCTTGCTCAAGGACACAACGCAATGATGCCGGTGAGACTTGAAACCGAGGCCATACGGTCTACAGTCAAGAACTCTACCACTGAGTCACTGTGCCCCCGGGTTTGTAACTTCGGGCTCTGACATGCGCATACTGAATCAATGTCAGTGAAAATGTTTCAGATCTCAATTTTAAGACCTTACAAAATGCATAAGCATAAAAGGACCGGATGATACTTAAATACAAACAAAAGTAAAAGCAAAGAAGCATAGAAGTTTGCCAAAGTGTGGCTTTTAGCCTGTATACGCTTTTCCTACCACCCTAAACACATTGAATATCATGTAGCGACCCTGCGCTATTTCTGATCATATCTTTTATAGTAACGTATAGGGATAAGAATGCATTTTAATTGACTTGCTGTGGTTCCAGGGGGAAACAATAACTGCAAACACAATTGCAATGAGGGGAAAGAAAGAAAACGAATCTACCAGCTGCTTTTAATTTACTTCCGAGTCCTTCAATATTCAGTCTTTATCCATCTAACCTATGATAGAATTGAGTGAATATCTAGTCTGGACTGAAGATTGAATTCAAGTAAATCTAGAACATAAAGGAGCCGCGAGATAAGATTTTCAACGATGTGGGATGTGTGACCAGATAGACTCAGACCAGACTGCGCATACGCGCAGTCTGATCAGAGCCTTAGCTAGTCGCTTAGATATTATATGACTCTTAGACTACTGACCAAAAATCATTTGCAGTCTCTAAGCTTAAAAGGTGGTTGGACAGGCTCGTCTTAGTTTACACTTGTCAAAAAACCACACGGTTGGAAATCTCTTGACACGGCTCATTAATGCACGTGTTACTATCACCATCCTATAACTGACATTGCTCGTGGTGCCTTGTCTGAGTAGTGATTTGGATTGCGCTTAGTCTCAAAACGGTTTTCTTAAAAGCACTTTTAGACCACAGTGAGCATTATCTGCTTTGGTTAAAAAATCCTATGCCAAGGTCACAAGACCAAAATACAGTGTTTAATGATACAGTAAAACCTGTCATAAGCGGCCACTCAACTAGACGAGACCTACATGATGGTCAAATATTACCGAATGCTCTTCAAGTATTCTGTGATACAATTGACCTGCATTAAGCGATAATCACTCTTAAAAACAATTTTGGTCTTTTTACGAGGTTTTAATTTAGTTGACAAATGAACTCTAATCATTTACAGAGCTGCAGTAAGAGAAAGCGAAGTGCTGGAGCCAGGCAATTAACTGGCCCTGATGACAGAATGTTCTCTACGTCTAAGATGTTGCATATTCTTCCTGGGGCGAACGCTGCAACTATTACACTTGGTAATGGATACTATTTTATTTTACCAATAACAAGAACCAAATTGTCAGTTATAGATCATTGCTTATCATTTCAAACACCACATGTACAGTAAAAAATCATTAACATAGGATGCGTAGCGCAGTCAGTAACGTGTCTGATTATGAATGGGCGTCTCACTGCATATCCAGGGGTCACGAGTTTGATCCTGCCCGGTCCCATACTTTCGTGGAGAATGATCATGAAATAATTTCTACGGTCATTCTCCTCCCTTCTGTTGATTCCTTCAAGAAGGGTTGTCAGTTACAAGCAAAGTATTAAACAGTACAAGTTAACCGCTTCAAGCTTGCCCAAGAAAAAAAGTGGTTAGGTGAACTGACCCTCCTGATATGAGCATAGCTGTTGACAGAAGTAAAATTAAAAAAAAAAACTAACAAAACAATTAATGATAGTTCACAGAGTTTAGCATAATTCAAGATCAGCATAGTTGCACTGTCCTGCCAGCCAAGAGTGACAGTAACGCCATTGTATGTTTACAAAGTTAGCAGGGACTTATAATGGATAGATCCCTTGTGTATTAATCCTATCTGCAGATAGTATTAATACACAAGTGATCTATCGATTCGCGATACCTCAAGTGGAATGAAAAGGTTAATGTTTTAACTATTGTAAACAATATGACGTCACAGTCACTCTTGGTTGGCCCGACAATAGCTAACTGTCCCAGGATGCAATTGTATTTATGCGGGATTTCTTTAGGGTGCATTGCATTAAATACTCATGAAATCGGGCCCCACCTTTTGTGGGGAGAGCATATACATTAGAGCTAACATGACGTCATTCTTCAATATTCGTAGATTGACAGGTGTTATGGCGTGTTTGATTAAAAGATGAGTCCTAGTCCGTTTTAATGGAGATGGCCAAGTTGATTAACTCCGGTACAAGGTTGATACCAGATGGGTTTTGCTTCTTGGACCCCCTTGAAGAGCTATCTATATTAGGAAACCTGTTTCGTAGTATGCCAGTTTAAAGGGATATAGTGCGGGATTGACCTGGGAAACATATAGTTATTATTCATTGAAACTAGCCGGCAAGGATGATATTTTAAAATGAGGCTGGTTTGATAAATTTTGTATGTATAGATTTCGAACAAGGTGTTAGAATGTTTACATTGTCTTTGGAAAACCTAATAGTGGAGTGCAACCATAAGGGTCTACACTAAACATCTTCAGACATAATATTTTTTCAAATAATATAACCAGTCAAACTAGATCTATACAATAGACTTCTCGAGTTGATTATATCAAACCATAAGGAAGAATCCATTAGTAAGCAAAGGGTTAACCACCATGATGGTCTACACTGAATACATTATCAAAGGGTTGAAGAGAATCGCAAAATTTAGTAACGTACCATCATAATTTCCCATTCTGTCCTAGCTCACTGTTCTTTATGATCTATTTCCAAGTGCCAATCCTTTAAAACATTAAACAATTTTACATTGTACTTTCACAAACCTTAATTTACCTTGGTTTTTTATCATTTCAGGAAGTCTGTGGTTGACCATAGGTGCTGGAGTCCTGGTGCTTGCACATAAAATCTGAAACTATTGTTATATCCTGTAAATCCAATAAAATGCATACCCCCAATCTACAGCCTTATGGTTATTAAGATGAGAAAGCACTTAAGCATTGCCTATATATACTGAGGGAAAAAAGTTTAGCAATATACTTTGAGGATTCATAGTTTAGAAGAAATATGACTTTAAATTTCATAGTGTCATTAATATATGTTGACAAACGTTCACGAGTACGATGACATTAACAGATTGGCATTTCACATAATGTATAGTCTGATTTTATGCCCCCTTGCTAAAACAGCTTATCTGGCAATAGTGCGAATAGTTTTCGACTAAAAGTTTCAATTTTCTGTCAAATGTTTAGATCCAAAAGCAAGAAAGTGAAAAACGGTTTAAAATTGAATGTTATGTTCACCCTTTTCATACAGTTTTTAGTTGAAAATCGCATTTTACCAAATTACCTCCCTTTCAATTGAATAACGTTTGAAATTAAAATACTCAGATCAAATCATCACTATGACGTTGGATTTTGTTTCTTTTGACCCCTTGCATGTAGCCATTAGGTCATTTTCAAGCAACTGACATGTTTGCGAGCCTGCCAATTAAAAAGACCTAATGCTTCAAAGACCGCCTATGGGAAACCCCATTATAAATAATTGCTAAACTATTTTCCCTCAGTATAGTTTTAGCACGACAATCCCCTTCATGGGCACCCATACATGACATTTTTGCTACTTATCGCATTCTGGAGAAAAGAAGACTGAGCCGAATATGTACATCTTGCCAGAGCATTTGCTGCTTTAATATACAAAGCACTTATATTGAACAAGGCTTGAATTACACATTAGACCACTCAGCATGCAAAATCAGTGTGGGCATTTAAAGGTAGTTTTTGCACATATGCGATGTACTGAAGCACATGTCAATACATTACCATATTTACAACCCGCCGCTTACCTCATTTTAAACCCTTGTAACTGGAAATCTAAAGGTGCTAGTTGGTAAGCAGTGAAGGCCCAGATGAAATGCTGCAACATGCAGCATTTTATCTGCGCCTTCAATGTTTGAAGATTATAACCAACTTCAGAGACAATACAATGTTAAGCAACTTCTACCTCAATAATGTGCATTCCTATACCTAATGTATATCTATGAGAACATATTGGAATACAAAGAGTTTATATTCCATAATAAGTTTGTTGCATTAAGTGTGTCTAGTAAATACCACAATAGATCCGACAACAACGACACCTGATGGAACACGCTATAATGCAGACAAGAACTTGCATATAACAAGAATGCTAAGCAACCTGCATATAACAAGAATGCTAAGCAACCTGCCCTGTCTTCCTCAATGATTGCAAAACTAGAAAGGTTACGAAGTTTCTCGCAATCAGTCTTGTGGGTTAAACAGATCGTAGCTTTACCAGCAGAATGAATATATAGCATGCTTAAGGCCTGTAAAATACTTCAGCCCCAACCCTGTGTCGATCTTATTTTAAGCTAACCTGAGCCAAAGGCTAAATATGAGCTATTGTGATCGGTCTTCATCCGTCTCCCTTCCTTCTGTCGTACATCCATCGTGTGTAAAGATTTTCTTTAAACAACATGTCATTGGTTAATGAATTCTCTCCGCCAAACAAGGGGGCCACCAGAACTCCAGATAAGATCCTTTATACGGTATCTTCTCCAAAACCACTGGTTAAAATTCAATTTCGCAGAAAGGCACCTCATGATGCCCTCTACCAAATTGCATAAATAGTTCCACTCTACTAATCAAAAGGGCTGTCACAGCTCTAGATGACAGATCTCTAGCCATTGTGGTCTAGGGGCCAAATCTCAAATTTTAAGTTCTGTTGCACCCCCAGGGAGAAAAGCGTAATTACTATTTTCAGTAAGGGACAGGTCCTAGGGCCTTAGACACTTATGTTTTACTAATTTTACTTCATAAAAAATTATACTTACATACAAAATATACAATTAGGATTATTTCCCCATCTCAGTTCACTGACCCACAAATCCAAGCATCTAAACTTCTCAAGTGACCTAATTACTCAACCGACGCTTGTACATCGCCTGAAATACTCATTTCAATTTTCAGCGCCAACGATTATAGTCGATAACATATGTTGTTGGTACACATTAGAATTACCTTTTTGAGGCAATTCCAATTTTCACCTACATATTTTTCAATAAACGAGAGTTTTTCACCAAAAAACTGATTTTCACAATCTGCTCAGCTAATTATGTTTCAGTGAAATGAACATGTAGAAATGAACGGGGTTTCATGTAGTTTGGCATGCACCTGGCTGACAATAGATGGCCAATTTTATGTTATTGACATCTCAGCTTGAGATGTTTTATTGGAATAAGATGCTTAATTGGCACTTGCCTGGTTGTATATCTACCCCTCCTAACTTATGATAAGATGTATGAATTATCTGATTATCATATTCATAATGCAAAATACGTACCTAAATTATATATTTATGATGAATAATGAAAACCCTTGAAATGAGGGAAAACTTTCAGAAAAATTAGGGGGTATACCAACAAAAAGTCGTAGCTCAGTCACTTATTGCTCTGTGCTAATAATCCTGTGCTACTGATAAACTTGGCACCAAATTTTTGCAAAGTCATAGCACAAAACTGTTAAACCTATATAAGCCTTGACATGTGATTTCCAACAATGTGGCATTTTGACATGTGTAATTTCGCACGAGCCTGTGCAGCCTCATTTTAAATTTAGAAACTCTAAATGTTTGGTCAGTAGCTTAACTTTCATCGAATAATCAAGCGACTATCAAAGGCTGTGATCAGATTGCGCGTATGAGGCTAATCTGAGGCTTTGCTGGTCGCACATACCACATTTTTGGAAATCTCGTATGGCGGCTAATATACTGTGCAGCGATCACTCATTTATAGACAAAACGTAGAGAGCTAGCTTAATTACGGCCAAAAGTATTTTAGAATGCTCCCTGACTTATACATTAATACACAGCGATGAAGAGAAAAAAAATGTTGGAAAATGATGCTTTTTTACTGACCTTTCCAAGGCGCTACTTCATTAGTGGATCATTTGTGTTATTTATGTCTTGTGTTTGTCATGTTTTTGCGTCTGTTAATTGCTGCCTTTTGGTCAGTTGCCGGGAAAGGGCTGGGGCCACTAACTCGTAGACATCTTAAGCCTTAAGATCACCGTAAGTTCAACTTAAGTTCACCTTAACGGTTATGGCCACTAACTCGTACACACCTTAATTTACGGTGATGACTTAAGATCATCGTAAAGTTACGGTCACGATAGAGTCACCTTAGCGCCGTCTTAGTGGTTACGAAAGGTACTTCCAAGAACGAATGCAATACAATAATGATTTTGGCGACATAATATTTTTAGAAGACTATGAAATCCTATATCTTTAGAAAAAATACTGCCTGCTACATTTTAAAGGCTTTATACAGACACATGTATATAGGTTGTGCGCAGGTCCAGAGGGGGGGAGGATGTCCGGACCACCCACCCTGGAAAATCCACACGTTTCTTTATAAAATAGCAATTTGACCCCCTTCCCCCGAAAAGAGTTGGAACCCCCTGGAAAATAAAAATATTGGGCCTTGACCCCAACCTCTGGCGAAATTTCCTGAATGCATGTTGGCATGTAGCAGATAAACACGCACGTGTATGTTCATGTAAATTGCTTTACGTATGTTCAGTGATTGTGTGCTGTATTTGGTAATTAAACCTGTAGGCCATTTTATGTTAGTATTTCTCTGATCATGGTCAAAATGATTAGGGAATGAAAGACTATGGCCACAAGGGTATCGTTCTGAGCCAATCAAGGGTGTATGTACATAGGTAGGTAGGTAGGTTGGTGGGTGGATTTCCAAAATAAAATAAAAGGTCGTTTTCTTCTGTTCCCCAAACCACTGGTTGTGTTCATTTTTGAATGCATATGAGCGGGTCGACTACTGCTACACATAGCCCTGCAGATGCCTAGAACTCTGCAGCCTGATCAGAGTTTTCGACGTACTCATGAGTTTTAACTCTTGGTCTTCAAAGTAATCCGACCACTGCTTTTTTAAACGATATTTTGAAAAAAAATGGATGTTGTGTCCCTTATTTTTGAAGTGAAGGCTGTTCAAATTTTCACATAGCATTCATTTGCCAGCTCTTCGGCTGTGAATGTTGCTTAAAGTTCATTTTGTATTCAGTACGCTATCACAATAACGAAGATCTTTTAATTGTTTGTTAATTAAATAATAAAACTAAACTACCACGAGAAAACCATCTCTGACAAGCCGCCAGGACTTAGATATTTTGTTTGCTTATAATGCACATTTGAAACTTGTCAGGGAACTAGGCGAAGCTTAACCCCTTTAATAGTAATGGAGCCTTCCTTCTGACTTGATACAATAAACTTGGGTTAGTCCATTGTAAATATCAGGCTGTTGACAGGTTGTAATTTTCAAAAATATATTGTATTCTTTTGTCTGAAGATAGTTTACCTTTACAGACAGTAAATGCCCTGATAAAATAAAGCATTTCATCTGGGTCTTCTCTGTTTGCAAAAAATACTCGTTTAGGGGTTTCACAAATATAAAGGGTTCATGCAAAATGAATAATATTGATATTAATTGGCTGATATCAACAATATGGGCCACGATAAAACCAGACTTAGTTACACGCGAAAAACATTCGCACCGAATAGCCTGTGCAACCATTCAGTCTGATCAGTGTCATTATCCTTGTTAACTGTAAAATATAGTAGTTAGAAAGTGACCAGAAAATACCACGATCACAGACTCCAGACCAACCAACGGCACCGCGAGGAAGAGACAGAGAGCACAGACAGCTACAACACAATCGCAGCACGAAATTTTCAATATTCTAGCTAATCTCTGTAGCTGAGTATGCTGATTTTAGCCTACCAAAGACTGATTTTCTCGCGTCGTGACCCATATATTTATCTTTTCTGCTGAGTCGGTTCTAATAATACTGTAAACAACACGATTTGCACGAGAGAATAGATATAACACAGGTAAATCTTAAAAGATACGATGACCTTAAGTTAAGAATGCGCTAAGACGGCTTTATGTTATCGGAATAGCGCCACCTTAAACATTACGGTCGTCATCTTAAGTTAATCTTAAGGTCGTCTTAAGTTGGTCAACTTACGATGTCTACGAGTTAGTGGCCCCAGATCTCCTGGTGTTTGTGATGTTTAATTATGTTTTTGTCACTTTCCAATGTGGTATCCTGGGTCAGGTGTGGAACTTGATTGTACCGAATCCTGATCTTTGTCCCCTTTCTTACTTTGTACCTTCAAAAGTATGTACACCTCGATTACTTATTTCCCTAAAGTACTTAATTTGGCACAAACTTATTGCTAAGACGTATTCAATTAACCCATAAATCAGATATGCAAAATTTCTAATTGGGATACCCGTGAACAGAAATGAAAACGTGAGTTAGAGAAAATGTAGGAAAGGTTGGGTCACCCACAAAATATCTTATATTTCAGTTGCTCATTGCCCTAGAGTGTCAAGCATTTAACCAAGTAATTACTAGGATACAACCATTTTACTGTCGTGCCAACCTAGAGTGACAGTGACATACATTTTTGTTTACAATTTTTAAGTAAACATTAACTTGTACACCCAACTTGCGCTAATCGATAGATTACTTGTGTATTAATCCTATCCTGTGGATAGGATTAATACACAAGTGATCAATCGATCATAAGTCCCTGATAACTTTGTAAACAAAACATGACGTCACTGTCACTCTTGGCTGGCAGGACAGTTGCTTATGATAGGATTTGCATATGGTCTATTTGTTGTTTTCATCAATATTAATGTAAACATTAGAAATGAAGAAAAAACGTAAAAAAATAAATAGGGTGTCCCTACGAAATGATATATCTCAGATGTCCTTGTCATACATAAGCTTGGTACCTAATCAAAGCCCAGTAAAAATGTTTTCTATAATTCCAAGCGCAAATAAGTTTGTTTAAATATTCATAAGCATTTATGGAAAACTTATAAAAATAAGAAATATAGAATTCAAACAAATGGGAACGTACATTATCACTTACATCTCAGTTGCTAACTATACTATGCTGCAAAATTGTCTTAAGTAAAATATTTTTGCTTTAGCATTTATCTGGTATCAAGTTTGGTGACAAATAACACTAAGCAGCTTAGATTTAGCAAATCTGCTTGGTACACCCCTTTCTTTTTAAACTGAGTTGTTCTCTTATTTCTAATGTCTTCATTAATATTTATAAATATTCAAATTAGATAACTTGTAGGAGAGCAGTGGTTAAGTCGTAGGATGTTTGACTGGAGATCGTAGGGCCGCTCCTTCGAGCCTCACCGTCGTAACTGCATTGTGTCCTTGGGCAAGACACATTAATCCTAGCTTAGTACTGGTTCAACTCAGGAAGACCTGTTGTGGCGTTACTGAAAGATTGTTGACTGGGACGTAAAGAATCATATCAAACAAAAAATATATATCTTGCACATCAGTGCTATGCATAGCATTTATTAAGTATATATCCCAGCAGCTTCTTGTCAAATACAGACAAACATGTTTGGCTGTATTTGACCATAAGCTGCTGGGATATATACCTTAATTTTGTAGGTACACCCCTTATTTCTGTGATTTTTTTTCCAATCATTTTTATTGTTTTCATTAATATTCATGAACATAATGTCGTGCCAACCAAGAGTGACAGAAGCGTAATATTTTCTTTACAACTGTTAAGTAAAATATTAACTTTGAGCTAACGCGAATCGATAGATCTCTTGTGTATTAATTCTATCCTGCGGATATGATTAATACACCAGTGAGCTATCGATTATAAGCCCCCTGATAACTTTGTAAACAAAACATGAGGACACTGTCACTCTTGGCTGGCAGGACAGTGTGCGTAGTATTTATTTTGTACCATGTTTTGCTGTAGCTGGAATGTAGGTACACACACCCCTTATTTTTGTGATTTTTTTTCAATTATTTCTATTGTTTTCGTTAATATTCATGAACTTTAATATTTAAAACTTTGCATATCTGACCAATAAATGGAAGAAACGTGTCTAAGCTTTAATTAGGTACCATGTATACATGTAGTATTATATGGTGAGATTATTAAATGATGAGATACTGTTGAGACATTAGTATTTTTATGTACACCCAAATTCTTCACCGTCGCATAATTGGTTGCCATAGACACCGTTAGCTTCAAATATTACAGACAGATTTATTTTGGTACATGTTTTCGCATTTAGGGGTCATACTTTCGATTTTCGCATGTATGTGGGTGCAAGTGAGGCCTATATACCAAACATGGATGGGTGTATTAATCGGGTACTGCCAAAACTGACCATACTACACCATTATTAAACAAACCTCATCCTTTTATTTTCTGAATAATATTTTATTTCATACAATTTGTGGATAAACCGCTTGCCTTGTTGACCAAGAGCTGCAGGTTTGATCCCCTGCTTCCCCAGTCTGTCGGACGAGATTTTAAGTCATAGCCTCGTCTCCATATGACCTGAGCTGTTGGCGGAACGTTAAACACAAATACAACAACAACAACAACAATATTTTACATATATTTTCAATCTCACAATTTTAAAATGTGTTTTTTTTTCATTTAAGGCTGACTGCCTGAATAAATGACTGACTAGCAAATATACAAAACTAATTTATTGTTTAATCTTCTTCACTTAGTAAATAACTAAACAAAATGATGCAGATATGGTATGTTTTTACATCAGACACGACACATTTCAATAGCACACTCAGACGAACAATTGCATAACTTAAACGAGGGTATAATTAATACTGTAAATTCAAAAATCTTCGCGAGAATTTTATTTTCGCGAATAGGTTCGAAAGATATATTTGCCAGGTTAAAAATTCGCGACTAGGGCGTGATTTACCTACATCAGTAAACAACGGAGTGATTTCGCCATTTTGCGAGAGTTTAACTTTCACGAAACTTCGCATGTGCGAAGTTTTCGGAAATAAAACCTCGCGAAAATTTCCAAACTCACAGTATCCCTGCCTTAAGATGATTCGTGCCAAATGTAAACAAAATCATCCAGCTATTCTATAATTTACCAAATATACTATAATGTAACACAATGACCAAACACTCAATTAAAACAAAACGAACAAAGAACATGTAGAAATCATTAGTGTTTGAATGTCCTTGTTTTGACATCGCTTTCTTGGGACCAGAGTCGTCGCCCTGTCGCGTGTTTGAATTTCCTTTTCTCGGCTCCCTTTTCTTGGAGACAGATTTGTCACCCTGCTGTGCGTTTGGATAATTCTGTTTCGACTCCACTTGCTTGGCCAAGGATTTGTCGTCTTGTTGTGCTTTTGGATGTCCTTGTTGCGATTCCGCTTTCTTGGAGACGGAGTTGTCGCCCTGTTCTGCTGCAGCTTTCGAAAGAATAAACTCTCTGAAAAAATAAGATACTGACATGGGATTTGGGTACACTGGGATTTTAGTACACATACGCAACTCAGGTGAGGCTACACAGCATATGCGTAGCTACCATAACGCAGTTACGAATGTCCCCAATGAAATTTGTACCCCCACTCAAAGGAAATTACATAATAATAGAGGGTTTTTTTTATACTGTAATGGACTGCTCTCAATGGAAAGAATCCCCCCCTCCTATTTACGCAGTTATGCACGTGCGTAATAAAGAGTAGTAACATTCAAAGGAGGTCACCTAATGTTGTAAAGAGTGATTTCTCATGCCATATGGAACTGCTTTTAAAGGAAAAAATTTGCTCCCTCTTGGAGCAAATTCTTTCCTGTAAGAGAAGTTCCTATTATGAAAAGGGACACAATTGAAGAGAATCACTGATTGATCCAGTAGTCTCCCTATGATGTGCGTAGCGTTTCGAGCGGTCTGGCTACGCCATTGGTTAAGACAAAGACCAAATGGCGATCAAATTTGTTACAGCCAACTAATAAGACAATCGGAACGAACTAATCGCGAGAGAGACCAATTAGGTCCTAAAATCAGAAAAAAAGTATCTATCCAAGATGGCCAATATCTACCGCAGATGTTGTTGAATCTTCGTCATTTGCACACTGAAGCATTTTTAAAAAAATGTATGAAGAATTTAGCCTTCAGTTTATCCTTGCATTTACCGAGGCACTCCAAAACTGTTTCTTTGCAACATCTAAGCTTTAATACCTGACCGTAAGCGCTGAAGACAGGTTTTCTCGAGGCGAAGGTCACGTCTGTGTGCATGCTCGGATCCAGAGGGGGGATAAGAGGGTCAGCCCCTCCCCTCCCCCCCCTGAAAAATTACAAAAATATAGGGTTTCTAAGCAATACTGACCTGGATTTTCTGAAAATTGCAAAGCTACCAAGCCAGCATTCAATGTTGGGCCATCATCGGCCCACAGGCGAAACGCCATTAAAATGGCTTTTCGCTGGCGGGCCGATGATGGTCCGCTTTTAGCGTTATTTGGATCCTCTCTATCTATCTCCCCTCATCAAAGATAGAGTTGGACCCTCTGACAAAGCTTTCTAGATCCGCGCATGGTGTTTGTGTGTGTGTGTGCGCGTGTGTGCGTGTGTGTGTGTGTGTGTGGACGGAAGTATGCGAATGGATGTGAACGGATAGTTGGTTTGAGTAAGTCTAGTCTGTATCTTGGTCTTAACTCACCGTTCCATTTTAAGGCCGTGGGCCTCGGCTTTTAGGGCCAAGCGGCGCAAGTAGGGATAATCACTTGGGTTTATCACCTCTCCCACGGCTGGCTTCACCGTGTTGTCTCCAAGCACTTGTTTCTCGATACTGGGCAGGCCCTAGATATGAAACAACGTTAGATCAGTTATGAACCCATTCAACAATTTGACGCTCGTCAACATCGGTCCGCCAGCGAAACGTCATACAAATGACGTTTCACTGGCGGGCCGATAGTGACCCGGAATTGTGTGCTGGCTGGAAATGTACCAACCAACCAATGCGGTTATGCTCTTTTTCTTATTGAAAGAATGCCATTCTCTGAGACTTGACTGCATAGATATCCAGCGGATCGGATAAATGTGTTTTCTCCTCTTTTTCTGGTAATCATCTTCCCAACAATAGTTGCTCATGTTTGATTTCAAAGTATTTAACCTTTAAAGCGCTATTCACGACTGCAGCAGACGACACAATTTGCAACATCTTTCCTAGTTTTCAACCAAAATAAGGTAAGATATTTCATGAGAATCGTCTGGCAGCAGACGATTCTCATGAAATATCATGCCTTATTTGTTTTTGTTTTTTTGAAAAAAAAAACAGCAAAATTTGAAATTGTCGTCTGCTACAAATTATATGTGGCGCTTTAAGGGTTAAATTAAAATTTCGCTCACTTGTCCATCTCTGGATTATTCAACGACAATTCGATTCCTGTATTTTATTATAATAAACAATTTAAGTATGAGCGGACAAAATCAAGACGAAGATCATTGATTCGCAAAAAGCATTTCAGTGGTGATGATGCGGAGCGCAGTGGCTCAGTTTGAAGAGCGTTAGACTCGCCTAAGTCACGGTGTGGTGTCCTTGGACAAGACACTTTATCCGCTACTTAGCACTGGTTCGATCCAGGAGGTCGGAAAGCACTTCCTGGCATGACTGAAAAATTGCTGACTTGGGCATTAAGCTTCAACACAAACTGTTATAATGACAGAAGATAAGACCTCTCATTAACCCTGTATTCAAAACAAGCTTACCCAGTAAGCATAAAAAAGATGGCCACAATCGGCCCATCGGGGAAACGCCACCCAAGTGGCGTTTCACTATTGGGCCGATATTGGCTCGAAACTGCAGGCTAGCTGGGTTCGATACCCGGCAATAAATGTCAGAAAGCGGGGCCACCGAAAAGCCATTCAAAAACGCCATTTGAATGGCGTTTCGCTGGCGGGTCGATCGTGATCCAAGATAGAATGCCGATTGAGTTAGATACACTGTGCTTAGTTACCATAGCAAACATGAATGTAGATGATGAAAATGGAAGAAAGTGTATACTTATGGTAACTTTTTTTTTTTTTTTTTTTTTTCTTTTTTTTTTTTCGCCGGTGAAAGGACGACAAATGCCACGTGAAACGATGAACGCAAACACTAGAAACAAAAAACGGCACGCGATTAGCGGAACGACCAAATATCGCCAGTCACACGAAATAAGACACGGTACAAGCCGGCCACCATATATATCCACCCATGCTTTTTTTCCTTTACCTTCTTTGGTTTCCTTATTTTACTGGATCTCTTCCTATATTTCCTTGCTAAATAATCTCGTTTGGGCTCCACACTCATGAAGATATCGCCCACTTCCAGTCTGGCATCTCCGCCTAAAGTGAAATAAATTCAGATCTCTTAACCCATCACAACTGCAGCAGACGGCAAAATTTGCGACATCTTTCCTAATTTTCGAAAGAATTAAGCAATGCTATTTCATGAGAATCGTCTGCTAGAAATAGCATCCCTAATTTGTTATTTTTCAAAAAACAGCAAACTTTAAACTTGTCGTCGACTGAAAATTATGAGTGGCGCTTTATGGGTTAAGCTATTGAACTTAGCTATGCTCAAATTCTACGGAGTTTTGGCCGTTTTGGGTGCAAACGCGGTAAGATAGTTTAAACTTGGGCCGTATAATCAGATAAAAGACACCCTGTGCCCCATTCAAGCATATGACAGAACGTGAAATACTGGTACTAATCGCATAAATGCGCATAAGCCTCCTTTAATGCCCTGTTGATTAACACTGTATTCAGAGGGGCTCGATTGTTCATCTATCGCCTCTTTCATCTTCTTTTTTATGCGATCAGGAAGGGCTCTGGTGGGTCTGAGCTATGACTCATTATCTCCAAGGGCGGGTCCAGGATTTCCTGAAAGGGGGTTCAGGTGTGTAATAGAGCGGGTTGGCTTTGCTGACTATTTTTTTTTTTTTTCATTTTTTCTTAAATATCCCTTGAAAAGAATATAATTTGATCTCACAATATGCTTTTACTTGCTGCTATTCTTTGCATGCTTTTCAGATAAATTTGTGCATTTCTGTTCACTATCACCCACCCATCAAACTTCTTGTTGACATTACCATAACTATATTGCATGAAAAAGTCTTATACACTAAAAACGAAATAAAAATCACAGTACCTTTGTCTTCCAATGCTCTATTCATTTCCCTTACGTGGCTTGCTCCGTCCGACCAACGACACTGTACACCCCTTGAAACTGTAGGCCTACGCAGTCTAGACTTTAAAGCGCTCTGCTTTACTACCGAATGATCCACTTTTAACTTCTCGTGGCAAATTCCCATCTTTATATATTTTCAATTTAGAGGGACTGAAATATCCGCCTTGCCGGCTCAATGAACGTCGCACAACTCTAACTGTGTAACTACGGATACGACGCCACTGTGACGTTATGACATAACGTCAATAACGTTGCGTCGAGCATATAAGAATCTTTCAGAGTACACACCACTAAATATAGACAAAGCTTGGCCCCGCCTTTTGTGGGGAGAGCATTAGGCTAACATTATAAGATGGATGACGTCATCTGTCAATCATGCATGTTCATTATTTTGTAGTATAAAAACAGACCAACCAATGTCAGTTACTAATAGGCATATTTAATTATGAAATGATTTTATTATAGGGAGATAGGGTTGGTTTCATTAACTGACCCCCAAGGTAGAAAGTATGCCAAATGTTCAGGTACGAATTGGTGGTTGTCAGACTCCATCCAATATGGCAGCCCCCTGACCAGGGAAACATATGATTGTTTTTATATGAAATTGATCGGATAGAATGGCTGTTTAAAATAAGACAGGTTTGTTAAGCTTTGTATGTACAGTTTTTTAATAAAGTGGCGAAACGTTAACATTGTCGTCTATGGAAATTTAATAGTGAAGTGCAACCATCATGAGTGTGAGGGTAGGATAGAAAAATCCGTCCCGAGGATCACCTATGGCATCACGAGGCTTGTCGAGTGATGACAAACGGTGATCCCGAGGGACAGATTTTTCTTTCCTACCCTCACGCGAATAATGGATTCTTTTTCTTGCTCACCACTGTATGTATTTATTTATTTGAAAATAAGCTTCCAGAAAATCCTGTACACGCTAAGATGCAATTTCACATGATGACGTTATTTAACATATCAACATGATCAATGGCGTCCTGGGTAAGATAGCATGGGTAAGATAAGATTTTCTATCCCTTGGTAAAATCTCAGATATCATTATCCGGTGTACGTCTTTCCCAGCCACGATTTCATCCATTCTCTGGTAGCGAGTAAAGAATTTCTGACCTGTCTCCCGGAATTAATTAGAAAAGGTCTCCATGATTTACAGAAGAAACTACTTATACTTTATGGGCAAATATCGACAAAATATTACCCTAACAATATTTTGTTGCTTGTCGGATGAAACCAGCCCGCGATTACTGCGCTGTTCGAGTACAGTGATTGTCTAGCATGCGTTCTGATGGTCTCTTTAATGAATCAGATGTAGCGTTTTGTATAGGACATAAAAACAGTTAATCTCTCTAATAGCTTAAATCAGTTCAATATCCATTATATCAGATGTGCCCGACAAGCGAGAAAAAGTATCCAGGAGAGACTCACACCAGCGTGCACAGCTACAAATGCCACTAAGATTATTTAAATATGATTATGCAACTGTGACTTTATATTATATAGACTACGCGGGTGCACAGACGGCTCTATGGCTGTGTTGTTCACATTTGATATGCATAGCCCTTTTAATGTTGAGTATCATATCAATTTAATATTAATTGATTATTTAGTCATTAACTCTTCAATAAACACTTTGCCTACTAGTGTCGTCTGCTGATAACTTTTCCAAACAGTTTGGATCCAGATCAGACCCGACATTTCGTCGGGCCTGATCTGGATCCAATCTGATGGTATTTTTGAAAGTTTTTTTTTAAATTAAGTTTTAAAAAACCAGCAGACGACAAAAATCATGAAAAATTACTCAGCATGCAAAGCGTTAATGGCGCAGTCTTTGACAGAATCAAACATTCGTTTTGCGCTTATAAATATTGGATGCGATACAATTATCAGCTTTCAGTGCTTTCTATAAGGGAAATGCGCATGAACAGGTGTTTCATTTCAATTGTTGCGAATGTACCCTCTTTTTGCACAAAAAATCCAAATATCAGTTAAATTTTACCTCTATGATTACCAGAACCTATAATTGCTGAGACAGGAAAAGCATGTGGAAACAAATATTTTGTTTGTTTGTGTTTTCAGCAAATTATTTATTGATAATTACGATGGATTAGTCCGGGGCAACAGTTGGAAGATTCTAGTTTTGAAATTAAGCTAGGTCGACGTCGACGACATTATGAATTAAACATGTTCGAAAAAAACTATCATTTTTTTGTCCTCTGTTGAAATTAAACAGTTGCTTATATTTTATTTTATTTTTTATTTGTATATCATCAACCAATTGTATTACTAAATGAGCCGCGACATGTGATTTCCAAAAATGTGGTATTATGAAAAGTGTAGACTCAGATGACCCTGTGCAGCCTCCTTTTGAGCTTAGAAACTCCAAATGATGTTCAGTCAGTAGCTTAACAGTCGTAGAATATTCAAACGACTAGCAACGGCTCTGATCAGACTGCGCGTGTGCGCAGGCATGGTCAGCTGAGCATTTGCTGGTCGCACATACCACATTGTTGGAAATATCATGATAAAGTAACGACAGATCACTGTGAAATGAATGATAATATCAGTGGTATGTCTTGACAATCGTAATGATCATGGTAGGCTATTGACGATACATCTCGGTGTTGATGCCTGGCATCCATTACTGCGAAACGACGCGCATATGAATCCTGTATGAAATGGGCTTCTTCGGGATTTGCGATCAGGCAATGCTCAAACCAGCCGGCTCAGCTACAGAGACTAGTCTAGACAGAATCTTGAAATGTTGCATATGCCATGTTTAGCTATCGTTATTTCCGGAGAGCGAATAACAAAGACGCTGATCAGACTGCGCGGATGCGCAGGCTGGTCTGCGCCTTTGTTGTTCGCATGCATCAACATCAGATTGGCCAAAATAAAGGCTTATAGCGAAGTCTATCAAAGAGAAACTACTCTTTCTATAGAATATCCACCAGCGCTACCTCCCCTAGACAAGAGGCTGATCGTTGCATGCGAACAACAAATGCGCAGACCAGCCTGCGCATTCGCGCAGTCTGATCAGCGCCTTTGTTATTTGCTATCTGAAAAGTAAAGTAGTCAACCCTGCTCAATGTAAAATTTCAAAATTCTAGCTAGTCGTTGTAGCTGAGCAGGCTGGTTTGAGCCGTACTCGGTCAGAAACCCCGAAGACAGATTTTCACGTGTCGAGGCCCAATTAAAATATCAAATCAGAACAGAGGTCGAAATGGGAAATCAAGCGGATGGATTAACAATGAAGTAAAGCTCAATATTAATCATAATAATGATTGATTAAAATCACTGTAAACAACAATTAGATATTATCATCAATGATAATTATGCGGTCGTGATAAATTAGAGTTATTGTACTTAATATTTCATGAAAGTGAAATAATTTTAACATTAGTTGCAGTTAACATTAAATAAAAGCGACTCAGTTCAAGAGAAAAAATGTCCTCGTACATATAGAAAAAGCGGGGGTGTGCGCGAAATCTGGCTTAACAAGGCACACATTGTTAACATTGTGGGTAGCGTCCCATTCATACAGTAAATTGTGCATGGCCTTTCTAAGTTCTGTGATTGCGTAAAGACGACTTTTGATAAAACGTCTGTAAATTTAAACGTTCTCCTAATGCGACCAAAGTTTGCTTTAATGCAGGTGTGAAGTCTCACGAGAGTTGAGCGAGATATAGTTTCAGCACGTGCGCACAGTGCGTATAGATGTTCGGATCTCCAGAAAACATGGTTATCTGGAGAATTAAAAAAAAAGCGGAATTAAATATCATACGGCTGAGATTGAAGCAATAGTCAAGGCTTCAGCCACCAAAATGGTCATTGGTGGTCAGAGAGTACCAGAAATTCCATTTGCATATTTTTGAGTACCGTCTTTGTGCAGTGTGAAAACCAATGTTTGCATCTTTTTAGGTCTTGTAAAGGTGCTCTTATTCCGAGTTAAAGTGACTTACCCTAGTTTGTTAGGTCTGTGTAGGAATCTCTGCTCATGTTAAGTGCATCCTTTAGGCAAGTTTATGCAAGATTATATCATTGCAGCTTGAGACTTGTTGTTGCTTTTCATAATTTGATAGTATTCTATCTACGGTATCATATATACCATAATACTACCATTTTATAATAAAGCTGTTGCGTTTTAGTTTTACAAGGTCCCTTTGGTTTTATGAGCTATTTTATACTGTTTTGATTCTGTATAATGTAATTTTGGAAAATATGGGAATAACTTTGATATTGTGTAATCCTAAGGTTCATGAACTTCTGGTGTAATCATTGGTCCAAAATATAATGTTGAAGACACAAAATTTGTCATAATTCATACATATTAACTGTGCAACCTTGATAGCCAAAACCTAAACTAACATATCACATAGTTGTGTGTGTAATTGTTTGTCTTACAGTTAGTTTTAACGTTTTGTGAAATGTTACATACCTAAAAGTAGCTATTTTAACATAAATATACTGACCGTTTCATATGGCTCCTATCATACGTGTGTATAATTTGTGAGATCCAAAGTGACCTACCAAAAGATACAGCACAAAAAGGCCATTAAATTGTTTATTACAGAGGTTTGAGATATATATCACTTTATAAGAACTATTCTGTGTATGATATAGTCTGATTATCTCAAGATTTGTGTACTTCCGGATACAAACATCAAACTTTGCTGAAGAACTCATGAGCATCAGATGTCTGCAAACTGTTTTCTAGCCAATCAGCAGCTGCCATATTTTCAAAACTGCGGTTCTGAGCTCAAAGTGAGCGCAAAATACATCCTGTATATTCACAAAAAGCCGGTACTGGCGGTACATAACGATAGTAATTTTCAACAAATTTAAGCATATCTTGAGTAAAACGTTAATTGTAATCTGTTTTTGTTTTGCCTTGCCTTTTGATACTAGAGGGTATATGGGGAAACATTTGGGAAATTACCAGAAATGGCTTTTTGCCTATATAGTCTAGCAAATAAAACGCATATTTTATTAATCTGGATTTGTGGTATAAATACATTTGTATTTGTTTTACGTTTTTAAAAGCTGGGAAACTTTAATTTAAGAAAACATGGATTCTACTTTGTCAACCTCGGGCATTTCAAGATATTAAGCTGGCACACAGGATGCTCTGGAGAAAGTTGACCTCCGGCGTGGAGAAGACAAAGAGACCAAGATTGTTCATGGAGTTCTTCTTGAAGGGACACAAGATGGAGTCAAAAGAGGTGAAGATTCTTTTAGATAGAGAAACTTAGCAAGCAATGGACAGGTATGAGTGGCATGTTACTCGGTTCCTACAAAAACTATTCGCTTCAAAAACTGTGTAAAAGATATTTTATGCATGCAGACTTGACAGACTGTGATGCCTTGAGCTTCTCAATGGCCAGTGTGGAGTGTGAAGAATCGTTTGAAGAACAAATACTGGGGGATCAATTAAGTCAGAACCACTTGACACTCTAATTTCTGTTGCCATACTAGCCAAGGACAAAGAAAGTATGTGCTGGGCTGAGAGTGTGTGTTAGATAAGTGACAGTGTCACCTCATGTCAATAAACAGATTATTTTCAGTTTAGCGGGTTGGATGATTATTAGATCAGGATCACTGAAATTGACACTTTATGGCATGATAAGCAGTTGTAAATAGTCAAAGTTGAAAACTAATGATGCAAAAAAGACAGACAAAAGAACATTTGAGAGGCAGTCAACTTAACATATGAATGGTGTGTGTGTGTGTGTGTGTGTGTGTGTGTGTGTGTATGTGTGTGTGTGTGTGTGTGTGTGTGTGTGTGTGTGTGTGTGTGTGTGTGTGTGTGTGTGTGTGTGTGTTAGAGAGAGAGAGAAAAGGGGGCTGATTGTTTTACTCTAATTGTATTGTGTCTTCTAGTTTACTAATGTAGCTTCGTCTGGTCTGTAAACTGTGATTGTGTTTTTTCTGGTCATAATCACTTTATTTTTAAGTGTGCATGCCTGATCTTTTTTTTCGGTCAGTAGATCTATACGAAATTTATATATTTCGTGCCCAAAATTTGTGTTACCAGATTTTTCATCTAATCTAATACCATCATGAAATCATCGTTACACAACAAAGGTAAGTGATAATGACCAGGAAATGCCACAACCACACACTGCAGACCAACCCACGGCACCGCGAGCAAGAGCCACAGAACACTAACAGTCACAAGACACACCAGCTCTCTCTCTCTCTCTCTCTCTCTCTCTCTCTCTCTCTCTCTCTCTCTCTCTCTCTCTCTTCAAGATGATTGCAAAACTAGAACGAACATTTAAGTATTGAATAACAAAACAAGGGCAAAATACATAACCCCACACGTAATAAGAGCAACAGGAAGCAATGAATCAACAACAACAGAACCAACGCTTTAGAACGGACAACAGGCTAAACCCCTGCGAGCTTATATGCATTTTACTGGCACCATATCTTCGCCGTTGATTCTTTTGTTATTGTTAAAACACAAAAAATGTTAAGCTCGCATGGGGGCTTCCCATCATCACAGACAGAGAAATAGTATAATCAAATTTACATACTATGATGAAACAAAGAATTAGGGCTCACGACTCACAGATAGTCAGAGCTAAAGAAAACCTCAAGTTGAACCACGGTGGGCTCAGTTTTAATTTATCTTCATATATATTTTACTTTTTCTGTTCTGGTAAAAACAAAATTTGAAACGCATTTCAATTTGCATGGAATTTCACAGTCTTTATTACAAATCCAGTGCATTCTAGACACTTCCAACGAGACACGTCTTGCCCTTAAATACACCATCATCATTATCAGCAGCAAAAGCAGCAGTGCTTTTATTGGTAACATGAAGCTAAATTTTGTCTCGATTCAAGAGCTCCATTGCAAGGAGTTTATTCCGAAGACGTAAGGGAATAGCAGCGTTTGTAACCGTTTTGATGTGTGTGTGTTTCACTAATGGTTTATGCTTCTAATTACTAATAACTAGCTATTGTATTCATCTGATAAACGACTTTTTGCCATTAGCAGGTATACAAAGTAATGAAATCGGATCTGAAATTAGTTAAGATCGACAAAAAGGTAACTACTTGGAATTGGAACCGTGCAGGCTGCTCAGACTGCACATTGTGCAGTCTGATCAGCCTTCACGGTTCCATTTTAAATTGCATGTAATCGAAGAGAGTGCATAGAAAACCGAAGAGACACATTGCACGTTAGTGCTGGGATACCCACCTTCATGGCGGATGAATATTTAGGTTCCATCTCTTTTGTCTGTTACTGCTCACAATGATGTCTGCAATCGGCAGTTTGTTTTCTTTATTGAAAGAAGTCATTAGCTTTATATTCTGAAAATACTCAATAGGGTTTGTTTGTTTTGTCTAAATAGTAGGCTCGGCTTACTGATGTCTATACATTAACTGTGGCTATTTAGTTTATGTTATATCGCATTAGCAGATTAACTGATTATTAAGAAATTTGTAGACATTCTAGCAATTTCAATAGAAATATTATGTCGCAATTAATGTTTAGAAATCAATCCCCACGATGGAATCAGTAGATACAGCAAAACCTGGCCTGGTTTGGGATGCATTTCGTTAAAGGCAGTATATATCCAACAAAAAGAAACGCATATAAATACAGTACAGTCAATTATTAACGTATCGCCAATAAAATGTTCATAAATCAATAAAATCCATTGTAATTTTTGTTAGTTGTAGGCAAATATTTGAGCTTACATAATGCATGAAATTTTGTTTTTTTCCATCATATATTCAGCTTTCATAGCTCAATCTTAAATACCATATTTACTGAATTAATCTATATTCAGCTTTCAAAGCTCTATATTTACTGGACGAATCTATGACACATGTTTATCAGCTCATTTTGTATTTGTGATTTGTGCATATTCTTGTAAGTTTTACACATGAAATGTAAAGATAAGATGCCTTTAAAACAGGCTGAGCCATTATCGTACTGGTTGTTGTTCAACAATCCAAATCTTGTTCTTCTTTACTTTGCTTATTTACAGTTATGCGTTAATCCGCAGTCTCCGAAAACAGTTTTGATGGAGAAGAGAGAGAGAGAGCTGTTTGCTTTACTTTAAATGTCTTCCTGATGCCTTGTGACCGTCAGTGTTCTATGCCTCTTCCTCACGGTGTCCAGGGTTGGTCTGCAATATGTGATTGTGGTATTTCCTAATCATACTCATTTACTATTTTTGAACAACAAAAGTCATGTTATATTTGCTTATTTCAGACATTCTAGATAAGTATCATTGTATTTTGTCACTCAGACACCGATTTTGATAAGGTATGACAATTAAAAGCCGAACAACCGACTCAAGTCTATTAACGTTTCATAAGGGCCCAGACCTGTAATTGTTTTTCCATAGACCTCCATTATAGCTTTTAAGTAGGTTGTGGTCCTCACAACTCTTCAATCACAATGAGGCTGCCATAGAGTTACAGACTGGACCTAGTTCAATCAATAAACAAGAATTAGATACCCTGGTGACCGCCATGTTATGCCACTTTTTGGCCCCTATATGTGGGCACCCTACATGAGAGGAAAGGTCTACTGAAAAAAAATACCATAATGCAATGTCCTTTTTTCTAAGCTACACCAGTAAACTTAGTCAACAAAAGCAATGAGATGTTGTTTCAAAGTACAGCAAAGATAGACCCGTCTAATAAATATAATATATTCCTAGTTTTATTATTGACCAATCATGAAACACCTTACAACTTAAAAATATTGTGCTGAGCTTCCACCCACCTTTTTGAGCCAATCACTGCCCTTTTTACATTTACGGGTCTGTGACCATAAGTTTCTCTCTAGTATGTAATCAATTATGCTAAGACAATCTACAACACCTCCTTCTAAACAAACGATAACTGCGTATGATCCAAGATGATTTAAACATCAAACCACGATTGTTTGACTAGCTTTAGGTACATATCTATTGTTGTCATTGCTTCTTTTTATATTTAAAGAGAGTGAAATTACAGACACTATTTTGTGATTTCGGAAATTGATCCCAACTTTTCGAAAAGAATTTTCTTTAATTAAAATAAGTAAGGGCGCAAAGATCAGGAACCGATACAATCAAGTACCACACAGGACCCAAGATACCAATTGGAAAGTGACAAACTCACAGTTAAACATCACAAACGAAAGCCAAGAGGTCAGCCTTTTCCCAGCAGGCGACCACAAGGCACAAATAAACAGACGCGCACAAAGGCATAACAAACACAAGACAGAAAAAAACAAAAAGGATCCAAAAAAGAAGTACTGCCTTGGAATGGTCAGTAAAATATTTTACTGGAGGGCTTAAACCGGTTTCACGCGCCAATCTCACCTTTAATTCAGATGTGGGTCAAGACACATAGATATTTGGTTTGCACGACAGACCCCTAACTTATCAATGCATCATCTCCCAGAACATATAAATCAAGATATAAAAAGGAGATAAAGCAAATATAAGGACTCAACAGTAAATAAAACTGAATACCGGAGCAAAGGAAATCCAACAGGTAAACCCCGATAGGCCCGACAAACAGTCAAAGCAGCAGGCCCCTACCAGCTCATCAATAGATAAATCTTTTAAGTAGGAACTTAATTGGGACGGTCGGGTAGTAGTAACACACGTACTTTTTGGGGGGTCAAACGTATGCATACAAGTATGTGTAATAATAACAGTTTATCACTGGGTTTTCGTTTCGGTGGCCCTCTGTGGAGTTTACGCCCTCCGCTTCGCATCAGACACGAAGAGTCGCAGCAAACGTTAAACATCAAGCATTCATCATTGAATTATAAATTATTGTCAGTCCACATATTGTGTAAGAAATGTTAACTTCAACACTGGAAAACATCAGGTTCCTACAAAAACTTGGTAGTATGATAATGGGATAGTAATATGATAATAGGAGCATATTGTGTAGGTAAGGTACACAATATGCTACCTCAGTAGTATTATGATATTCGGAGCATATTGTGTAGGTAAGGTACAGGTGGTATTTGATAATGAAGCGTATTGTGTAGGTACGGTTCAGTATAATGGTACTTAGGTAGAATCATTGTGATGGTATACTATTCAAAGTTAGATAACGCTATATGTTAAGAAATTGTAGAGCAAGAAACTACTGTGCCGAAGGATATGAAGTAAGTGCATACATTAAATCATCACCATAAAACTGTCAGTAGCAAGCAAATTGTCAAAATACATTATTCAAGTTTACTCAGTATTTCTGATCATTATCTTAAAGCATACATAATAAATTATTCGTCACCTTTATAATGAATCGCCTCATATCTTTGCGAGCGCCACCTTACTAGTAAGTGTCAGTGCAGAACATTGTATGCTTCTGTGGACAATACCTGAATTAACCGCGTTCAGAAAGTCTCTATTCCCATGTTAGCCCCATGCCTTCCAACATGTTTCATTATAACCTGAAATACATGTATGGTTTGGAGAGCTATGCCTTTTGAAAAAAATCAAAATAGTTGCCATGGGAGCCAAATTGGATATCAGAATCGAATGATTCAAGCAATTCTGAATGTCCATGTTGCCCATATCCCTTAAACCAAGTTTAGATTCAATCTGACGTAGGGATGGGAAAAGATGGTCTTTGAAGGATATCAAGATGGCTACAAATTATATATTCCAATGGAACAGGTATAGCATTTATGAATGTACATTGTGTCCTCGACTCATACAGGTTCATTACATTTCTACATTTAACCCCGGCGTTTCCCCATTTTTCCTTACTACGGTTTCCAAATGTTGATTTCATGTCGGGAAAGAAGCCAAATTTGGAGACAACGTCTCCAAAATGGTGTTGATGGGGATTAAAGACCACTATAATACAATTATGATGCGGGCATGGCTTTAGACATAAGGTTCGTAAGATAGACAGATGGATGTCGAGAGGACAGTTAGAAAGAAAGGCAAATACCACGAGACATGTTTTCAAAAAGAGCATATTGTGTACCTTCGGACGACCACTGAATTAACATATGTATCGACCCTACACAATATGCTCCACTGGTAGCATATTGTGTATGCAGGGTACGCAAAATGCTCCAGCGGAGCATATTGTGTATGCAGGGTACACAATATGCTACTAAAAGGAGCATATTGTGTAGGGGAGCATTTTGTGGACCCACAGAGCTTACATAATGCATGAAGTTTTGTTCTTTCCAATTTATACTCAGCTTTCATTGCTCTATCTTAAATACCATATTTACTGATTGTATCTTTATTAAGCTTTCATAACTATATCTTAAAAACCATATTTACTGAACGAATCTATGGCACATGTATATCAGCATATTTTGAAATTTTGTTTTGTGCATATCTTTGTAGGTTTTACACATGAAATGTAAAGATTGGATGCCTTTAAAACAGGCTGAGCCATTATCGTACTGGTTGTTATTTATCCGCAGTCTCCGAAAATAGTTTTGATATGGAAGAGAGAGATTTGTTTGCTTTACTTTTAACTGTCTTCCTGATGTCTTGTGACAGTTAGTGTTCTGTGGCTCTTCCTAACGATGCCGTGGGTTGGTCTGCAATGTGTGATTGTGGTATTTCCTGATCATACCCACATACTTTTGTTGAACAACAAAATGTCAGTTATATTTGCTTATTCAAGACATTCTAGACAAATTTCATTGTATTTGTCACTGATTTTGATATGGAATGACAATTAAAAGTCGCACAACCGACTTAAGTCTATAAGGGTCAATAAGGTTTCTCTCCAGTATGTAATCAATTGTGCTAAGGCAATCTACAACACATCCTTCTTAACAAACGATAACTGCGTATGATCCTAGATGATTTAAACATCAAAGCACGATTATTTGACTAGTTTTAGGTACATATATCTTGGTCTCAATGCTTCGTTTTATGCTTTTAGAGAGTGATATTACAGACACTATTTGAGCCGCGACATGTGATTTCCAACAATGTGGTATTTTGACAAATGCAGACTCTGACTAGCCTGTGTAGCCTCCTCTTAGGCTTAGAAACTCCAAATGATGCTCGGTCAGTAGCTTAACATTCATAGAATATTCAAGCAACTAGCAAAGGCTCTGATCAGACTGCGCGTATGCGCAGGCTGGTCTGAGCCTTTGCTGGTCGCACATACCACATTGTTGGAAATCTCATGTCGCGGCTCATTTTCGTGATTTTGGAAATTGATCCCCATCTGGTTTGGAGACGTTTATATTGTGGACAATATCAATTTTTCGAAAAGAAATTTCTTGAATGAAAAGCCCGATGAAATGCCTACCAAACGTTGCAAAAAAAGTGCGTACTACATTTCATAAAACTGATATATGTTTTCTGTATGCAGTTCTTTTTTGTCTGGTATATGTAAATCTGTTAAAAATTAGTACCCTTTTTTGGACACAAATCATCAAATAATCATTTTTAAATATCATTGACTTGATCATAAATTAGAATACTGATGTAATAAATACGAAGTCTCTTTTTCTCCGAAAAAAAACTTGAGCCATTAAGTCATATTGTGTTAAAAGTGGCCCGAAAAAGACACGTGAGCTATCAGTAATTGATATATCAGTCGAATCGCATGCACCATGTACACAGTAGTCTATATTGGGTTCGATAAGGTGCTCGCTCACCAAGAAAGGGTTCATTGGTTCATCCTCACTGAAAAGCCCCAATTTTGTTATGAATGTCTCATCAAGGTGCAAGTGACCGATTAAAAAAAAAAGACTGAATCACCCATAGGGCCTTAAAATACTACATTGGACCAACGACTGTGAGTATAAGTCTCTAGGTATCAGCTTATCCCTAGCTAATGCTAAATATTTCAGGGCCGGCAGTAAAAATAGGGACGATCGGGCAATAGTAACACACGTACTTTGAGGGGGTGGGGGCAAATTCAAGCATATAAGTATATGCAATGATAACAGGCTATCACTGGGTTTTCGTTTCGGTGGCTCTCTGTGAAGTTTACGCCCTCCGCTTCGCATCGGACACGAAGAGTCGCAGCAAACGTAAAACATCACGCATTCATCATTGAATTATAAATTATTGTCAGTCCACATATTGTGTAAGAAATATTAACTTCAACACTGGAAAACACCAGGTTTCAAATTAACAGAAGACACACGCTCATTTTCGCTGTCTCTGATGATAGCTGAGTTATTCACGGCCTCTGGTGGTTGTTATAAACTGGGCCAGTGAATTAGATTTCCAACAATGTGGTATGTGCGACCAGCAAAGCCTCAGATCAGCCTGCGCATATGCGCAGTCTGATCAGAGCCTTTGCTAGTCGCTTGAATATTCTATGATTGTTAAGCTGCTGTCTGAACACAATTTGGAGTTTCTAAGCTTAAAAGGAGGCTACAGAGGCTCGTCCGAGTCTACAAATGTCAAAATGCAACATTGTTGGAAATCTCATGCACTGGCTCAACTGTTGTCCTCCTATCCAGGTAGTATTGCCTTTTTCTTCAAGACGCCCAATAAGGAGCAGACAGCCATATCCTAATAGGCTCTCTGTGGAGTCATTATTCCGATACACTGATTCTGCAAGTGACCAATAATCAGCTATGAAAACCGTAATTTATTCAACAATAGTTTCAAACGATCTTTGAAATTAAACACTATGAATTGTCGTCCTAGGTGTCCGTGGCACGATGCAGTTAACCATGTGCCTGCTAGTGATGAGTTTCGTGGGATGCTCGGATAACCTTTACAGTTTGATCCAGATCAGGCCCGATAGAACGTCGTACTTGATCTGAATAAAAACTGTTTGACACTCTGGGGATAGTTTTGAAACATAGTTTGAAAAAGTTCATTGTGAAACTAATACACTGCGGACGACAAACGCATGCGAAATTACCAAGCACGCAAAATGTCAAACACGTATGGGCCATACCCTAAGAAACAATACCTTCATACATCTGTGCCCTATGTCTGAGCCCTGCAGCCCGTCCGATTGTGGCTTAATGCAAATTTGACAATCAACTTTTTTACTAAAGGTATGCTGTTGACTAATTGGGTAAAATAAAATAACGCCACCATTGAAACTGCTCCTTTATTTTAAATCATGTTGACCGGTTTATCAATTTATGGAGTCTGGTCTGGGCCTTCGCCTTCTGCTAACATTATTGTTATGCTACATATTGTTAATGCCAATTACGACTGCAGCAGACGGCAAATTTTGCGACATCTTTCATAATTTTTGAAAACAATAATGTATGATATTTTATGAGAATCGTCTTGTTCTTGTTATGCCAGCAGACAATTCTCATAAAATATCATACCTTTTTGTTATTTTTAAAAAGCCTTTATTTTAAATCATGCTGACGGGTTAACCCGTTTATGGAGTCTGGTCTGGGCTGTCGCCTTCCGCCAACATTATTGTTATGCTACATTATGTGAACCCTTAAAGCGCCGACACATTTTGCGACATCTTTCCTAATTTTTGAAAAAAATAAGGTATGATATTTTATGAGAATCGTCTGCCAGCAGACTATTCTCATGAAATACCATGCCTTATTTGTTATTTTTTTTTAAAAAAAAAAGCAACACAATTTGAAATTGTCGTCTGCTGCAAATTATAGTTGGCGCTTTAAGGATCAAAAGTTCTTGTACCGATGTTACCCAAACTTCGTGTTATACCGGTAGATATTGTAGTTGCATACGGTCCCTTTCTTTAATTGTGAACCTCGCTCTTTACTTCTCTACCTGCTAGTGTGTCTGTCGATAAACCTTTGCAAACAGTTTGGACCTAGACCAAGCCCGAAAAAAACACGGATCTGATCTAAATCCAAACTGTTTTACAATCTTGTGGTGATTCTGAAGACGTTAATTTTGAAAACAAAGAATCTGCAGACGGCAAAAAGAATGCACCATTACCCAGAGCAAACATTTATAGCATACATGAAGATAAAACGATTAACTAATAAAAAGAAGAAAGTTAACTTTTTTCACCAACAGTGGAATACCCAAAGTAGGTTTAGTTAACACAATTTGTAAAGTTCAACTGTTTGCTAGCTGGGTGTGTGTGTGTCTGTGTGTGTGTGTTTTTTTCAAAAGTTCTTTTATGAATTCCATCAGCGTTTCTATATCAAACCCGGCATAGTGTCGGTCCTGATCTTTGTTCAGACTGTTTACAAATGTTATCAGCATGCGACACTAGCAGGCAGCTAACATCCTATCTAATTATTGTCGTCTGCATTGTCACGACTGGTGCTTCGAAATGATGTGCGCGTCGCCAATAAAGTGGAATCTTATTAATTCTTAATTGGATTATAACCATCGTTTGATTTAAAGTCAATTCATATGGCTTGAATAGTACCATATAATGGCAATTTTCCGCAAGAAAATACACACTTCCACAAGCGTTAATGAGGCCTACAGTCGCCCGTCACATTCTACAGTGTATATGTACTCACAAGCAGGTCAGGAGTGAATGTACCATCTCATTGAAATTTCGCCTGGAGATTGGCAGAATTGCAGAAGCATTCTGTGATATACATTTGAGTCTGGGTCCTCTCTTTCGACCATTAATGGATTCGGATCAACACAGCTTTCCGATATTCTTATGTCATATTGGTGTTCGGACTCCAGCATTCTACAATATACTTTTGACCCATTTTAAGTTACCTCTTGTTTTGTCTTTTTTGATTGCATTAAGTTACCACATGTCTTTAAGACCTTTTGTTTTGTATTTTTTCGATTGCCCAAAACTTGTTATATCTTGATTTATATGTTTTAGGAGATGATGCATTGATAAGTTAGGGGTCTTTCATGCAAACCAAATACCTAAGTGTCTTGATCCACATCTGTATTAAGGGTGAGGTTGGCGCCGTGAAACCGGCTTAAGCCTTCCAGTAAAATATTTTACTGACCGTTCCAAGGCGGTACTTCTTTTGTGGATTTTTCATGTTTTTTTTCCTTCTTGTGTTTGCTATGCCTTTGTGCGCGTCTGTTTATATGTGCTTTGTGGTCATCTGCTGGTAAAGGGCTGACCTCTTGGCGCTAGTTTGTGGTGTCTAACTGTGAGTTTGTCACTTTCCCATTGGTATCCTGGGTCAGGTGTGGTACTTGATTGTATCGATTCCTGATCTTTGCTCCCTAACTTACTTTGAAAAATTGGCGAGCAGAAAAAGCGAATACGATACAGTAATGAACAAGTAATAAGCTATATAACGAGCTTTACAATTTATATGCTTGAACAACATCTAGGGCCAATACTTTGACAGGAAAAAACATATAGCCTCGCCCAACCCCGATAACTGCAGCTGCTGTCCGTTGTAATGTGGTGGTTCTGTTGTTTTCAGTACTTCGTATTTTGTGGGTCCATATGTGTGCCAAGGTTTCGTGTATAGTATTGTTCTTGTTATGTGGTTCGTGTGTCTTAGCTAGTTTGGCAATCATCTCTCTCTCTCTCTCTCTCTCTCTCTCTCTCTCTCTCTCTCTCTCTCTCTCTCTCTCTGAGGGGGTCCAGGAGGTTCAAGCGACCCCGCCCTCGTTTTTGAATATCCTATGAAAATGAAATAAATTAGTCTCAGTGAGACCAATTTATATTATTTTCATTGGACGGAGACCAAATTATTTTATTTTCATAGGATATTTAAAAAAAAAACAGAGATAAAATCAGCAAAGCGAACCCCAAAACCTTATACATATGAACCCTCTTTTGAGGAATCCTGGATCCACCCCTTGTGTGTGAGTACGTGCGTGCGTTCGTGTGTGCGTGTGTGTTACTCTTAATGCCATAGGATGGTCTGAGATGTTACATTCACTGGACGTTTTCACTAGTGGCAGTACCTTATCGTCAGTAGTTGAAGAAACATATTTATTAGTGGTACCGCCAGTCAAATACTCAGTCTCAGGTATTGTGACGACCAATCAAAACATTTGCTGCTAGTGGTGTGGCTGGTATTATATCAGATCCAGGGACATCAGTGAGTATGGAGTTATTCTCTGTATTGTAATTGCATACACTTGGAGATACAGACAGTGTTGTGCAATTAACAGATCCCTAAAGAAGCACACGTATGTAGATCTTAAGAATGTCACCCTTTTTGGAGACAGAATTGTCTGTGTTTTGTGGGGCATCTTTCCAAGGTTGACATGTCATTAATAATATACTTAGACTGTTTTGTGCAGTATGCTCGTTGAAATCAGATTTAGAGACACCAACCTAGCTTAATTTAAGCTGTATTCATTGCTTGGCAAACCAAAGATAAAAATGATATGTCCTGGTATAATTTTTAGATTGCATTACGGAAATACTATTTTAGGATCTTAATTATCAACCTTCTATTGGGAGCAAAAGACACCAAGTTGAACCTTAAACGCTATACTAAGAATATAAAAATCCATTTCCTGTTTCCAAATCGGGTGACAGAATTTTAACATTAAATGCCAAAATGTTGCTTCTTGTTGTTTGTTTTGCGATGAAGTGTTTTGTTGCCTTTTATTTTAGTAATTTAAGACAGAGCTGTTTGTTTTTGTTTACTTGGTTGTTGCTTGCATGGGTGTCTTTTTTGTGTGGTCTTTCTCTTTCACTATGTGTCGTGGGCTTTTTGGTGATTGTGGTATATCCAAGCCATAGTTACACTGTTACGTTGATTTTAAAGGTTCTTAGCACATCGAAACAAAAAGATTTTTATCGGACACTGCATGTTTTCATGGTTTGATCCCCCCCCCCCTTATTTAGCAGAAAAGCGATGGAACATAGTTTTCGGCTTTTCCTTGTGCATGGTGTCTGGTTCCGGATTTATAGTAGGTCATTTGTGGGCAGTATTTTGGACAATCGTTTTCAAAATGTTTTGCATTTTAACTTAGACTTTTTCAAAATCTAATACTACAAACTGTATAGGAGGTAAGTACTGTAAAGCTTTAGTCTTTTTCTTTTTCTTTTTTTTTTCGTGTTAGTCGGAGCTTTAACACAAGAAGTGGGGGTAAATGTAAAGCCACAGGTCTGAACCCCAGCATTAATCCATACCAATATATATTATGCATGTTTTATGGCTTTAGCAATGATTTTGTACTGACCCAGTTAGCACTCTACAGGTCACCTGGATGACTCCGATGTTTGCAGATACTTTGAACTTCGATTTCTAAGCATAACACGCATGGATTTTAGTCAACCGAGCTCAATCAGTTGCAGCAACATAGGATTTAGTGAATGCTTCATTGCTTACTTGCTGTCACCTCAGTATGACGGAGAAATTTGGAATATAAAGGCTGCACATTTTTGTTCTGTAAACATCTGAGGCCATCTTGGCTGTTCCAATAAGTTTACGGACCGGTGTTAATCGTCAGTGTGTATAGTATTTTGATGCATGCTGGGAGGTCAACTGAGTGCGTTATAGTAAAATCCGCCTGCCATAGTCAAAATTGATCAAAACATTCACTTTCATCAAAGGTTACTAAATTATCCCAATATTTATTATAAAACCATTGCTACAGTCAGATAAATTAATCTTTTATCTTCAATTTGGTATATTTTACTAAATAACTTTCATTTAAGAAAATAATGATTTTGCAAGTCAAAGAGAAGTGGTAGTGATTTCCTTTAAGATTTCCCCCACTCCCTCACTGAAGGAAGTGTGGGAATCCTACAGGCAATCATCGAGGGAAGCTGTGGAGTATAAAAGACTCCCACATAAGTTGATCGGGGGCTTCATCATTTGTCATCAGACAGTAAACTTAGGTTTTTCTGAGTTAGTATTCTTTTAATATTTTATTTTCAAAGGCAGATTTATTTTATTCATTTGAAGGGAAGATTTTGCATTTGCTTAAGATAAATAGAATTTTGGCTGAATGCTGGAAATTGCTTGATTTAATGTATTTTTCTTACTTAACAGTAAGGGGCTCTCTGGCTTGAGAGGTTATAAGGTAGTCTAGCACATTTCTGAAGCTGAGACTGTTCAGAAATTCTTGAATTAAGCATTAGGATTTATTGAGCTGAACCTGCTATTGTGGTTAAATGAATATTTGAGGTTTTGCATACTTTAATGCTGGGGTATTTAGCTTAAAGTCACTGTCCCTTCTTGAGATTGTCCTACTGTGTTATATGCTAGTTACTGTTGAAATATAGCCTAGTCCGACAATTGCAAAGTTTATTTACTATTTTTTTATTGGTTATTTCAAGATTAAAATCTTGAAATTGAACTTTTTCTTGAGTCTTCTTTAAATTCAATATAATCATTGAAGCCCCAGCCTACAGCTAAAATAGCTGCAGGTTTGACTGTTTTCATTTGTCGTACGTCTGTTCTGCTTAGAGGCATTCTTTGTACTCTAGGTCATTGAAGTTGGTACTCCATCTGCTGTAGTGCATGGATATTAACAGCATTTGTTGTACTGACTATTAATTCCACTGTTTACAGTCAGTCTGCTGGTGATTGTATAGTCCACGCTACCAAGTCCTATAATCATCAGTCAGACTGTCAGTCGACAGTCGAACCACCCAAATCCCAGTCAAAGATACCTAGTCAGTAGAAGATACACGTCGTCAGTCAGTCAGCAGCCGTAATAGTCGGTTAGTCAAGGCACGCTACCAAACCAAGTCCTTAGACCCTCGGCTAGCTACATAGTTTTTGGTGGCACAGCGGTGGGATCTTAGATTTTCTAAGGTCCAGCGAAACGACACTCATTGCTTCTTATAAGAGACCTACACATCATAGATTTACTCTTTTGATCTACTCTTGAGACTACATGATGGGGAAGAAACGTCCCAGTAGAAGATTAAATGCTGGCCATGCCACTTCTGACATCTCAGTTCTTGAGGGAGATGCATCCTCTGGGTCAGAATCAGAGACATCTGTCATCCAAGAGAGAATTTCGACTGACACTTTTCCACTTAGAGAGAATGAGAATCCTACGCAGGATGATTTACACGGTCCACCTTATTTAGAGCCAATTAATATGACCCCTCGGCCGCTAGCGGATGACTGTAATGCCAGAGCATCAGGGGATGATAGTTGCTCTATGAGCACTCAGATAACTTAGATGTCCTCAGCTTTAAATAAATTCATTGATCAGGTTGACCACCACAACACCACTATAAAAGAATGCATGGGAAGTATGGCGGGAATGATTAAGGATAATAACACAGCCACAACAAGATTGATGACAAAGAGTATGAAAAGTACAGGTGAGATGGTGAAAGAATGCATGATGGGTGTGGCAAATATATAAAAAAGATAATAACCTTCAGATGCAGAGCAATTTTCAAATGGTGATGAAAGGAATAGTTAATTTGAGTGAGCGAGTGGAAAGAGAAAGTGGGGGGTCTCCAATCACTGCATCTTCTCAGACAACAAGTATAACTCATTCCTCATCTCATGACCTTACTCAGAATACTTCCTCTGAGGGCTGTTCAATAAGTTCTGGAATTGGATCCAGACAACCTACTGTATCAATAGCTACCCCTACTACCACTTTTACTCTTGCACCACCACAAGATCCTGTCATGACGACCACAAGTAGCATTCTGCAATTTAGATCTACCCCGTCCATGTCAGAACAAGCAACAACCCCAACTACCCTTACTCCAAATTCTAGTCAGCAGACCCTGACCAGCATACCAAGCAAAGAGACTTTGACCTCTTCTATAAGTTACGATAGTAAGCCTGGACATGTGAAACTGCCCGCCTTCACTGGTAATTCCAATGACAACTGAAGAGTGTGGTTTTCAAGGTTTACTACAGTTGCTAGCCTCAACAGGTGGAATGATACACCATGCCTAAGTGAGCTAGTGCAGAGACTGCAAGGTACTGCAGCTGAGTTTGTTTTTGATGAGATTTGTCCGGAGAGCTTAGCTGACTACAGAAGCCTCATCATAGAGCTGGATTCTCGCTTTAAGTCTGTGGAGACACATAAGACCTACAGAGCTCAATTCGCCAAGCGCATTCAATATTTCAACGAGTCCATTGAAGAATACGCCGCAGAACTAAGGCGTTTGTACGACAAATCTTACCCTGGCAAGAATTCCGAGATGAGACGTCAGCTGCTGTTACAACAGTTTATGAACGGACTGAAGGATAAGAAGGCAAAATTTGCAGTGGAATACTACAAAGAGCCAACTTCGATAGAGGATGCTGTTCACCATGCTGTGACTTATATGGAAACTCAGCAGGGGGCACATTTTGAAAATGGTAATAGTACCAGGCGGTCAAAGAAGAATGTTAGATTTCATGACACTGATTACTATGCAGATGCTGACATTAGCAGTGATGATGAAACCTACATGCCACACAGACCCTACTCTCCTGGTCGAAGAGACAGGCAAACTGTCAGAAAAATCCAGAACTCACCCCCAAGATGTGCCAATAAGAAAAGATCTGACCCTGTAGCAGACTCTGCACCTCAACCATCTGAGCCTTTAGAGACAAAGCAGTTATTAGATAAAATCTTAACCATGGTTGAGACTGCATGTACCAGTACCCAGCCTACCTCCAGTGATTCACCAAGAGGGCAGAACAGTACAGGTTCTGGTCGTTATTCAGATGTTAGATGCTATTTCTGCTCAAACATAGGTCATTTCAAAAGAGAGTGTCCCTTACTTCAAAATAGTCAACAGATGCAACCTAACAGGTCTCCAAGACAGTCAAGGGTACATCCTGCAGACGGACTACAGAGTCACAGACAGCAGATGTATAGATCTACTGGACCATCTGAGCGCCGTCAGAATAATGAGATAGATTTAAACTAGAAGGGACCAACCTGGATGGCCGCCAGGAGGTCCAAGACAATCAAGGCCAAAATCAAATTGTTGATAAATACCGATTACAGCATAAGAACATGATTACTCAGGTTTCTTCACTGATAGACGTTAAGAATGGCCAACATACCTCGAAGGTCTACTCAGAAATTTAAAGAAGTTACCAGCAAAAAGGGCCCTTTTACTGTGTCAGCTGACCAAAAGGGACCGATTAGCACTAAAGAATCAACTCATCATGCCCAGGAGCTGGCTCAACAAAATTCTGATCAAAATTTCAGTAAATCTGAAGCAACTCCCCGGAAAGAGTGCCGAGAAAACTTCCAGCCCCCCCCTTATCTGAGAGCATCAAGCGTATCATACGTAGTGAGGGCTTTTATTTGGAAGCTTCAGTACAGGGTGTGAAAATGGCCTTCACTGTTGATACAGGGGCAACGAGAACCATAATTTCTCAGAGAGTTTACAATGCCATCCCCAAAGACCAACGGCCTTCACTGCAGAAGACTACTGGCTTAACTGACGCATCAGGCAAGACCCTCGGTCAATTTGGTACAGCAATCTTCTCCATTGAGCTTGCAAATGGCTTACATTTTGACAGCGAAATCATAGTTGCTAACATTGAGGATGAAGGTCTCTTAGGTCATGACCTTTTGAAGCATGGAAATGCTGAGATACTGTATAAAGAAGGCATTATAAAATTTATGGGCGTAAAGATCCCATGCATACAAGTAGGTAGTGCATCGAGCACCAGAAAGATACGAAGTTCCGACTACTTTATCATTCCTCGCCAATGTGAGAAATTAATAGATGTCTTTGTTGAGCGGTGTTTTAGAGCCCAATCAGAGCTTTCAAGACCGCTATGGTCTTATCATGGCTGCCAGCTTGAGTGAGCTAAGGCCAAGAGTTACTCATAAAGTTAGACTCATGAACCCTACAAATTGAGAAATCTCCATAAATCAAGATGTGGTTCTAGGGACAGCAGAAGCAATATCTGATATTGTCACCTTGATTCAGACTGAAAACCCACCTGAAGTTAAGAAATCCTCAACTGACACTTCACCCCTGCATTAAATAGATGTAGAGTACCAGAATGCTCGGCAAACCCTCGCAGCAGAGCCCCAAAATATCAGATGGGTGCAGGAAATTCAAGTCCCTAGTCATTTGGAGGATTTGTACCAGTCTGCTACTCAGAACTGCACCCAGAAGGAACAGGAAAGGGTAGCTGAAACCCTTGCCCGCTTTGCAGATACCTTTTCAAAGGACGAGTTTGATTTGGGTTTGACCTCACTTGTAGAGCACAGCATTGATGTTGGAGATCACAGGCCCATCAAACAGCCCCCTCGAAGAGTGCCACTTGCATTTGCCTCAGAGGAAGAAAATGTTATCAGGCAGCTTGAGAAACAGGGTATTATCAGGGAAAGCAATTCACCTTGGGCTAGTCCGATTTGTCTTGTGCGGAAATCTGGCAAAATTAGGCCATGTGTAGACTACAGATGACTAAATGAGATCACCAAGAAAGATGCATTTCCTCTGCCCAGAATTCAAGACTGTCTAGATGCAGTGGCTGGTGCCAAATTTCTGTCTACATTTTACTTGACCTCCGGCTTTCACCAGGTTAAAATCAAGGAGAGTGATATCCCCAAATCAGCCTTTTGCACAAAGTATGGTCTTTACGAGTACTTAACCATGCCAATGGGAATGACTAACAGTCCTGCTGCATTTGAACGCCTCATGGAGATTGTTTTTTAGAGGTCTACAATGGCATACGTGTCTGATATATCTGGATGACATTTTGGTCTTTGGTGCCAGTTTTGAACAGCATATGGAACGGGTTGATGAAGTGCTCACTAGAATCAAGGATGCTGGTTTAAAACTCAAGCCCGAAAAATGCCAGCTGCTCCAGACTTCCGTTGATTTTCTGGGTCACACCATCAGTTCCGATGGCGTTTTGCCAATTTCAGCAAATCTGGCAAAGATCCAAGCATGGCCTGTTCCCACCACCCCTACTCATGTCAGACAGATTCTAGGCTTAGGTAGCTACTACCGCAGATTTGTCAAAGGTTATAGTGACCTGGTCCTACCCCTAACCCAACTGACGCACAAAGGGAAAGATTTTGTGTGACAGATGATTGTCAGAAGGCCTTCGATACACTAAAAGAGAAATTAATCAGTTCTGATGTGATGGCTTATCCCCAAGAGGAAGGACTATTTATTTTAGACACGGATGCCAGTGATGCACAGATTGCAGGAGTCCTTAGTCAGATGCAAGGTCGAGTTGAGAGAGTCATCAGCTATGGGAGTCGAACATTAAACAAGGCAGAAAAGAATTACTGCATCACAGACAAGGAACTTTTGGCTATCCGCCATTTCGTTGAATATTATCGTCAGTACATACTGGGTCGTCATTTTACAGTCCGCAGTGATCATCAAGCTCTGACCTTTCTGTTCAAGCTAAAAGAGCCAAAAAGCCGCATCGCAAGATGGATTGAGATACTTTCTGCGTATGACTTTAGCATAGAATACAGAAAGGGCAGCAAACATGCAAATGCTGACACTTTATCTCGCTGCCCTGACCCATGGGATTGTCAGTGCTCGGACATTGATAACTTGGAATCACTTAAGTGTGGTCCCTGCTCCAAGTGTATCAAACGATTCAAAGAAATGAGAGGCCCTCAACCTGAACCCATCAGTGGAGACAGGGCAGTAGAACTTCATATTGACAGTAGTCCTAGTACCGAAGGTATATCAGAAAGTATCTGTGCTGTTACGACCAGATCACAGAGGCCAGATTCACACGAACAGGCACCCTTATGTAGTGTGACACCAGAGCTAAATCTTTGGTCAACTCCACAAGATAGACAGAAAGTACAGCACCAACAGGAAACTGATTCTGATCTTTCTCCTATAATTCAAGCTTTGAAGCTGGGAGTAAGACCCGCACATGCCAATGTTGTTGCTTTGAGTCCTGCTTCCCATTACTAACGGAGCATTTGGGATTCCTTATCACTGCACGATGGATGCATGTATAGAACTTTCCACAGGAGAGACGGCACAGGCTCTCACCTACAGTTTTTGGTACCCAAATCCCTTCAAAATGATGTTTTATACCAGATGCATAACACGCTCATATCAGGGCATTTGGGGAGAAAGAAGACTTTAGAAAAACTGCTTCAGAGATTTTATTGGTTTAATGTGAGAGAGGATGTGAACATGTGGCTTCTGAAGTGTGATACATGTGCATCCATTAAATCACCTTATAAGAAACCTAGGGCACCCCTAGGTACCATGCTTGTGGGGGCACCACTTGACCGCCTTGCAACAGATTTTCTAGGTCCTCTCCCTTTGACGCCACGATATAACCGCTATATCCTCCTTGTGACCGATCACTTCACTAAATGGGTTGAAATCCTAGCCGTGCCAGACCAGACTGCAACCACATGTGCAAGCATGATTTTGAATGAGGTCATTGCCAGATATGGGTGTCCGCTCACCATTCATTCTGACCAGGGTAGATGTTATGAGAGTGCAATATTTGCAGAGCTATGCAAGGTGCTCGAGATAAGAAAAACCCGCACTTTGGCCAGAAACCCTTGCTGTAACGGACAAGCCGAAAGATTTAATCGTAGCTTGCTACGTATGGTTAAGTCTTACCTAAAAGGTGAGCAAGAAAACTGGGATTTAAACTTGGGATGCTTAGCTGCTGCATATCGTGCCACGCCACAGGAGTCCACAGGTCTCACTCCAAATCTTTTGATGTTGGGTCGTGAGGTTAGACTACCAGCGGAGCTCATGTACGGTGGACAGTGCAATGGTGACAACAGCATCTAGAGCTATGGTGACTATGTGGAACATCTAAAGGCAACCATGGAACATGCGCATAAGATTGCCAGAAAACATCTCCAGACCAGTGCCAAGAGACAGGCAGAAACCTATGATGCTAAGCTCTCTGTATACCACTATAAAGTCGGCGATGTTTTGTGGGTTGCTCAAGAAGGATGTAGACCAGGCTGGTCACCAAAGCTACAAGCTTCCTATCGGGGTCCCTGTGTGATCATACATAAATACAGTGATATAAATTTCATGGTGCAGCTCTCCAGGTTCGGTTTGCAGCGAGTCGTACATCATAACAAGCTAAAACCCTACGAAGGAGACAACATTCCAGAGTGGATTGTGGAGCTCAAGCAGTCCCTGATGTAATTCAAGTCAGCAGTGATTTTTTTAACAAGTGTTGAAGTACACTTTTCTGAATTTATGAGATCAAGAGCCATGGCTGTATATGATTTTTTTTCTTCTATCCATTTCTATGACCTTCACCCTGTTGATAGGATGTCAACTAATAAGAAGATCATCAGTGTTGACATACATATGTATTTAGTTAGATTTTTATATGACATGATGCGCATGCTGATCTGAAAAGGCAGAGAATCTTCCATCCCCATACATAGTGACAGAAACCCAATTCCCATTTTTTTTATCTGAGATAGGACAATGCTTCCACGCCCTTCAAGAACGCCATTTTTTAGATGTCATCCGATAGATGAGTACCAGATGACAGAGATGAACCCCATTTTTTTAGATGTCATCTGATTGATGAGTAACAGACGACAGTGATGAACCCCATTTTTTTTAGATGTCATCCAATAGAGGAGTACCAGATGACAGAGATGAAACCCATTTTTTTAGATGTCATCCGGTAGAGGAGTACCAGATGACAGAGATGAACCCCATTTTTTTTAGATGTAATCTGATGGATGAGTACCAGATGACAGTGATGTACCCCATTTTTTTAGATGTCATCTGATAGACGAGTACCAGATGACAGTGATGTACCCCAATTTTTTTAGATGTCATCTGATAGATGAGTACCAGATGATAGTGATGTACCCCATTTTTTTTAGATGTCATCTGATTGACAAGCACCAGGCGACGGTGATGAATCCCATTTTTTTTTCAAAGATGTGTACGTCATCTAATGGACAAGCACCAGGAGACAGTGATCGACCCCATTTTTTTATAGATGTGTACTGTCATCTGATGGACAAGGACCAGGCGACGGTGATGAAACCCATTTTTTAAGATGTGTACTGTCAACTGATGGACTAGGATCAGGCGACAGGGATGAACCCCATTTTTTATGATGTGTTACTGTCATCTGATGGACAAGGACCAGGCGACAGGGATGAACCCCATATTTTTTAAGATGTGTACTGTCAACTGATGGACTAGGACCAGGCGACAGGGATTAACCCCATTTTTTATGATGTGTTACTGTCATCTGATGGACAAGGACCAGGCGACAGGGATGTACCCCATTTTTTAAGATGTGTACTGTCATCTGATGGACAAGGACCAGGCGACCGTGATGAACTCCATTTTTTTTCCGAAGATGTATACTGTCAACTGATGGACAAGCACCAGGTGATGGTGATGAACCCCATTTATTTAGAGGAAGACTGTCATATGAGGGATGACTATCAGAAGCTGGTGATTGACTCTAGTTTTTAGCTGAAAGCTCTTATCTCAGATGAGAAGTAGAAAATTGTCCCCCAGCTATGACGGAATTGGATGAGTATTGCTATTGTATGATGGATAAACCTGCAAGCATCAGAAGATAACTGTGACCTGAGTCGTACAATGTTGTATAGAGATGTTATTCTGCAGATTTCTGATACATTGACTCTTTTGACTGCCAGAAGTTGAGACAAGCTAGCCCTGATTATCAGAAATGAGAGAAAAACAGATTTGACTTGTTGAAATACACTGTAATGCATTATGAATAAATAGATGAATAGAGAATGTCCATGATGGTTTTATAATTTCAACATTTAGAGTGGTACCCAACTATAACAGTGGCTCAAAACGGGGAATGCCCTTTTCTATTTTCAGCTATTGCCACATTGCCTGAAGATGTCTGAGCCAATGCCTACTTTGACAGTTATGGAGAAGACGGCGAAGCACAAGGGTCGAGCTTACAGCTGTGTACGCTGTTCCGGGACGGGAAAATCTTATATTGATGTAAAGTCACCAGTTGAGAATCACATCTACAAGTACCACCTTGCGTTGGATCAGTGCCCATTCTATTGCACCCTCTGTCTGTTTCGGTCATCAGAGAAGGCATCTCTTCAACAGCATGTGCATACATACAACCGGCACAGGCAGGAGGCCAGGAAGATGGGAATAACCGATTCCACACCATACTTACAAGAGAGTCCATCTCCGTACATAATTGGAGACTCCGATTATGTACAACACAGTCAACAAGAGAGTTTGAAGCTATTCCTACAGAAGAGCAAACACTTCCAGAGTGAGCCTGACCTTCTGGCATCAGCCATTAACCAGACATTTGGTAGAGAGCTTATTAACGAAGGACCTGCCATACCTGCACAGACCATATCAGAACCATCAACTGCCACTGCTGACCCGACCGCCCAACTGATTACATCTCTGATTGCTACCCTTCAAAAGACAATCACACCAGCATCACACACACCAACGCCGACATTGACACCTGCATCCACTCCACTGATGATACCGACAAACAGAGAAGATCCACCACAGCCACAGCCACAGACACCCATCAACTTGAATCCAACTACGCCCAATTCAAACACCACCATGACTTGCACAAGAACATCAGGACTCAACACACCTATATTACACATAGAAGACCAACAGCCAGCACCGTCCAGCAGCTTCCTGTAAGACTTGATAGATGAGGACCTCACACCACAGCTGCTGGGCACCAACACAGAACAACTTAGCCCTGCATTACCCGCTACAATCGACGCCACTTCAACCACTTCCACCTGCACTCAGTCCAATAACCAACTTAACAAAGAGATTATAGATGTGCTCAGCCAAAACACCAGGGTTATCCGGTGTTTTGAAAAGACGGTCAGCAGCCAGAACCAGATTATGAAGGCCCTGAACGATTCGATCAGGGACCTCAACCAGACGATAATTAATTCAGCACGCGAGGAAAGAAGACGGGAAGAAGATCGTAAAAGGAGAGCCGCCAGCCCCTGCAAGGACCTGTCCAATAAAAGAAGGAAAACTGACAATCACTCTGGACATAAGGAAAACAGAAGATAAACCAAGATCAGGAACACTCTTTAAATCTAGTGATTAGTGGAAATAAATTTAAATTATGGACTGTTCAAAAATAATTCAAGTGCTAAAATAAGTCTATGGACTGTTCAATACCATAAATAATATATGGACTGTTTAAGAATCTCTTGTTACACAGTTAGGAAACTTCTGCTAAAAGTTAATTTATTATCAATTGTTTATAAATTAAACAAATTTTAATTAATTGAGCTATTGATTACCAGTATGGTTATAGTAGAACTGTTTTGAGTAATGGAATGTATTTTCTCTGACTTTTGCTGTGATGTGGAAGCACAACACTCACTCATCAAGTGATGACTTATTTCATGCAAGCTTTCAGCATGCTTGATTCACTTACATCACTGGATGCGTGGTCTCTGTAAATTCAGAAGATCACATGTTTTGCTTCTTCTATTCATGGCTGGGTCATGGATTTTACATTCGGGCACTCAATACATATTTGTTCATTTAAATCAATAGATTTAATTTAAACAAAAGATGGAAATTTATGGGTCATTTTCTGTTTTATCTCAGTAATTTATAGATTTTGAAGTGAGACCCATTTTCTATTTTTAACTCATATACAAGGGTTTGAATAAAAGAAGTTGTCTTTCTGTGTATACTTGAGTATATCAATAAGTAAATCAAGTTTCAAGCGCGAATACTCAGAACAGAACTCTCTTCAAACCGAAAAAAATAATAAATAATACTCAGTATATAACACTCTACAATCTATATGGACATGGAATATAAACTGTGATGATACCTCTCGGAAACTGTCAGCTTATATATATAAACTGTGGCTTAAACGGAAAACCCTCGTGTCTCGTGATGGAACATTCCCAGGATGAACTAAAACCAATGGAGAGTGTTAGGAATCATTTCAGTACTTCATGATGTTGAGAAAAGGGCTCTCTCTAAATATCCAATATTCTGAACTTTTAAACTATTTTTTATCAAAAATGGTTCAATAGTATGGAATATTAAACTTTTTTAGCTATAATTTCGATCTATTCTAAAACTTGATCTGAAGAGTGAGTCAATTTCAAAGCATTAGTTAAGTGCAAAGGAACACTAACTCTGAGGACGGAAAAAAAATGATAGATAAGAGGTTGGCTTACAATGCTCCAATACAGTTGTCTGTGTGCTTGTATATTCAGGGTATGAAATATCAAGGTTAGACAAGTGACTGTGACATCTGAATTATCAGCTGATACAGACTCCTGTCTATCCTGGTAGCCCTGTTAAGGATACATTTACCTTTTATAATTTTTTTTTAGAAAAAGAAAATTATATTCATTGCCAAATACTGGAATGACATAAGGAATACAAGCATAGGATAACTATAGCATTGAGGCTTTAAAAAATGAAATCAGGAACATAACTCAAAAGTTCAAGCCGGAAATGCTTGATAAATGTAGCTATTTGAATGTTTGCATAAACAGGGAGTGATTATTTACAAGGATCCAGGTTAAACCAGTGACTGTGTCATTTGACACAGACTCTGATCTACCCTGGTGGCCCTGTTTGATTCAAGTTTGACATAGTTGAAGCCGGGAGTAATTTAAAAATCTTTCTAAACAGAGATATATCTGCAAACATTAAAGTAACTGCAGCATTCAGGCTTGTATAGGGTACAGTGAAACAAAGTTACATGATCTGAAATATTTCAAGAGGATTGTGTTTTCATCAGTGTTCCATTCTCAAAAACCAAATCTATTTTTTTAACCTTAAGTTTTGGGATTTACCAATCACTCAATCAGAGTGAGTTGTAAATACCCAAGGCTTAAGTAATGGAACATCCATGAATGCACTTCTCTCAGAGTACGCAGTGTAAAGAATATATAAATACTCCATATAAAATAAGACGGCTATGGTCTACTAAGTATCTTCAGTTATGGAGTTGAAAGATTTTGTGGAAATTTAAAAATCATGAGACATTTTCAGAAATGTGTTTCAGGATTTTTCAATTCTTCCTTTTCAATAAATGACAAAGGGTATTAATTATGTACTTGGAAATTTCCATGGTGCATGCAGATGTCATATGAGGAGAATTCTCAGGACATATATACTTATTTAATTCGGTCACAGGCTTTAAGTTTGGGCATAGAAGATTTCATGACTGATCTGCATCTGATGTGAGTGTCTGACAGCCTGTTTGCATTTTTTATCAGAATTAAGTGAAAATAAAATGTCCTGAGAAGTAGCCTGCAGCTGCAATCTGCTGATTAAATGGGTTGAAGTGTCATAGAGTGTATACAGACACTGTTAACGCATAGAGACATCAGTTTCAATGTCTGTATTGAGTCTATGAGGGTTTTTTTGGGGGGTTTTTTATTTAATTTTGTTTTGGAAAGCCACAGCTTGGTGGGTCATTAAAACCTAATGTGTTACACTGAACTCAGTGAAGCAGGGTAGGTTTAGACTGTACCGAACTGTTAAGTTTCCGATACACAGGGATGAGTGACTGATGCATATACTCATATCATAGCATATACAAGATGTGTCATATCTGAACTTTCCAATTTTGAGTTGTATATGCAAAACAGCAGGTGCATTTAGAAAGATATATGTTTATGACAAGTTCTGTCTCGGATTTGACTTCCACTTCCACCACATGGAGGCTGCAAGAGGTTGGCCTGATGTGTGGGACTGGAATTCTGATATTTTCTTAAGAGAAAAGAAGCAAACCTGAGGATTATGATCCAAGGATAGGATTGATCTTGGATCGGTGTAGATAGTAGAGTGGTTTGCTGTTTTATGATTTTTTTTTAATTCAGAATTTCATGGATATTTCTGAGGCTGTGACTTGTCTGCATATGTCAAGCAATAGTTTTTTTTAGAATTGGAAGATTGGTGCGGATATGACTACTTCTTGTTCTTGGGTGAGAATAAATGCAATGCATTGTATTCTCCATTATAAGCATGGACTGGACTGATTGTGAGAGCCAACTTTAAGTGAGTTGCCGATCAGGACAGACTGTGTGGCTAATAATCAGGCTGCACCTGATTGGGAGCTATTCTTGAAGGTGAAATGTCTTATGGTATGCCAGATATATCTCAATTTTTTTATATAATTTGAAAATGTTTGCCATGGCTCAATCCGTAACTTAGTTTCATGCCAAGAGTTGAAATAAATGATTGTCACATCCGGATTGTAAATATTTTGGCACATTTCCATCTGTTGGATGCTGGATCAGTTCTGGATATAAACTTTACCATTAGCCAACCATGAAAATGTCTGTTTACTAAAGTTTGTTGATATCCGGATGGTTTCGGGCATGAAACTAGTTGTTAATATGTTGAAAGATGTTTGCTCAAATGTTTAAAGGGACAAACTTTGAGAAATTTAGATACATGTACTTTTCCATAGTTTCTCTGCAGGGTCAAGCTCCTTTCTATCCCTTTATTCTTGGGGTAGGAAGAAGTTTGTTCATGCTAAAGAGAATGTTGAGCTCAAGAATATTCAAATCTACTGTCGCATTTATTTATTGTCCACTTCTATGTGTTGGCTCACTAATCAGTATTACTATACTATTGCTACCTCAGATGTCTATGGTTGCTTGCCTCTGATTGAGGTGGTTATGTGTTGATGGGCCAGAAAATATTTTTTTTTCCGTCTGTGGCTTTAGTCTTTTTCTTTTTCTTTTTTTTTTCGTGTTAGTCGGAGCTTTAACACAAGAAGTGGGGGTAAATGTAAAGCCACAGGTCTGACCCCCAGCATTAATCCATACAAATATATATTATGCATGTTTTATGGCTTTAGCAATGATTTTGTACTGACCCAGTTAGCACTCTACAGGTCACCTGGATGACTCCGATGTTTGCAGATACTTTGAACTTCAATTTCTAAGCATAACACGCATTGAATTAAGTCAACCGAGCTCAATCAGTTGCAGCAACATAGGATTTAGTGAATGCTTCATTGCTTACTTGCTGTCACCTCGGTATGACGGAGAAATTTGGAATATAAAGGCTGCACATTTTTGTTCTGTAAACATCTGAGGCCATCTTGGCTGTTCCAATAAGTTTACGGACCGGTGTTAACCGTCAGTGTGTATAGTATTTTGATGCATGCTGGGAGGTCAACTGAGTGCGTTATAGTAAAATCCGCCTGCCACAGTCAAAATTGATCAAAACATTCACTTTCATCAAAGGTTACTAAATTATCCCAATATTTATTATAAAACCATTGCTACAGTCAGATAAATTAATCTTTTATCTTCAATTTGGTATATTTTACTAAATAACTTTCATTTAAGAAAATAATGATTTTGCAAGTCAAAGTGAAGTGGTAGTGATTTACTTTAAGATTTTCCCCACTCCCTCACTGAAGGAAGTGTGGGAATCTTACAGGCAAATATCGAGGGAAGCTGTGGAGTATAAAAGACTCCCACATAAGTTGATCGGGGGCTTCATCATTTGTCATCAGACAGTAAACTTAGGTTTTTCTGAGTTAGTATTTTTTTAATATTTTATTTTCAAAGGCAGATTTATTTTATTCATTTGGAGGGAAGATTTTGCATTTGCTTAAGATAAATAGAATTTTGGCTGAATGCTGGAAATTGCTTGATTTAATGTATTTTTCTTACTTAACAGTAAGGGGCTCTCTGGCTTGAGAGGTTATAAGGTAGTCTAGCACATTTCTGAAGCTGAGACTGTTCAGAAATTCTTGAATTAAGCATTAGGATTTATTGAGCTGAACCTGTTATTGTGGTTAAATGAATATTTGAGGTTTTGCATACTTTAATGCTGGGGTATTTAGCTTAAAGTCACTGTCCCTTCTTGAGATTGTCCTACTATGATATATGCTAGTTACTGTTGAAATATAGCCTAGTCCGACAATTGCAAAGTTTATTTACTATTTTTTTATTGGTTATTTCAAGATTAAAATCTTGAAATTGAACTTTTTCTTGAGTCTTCTTTAAATTCAATATAATCATTGAAGCCCCAGCCTACAGCTAAAATAGCTGCAGGTTTGACTGTTTTCACTTGTCGTACGTCTGTTCTGCTTAGAGGCATTCCTTGTGCTCTAGGTCATTGAAGTTGGTACTCCATCTGCTGTAGTGCATGGATATTAACAGCATTTGTTGTACTGACTATTAATTCCACTGTTTACAGTCAGTCTGCTGGTGATTGTATAGTCCACGCTACCAAGTCCTATAATCATCAGTCAGACTGTCAGTCGACAGTCGACCCACCCAAATCCCAGTCAAAGATACCTAGTCAGTAGAAGATACACGTCGTCAGTCAGTCAGCAGCCGTAATAGTCGGTTAGTCAAGGCACGCTACCAAACCAAGTCCTTAGACCCTCGGCTCGCTACAGTACGTTATAAGCGCAACTCCTACTCCGTTCTGAAAATATGCTTTTTTCTAAAACCTGAACATATATTTTTACTTTTTTTTCGCATTTTTAACCTAGGTTATTTTCAAACTCTTATACCACAAACCTTGTGAGCGCAACTCCTCCTAGAGTTTGTGACTGATCCTTTAGAAATTCACTGGTGTTTCAATGATGGTCTGAAAATATGCATGTACTTTTTTTAGATTACTGAAATTTGCATATTTTTTTTCTTAAACTTTTTTAGAACTCTGTTAATACAAAAGTGTATAGGATCTAGGAACCTTGTTGTTTCTTTTTCTGCGTTTGTTTTTAGAACTTATTCATTTCTTTAACTTACTCGTTTGAAGACTCGTTTCATGAAAAGACATACATTAAGTGGAGGGACAATAGGTTGTCTTAATTAATTGAAATCAAGAACCCCCTAAACGGGTACTTTAACAAACAGTGAAGACCCAGATGAAAGCGTCATTTCATCAAGGGTTGCAATGATTGCATAGACACAATCAATCTTTAGAGAACAAATACAATATTTTGGAATTATAACCTGTAACCCCTCAACATATACAATGGACCATCCTGACTTAACTTATCATCCCATTTGTCTTAAACATGTTAATGTGCTTGCTTTTACAGTAATTGTTACATTCAAAGATCAAAGATTGAAATTAAGTCTTGTGTCCTTTGAAAACCAATGACAAAAACGAATTGAGACGACATAATGGCCACTTCAGATGCTGTCATAAAATATCAGTCACTGATCTTCTTTTACCCCCATTATTTCATAAAACATCAAATGCACCCTTTTAGTTTCCCAGCTTGGTATTGCCCGCAAGGTAAAAACATATATGAAGGTAGTTTATTATACCCCGCCACACTTTAGTGGCGAGGTATTATGTTATACCCTTCGGTGTCTGTCCGTCCGTCCGTCCGTCCGTGCTCACCATTTCCGATCGATAACTTGAGTATTTATTCACGGAATTTTTTCAAATTTTGCATACATATTGTTATCGGCGATGAGTGGTATGGGATTGTTAATGGGCAAAATCCGTCCATTTTTAACGGAGTTACTGCCCTTTTTCGTATTGGAAAAGTGGTTTCTGGCCTGTTATTCCTTTACTATTCATGATATCTGAATGAAACTTCACAGATATGTTGCACATCAAAGGTTACATATTGTGACTAAGGACCGTCACTCTGACCTTCCCAGTTTGTGAGTTATCTGCCCTTGATATGTCTGAAAAAAAGGTTTTTGACCTATTGTTCCTTTACTATGTGGAATATCTGAATATAACTTCACAGATATGTTTCATATCAAAAGTAACATATTGTGACTTAGAACCGTCACTCTTACATTTCCCTATTGTGAGTTATCCGCCCTTGATTGAATTAAAAAAAGTTTTTTACCCGTAGTTCCTTTACTATGTGGAATATTTAAATGAAACTTTACAGATATGTTTCACATCAAAGGTTACATACTGTGACAAAGAACCATCACTCTTACCTTTCCAGCTCATGAGTTATCTGCCCTTGATTGATCTGAAAAATGGTTTTTGACCTGTAGTTCATTTACTATATGGAATATCTGAATGAAACTTCACAGATATGTTGATCATCAAAGGTTACATATTGTGACTAAGGATCTTCACTCTTACCTTTACAGTTCATGAGTTATCTACCCTTGATTGATCTGAAAAATGTTTTTTGACCTGTAGTTCATTTACTATATGGAATATCTCAATGAAACTTCACAGATATGTTGAACATCAAAGGTTACATATTTTTATTAAGGACCGTCACCCTTACCTTTCCAGTTCATGAGTTATCCGCCCTTGATTGATCTGAAAAATGGTTTTTGACCTGTAGTTCATTTACTATATGGAGTATCTGAATGAAACTTCACAGATATGTTGACCATCAAAGGTTACATATTGTGACTTAGGACGTCATATCACTGTCTATCTCAGTTCTGTTGCTATTTAGGCATTATATATCTCACAAAATAACTTTTGGTGCCCCCAGCAGTGGCGGGGTATTATGCAGTGCTTGCGGTGCTTTTATTGATTGAGAGTCTCTGTCAATGTTGGTCCTTTAAATCAATATGCGCAGTCTGATCAGAGCCTTTGCTAGTGGCTTGAATATTATATGAATATTAGGCTACTAAACGAACATCATATGGAGTTTCTATGCTTATAATGAGGCAACACTGGCTCGCCTGAGTCGGCACTTGTCAAAATGCCACATTGTTGGAAATCACATGTCCCAGCTCGTTTTAGTATTTTATGTGATTGTACACCTTGTAGTGTTTTGGCAGTAAATCATGCATTACCATACTTTGCATTGTTTGCAATAAATTAACCCCTAGCGCGGATCGAGAGGGGACAGGGGGTCCAGACCCCCTGAAAAATCACAAAAATAGAGGATCCCTTGGAAAACCACAAAGCTACTAAGCTAGCAATTAATGTTGGACTATCATCGGCACGTCAGCAGGCCGATAATGGTCCATTTATAGTGGCACTTGATCCTACCTCTCCTGAGCACCTAAAAACGTTATCAAAGTTGGACTCCCTCTAACAAAACTTTCTGGCTCCACGGATGAACCTTTAGGGGATAGTTTCGATTATTGTTAATTTAATTTGGGAAATCCAACCACTAAACCCATAATGCCTATATTATGCCTATATTGAAGCATACAATGTGTCAGTCAGTGTATACCAGAGACTATCATAATTTCCCATTAAAACCTAACATGTCAAGGAAGCTGTAATTATAGTTTGACTGATTATCAATTTCTCCATTTTAACTCATAATGATATGAAAATGCCTAATCGCTTATGGCCGGAATACAGGGTGTTCCAAGAAAAATGAAAACCCATTTTCACTTCCTTCTTACTCTAAAATTATTCAACCGGTAAAAAGTGTTATATACCAGCTTTTAGGCATATAATTTATCCATATTTGTGTAAAACAACAGCTCATTTGCTTTTATATAGTTTGGGATATTGCTTAAAAACTGAAGGCATCCAGTTTCATTTCCCCCCAGAAATGGGATTTTCACACATTTACCTTGCTGATTATTTATCGTTTTGGGATGACCAATACATCTCTTTTTTGCCAAGTTTTCCTCAGTTAGGCTACAAATCAGTTATAATTTCTTTAAATTGTGATATTTTACATGTGATTTATATAACTTCACATTTTTAAAAGTTTATGTGTTTAATATGCATTGGTGACACATTTTGTGACGAATAAATGAGGTAAAATGCCATTCTATTCAAATGTACTTATTTCATCCACAATCTAATTTTGGGGGGAAAATGAAAACAGGGTGCCTTGAGTAATGATGCAATATCTCAAAATCTAAGAAACTATATTTAAGCTGTAATTTTACATAAATGTAGTCTACTGTTGTGCCTAAAAACTGGTATATAAAACGTTTTACCGATATATTAGTTTAAGAGTAATAATGAATTGAAAATGGGTTCAATTTTTTCTGGAACACCCTGTATGCACAATTTTACAGTTGATTACACCTATGTTCCAGAAAGAGTCAACATCTTTTCTGAAATACAATTTTGCTATGTAATGTACGAACCATGCTTTGTCCACCTGTGCATAGAGATAATCAACGAGCTTTAGCGACTGGATTATCTCCCATACAGGTGGACAACCATGGTATAAATATATTATACCACCTACATTAATATAGACCTTACTGATGGGGGATTTCATGTCAAATTTAGTAAGGGAGTATTATATAAGAATTTATCATGAGTGTGAGGGTAGGATAGAAAAATCCATCCCGAGGATCGCCCTTTGGCATCATGAGGCTTGCCGAGTGATGACAAACGGTGATCCCGAGGGACGGATTTTTTCTATCCTACCCTCATACGACCTATGGATTATTTTTCTTGCTCACCACTGTTTTTATTTATTTTTTTATTCATTTAAAAAAAAGGCTTCCAGAAGTCCCTGAATACGCTACGATGCAATTTCACATGATGACGTTACTTTAAGATAACAATGACGTCCTGGGTAAGAAAACATGGGTAGGATAAGATTTCGTATCCCAGGGCAAAATCTCAGATATCCTTATCTGATGTGCAAGAAATCTGTAGCTACAATCGTAAGATATGGACAAAACGTGAAACAGGTGCTAATGTTGTTTCATAGTTTGGGTCAGCACATGCGATTTTGGTATTTTTCGCATTATCGAGCAAGGAATGCTCAGGTGAGCCTACGTCAATGCACAGGCTCGTCTGAGCTTTTGCTGCTCGCAAACACAAGGTTTTATGTAGATGAAGACTCGGACCAAATTTCAGACCTTTAATCCCGCTGGATTCGTAAGAATGGGCGTTTAAAGGAGACTTTTGCGCATATGCAATTAGAAACTCAAAACAACATATTTTCCGTGGTTGTATACCATAGAGTGTTGGCAGTAAATTATGCATCACCATATTTGGCATTGTTTGCAATCAATTAACCCTTTGGGATTGTTTTGATGATTGTTAATTAAATCTGGGAAATCCAACCACTAAACCCATAATGCCTATATTATGCCTATAACTAAGCATACAATGTGTCAGTCAGTGTATACCAGAGACTATCATAATTTCCCATTAAAACCAAACATGTCAAGGAAGCTGTAATTATAGTTTGACTGATTATCAATTTCTCCATTTACTCATAATGATACTTCGCTTGACTTTTGCGTATCATTAACTACGATAGGAAGGTCTTCCTCGCATAAAGAAGAGCGCATTGTCTAAGTAATACATTTTATGAGAGAATAAAGAAACAAAATTAATTTGATATTGCGACATAGTCGGCCATTTCTGTCATCGAGTCTTGTAAATTAAAGAATAACGCCATCTCCAATAACTAATTATCCGGAGAAAATTAGATTTTGTGCCCTGGTCGTTGAAATTCAAGACTTTGCCTGACAAAAATGCGGGCGAGGAACTGATAAATTGGCAAATAAAATACATAATCTTTACTTAAGTTTCTTCCATTGCCAGTAGTTAGCAACATTTGTCGCAGAAATAACGAGAACTGACGTTGGATTCCATGATTCATTACCAGCGGACGTAACTGGATTAAGACAACCAATTAGTCTCGCGTAAAAAAATAAGGTAAAAAATAAACTGGCCATAAATATCAATTATAGGAATTTATGTCAGCTGGACTAATAAAACGTAATAAAAAGACCCGAGCGTTTTGTACATATATTGAAAGTTAATGGTAATCTTTAGGGAAATGTCATACCTTTCGCTTTGTAATTGGGACACGTTTGACCATGTTCAATTTTGCATCACTGTTAATAGCATTGAATGACTTGTACACATAAATTGTAGAGATGCTCATCATCTTAAAATGATAGATTTTTTATGGCGATACCAGTATAAGCGCGGTATTGACCTACATCCGCTCTTATTTACAGTACTTTAATGGACAAACAATAGATTATTTGTTATTTGCATAAATACATGTAGTCTGACTATTTTACCTCTTCGTCTGAGACTTTTTACATGCACTTTTTCTCATAAAAACTACATAAAATATTACCTGGCAATTTGTTGACATACATTTTGAAAGTTTAACTCAATGACGATGTCACAAAATAGAATAAAGGAAGACTTAATTTATTGTGCTCAGACATTTCTGCCACAGACATTTCTACATTCTACAGTAACCGCTTTATTTGTCGGTACCGTACCCCAATACCATTTTGTTTGATCTTTTAACAGGACCAAGCCAGATGGTCAACACCACTTCTAAACATTTTCGAAACCCAACACAGACAAATGTGTATATCAATATGTACCTCAACACCTTCGATAGTTTTCGTCAGTCATATAATTGAAACAAACTGTCAAATTTTTACCTAAAGACATATTACGAAACCCACTTGCATTTAATCTGAGCCAATTATTATTTTTTAATTATATTTCTTGTTTTGTTTCTTTGTTTGATATGATTCTTTAAGTCCCATCAAAAATCTTTCAGTTAAACAGGGACGGGTATCCCTGTTTTGAACCAGTACTAAGCTAGGATAAATGTATTTCCTGTTTTAAATCACCTACTAGGGACAAGTTTTTAAATCCTTTAAAAATCGCTTATATACATCTACGTACTGTAAAACACTTAAAATTATTTGGCTGGTACTTTTAGTTGGCGCTGTTTGCGGTAAAAACAAAAACCGCCAAAACATGAGACCGCGAAAAATAGTTTCGAATTCAGTTACACAATCAGCAAAAAAATAAACAAAATTGACATACCATTGGTATCCTGGGTCAGGTGTGGTACCTGATTGTATCGATTCCTGATCTTTGCACCCTTACTTACTTTAACAATCCTTAGTACGTTGGTATCCGTATCGTTAAAAACCATTTTTGAACGATATAGTACGTACATTTCAATGTAGAGGAAACCACGTCTCAAAAGGAAATATTATTAATGAAAATAATATGCTTCCCATTTGGAGTATATTCTTTTCTTTAAAAGTAGCCCCTATGAGAATATAATAGAACTTTAAAGGGCATTTAATTGATAAACCGCCAAAGTTAAACTACGCCAATATGTCAGTATTCAAAAATTGCCAAATTTTGATTCTGCGAATATTAAGTGTCTTACAGTAGATGCATATTTCAAAATAATCTAAAGAAAATCCAATAATCAGGATCTCTCAGAAATAAGAGAGACACTTAGATTTTATTAAGTTGATGGAAAATGCTCACGCCTTATATCATAGACCTAAAAACTTGCAACGGTGGGTTGGTGTTTGTCTTTGACTAGGCCTAACTCCTCTGAGGCTCAGCTAGTTGCTTTCCTTAGTCCTGACTGTCTGTGGGGTATGAGCTTTTCTCTTTGTTTCATCACAGTTAATTTTTCATGGGTGGGTTGGTGTTTGAGGCTTTTATTAAGTTGATGGGAAATGCTTACGCCTTTTATCATAGACCTAAAGACTTTCAACGGTGGGTTGGTGTTTGTCTTTTACTGGGCCTAACTCCTCTGAGGCTCAGCTAGTTGTTTTCCTTAGTCCTGACTGTCTGTGGGGTATGGGCTCTTCTCCTTGTTTCATCACAGTTAATTTTTCATCGTTGGGTTGGTGTTTGATGCTTGTCTTTGACTGGGCCCAACTCCTCTGAGGCTCAACTAGTTGTTTTCCTTAGACCTGACTGTCTGTGGCGTAAGGGTTCTTCTCTTTGTTTCATCACAGTTAATTTAAGTTTAATAGTTTCTATGTGATGAGACATTGAATGAGTTAGGAAGTGTGACTTCAGAGCTTCGGATGCTGTTCATTCTAAGGCAGTGTTGTTGTTGTTGTTGTTGTTGTTGTTGTTGTTGTTGTTGTTGTTGTTGTTGTTGTTGTTGTTGTTGTTGTTGTTGTTGTCTTTTTAAACTTTGAGGAATAATGAGCTCGTTCCTTGCTTTACTTTTTGGCCACAGCGCTATAAAACCTGTCTTCGGGGTGTGCGAACAACAAAGGTGCAGACCAGCCTGCGCATCAGCGCAGTCTGATCAGCGCCTTTGTTATTCGCTTATTGGAAAGTATCATAATAAGATTTGCTACGAGCGAAATTTAAATTTTCTGGCTATTCTTTGTGGCTGAGGAGACTGGTTTGAGTCTCGCTTTGTCTGGTGTCTCTTTCACACGGTGCCATTTGGGCCTCGGCGCGACAAAACCTGTCTTCAGGGTTTCCGACAAAAGTGAGATTTAAACTAGCCTGCTCAGCTACAGAGACTATCTAGAAGATTGAAATTTCGCTCGTAGCAAGTCTATATATGATAGTTTCCAATAAGCGAATAACAACGGCTCCGATCAGACTGCACGGATGCGATTGCTGGTCTGCGCCTTTGTTGTTTGCAAAACCCTGAAGACAGGTTTTCCCGCGTCGAGGCCCATTTGTGTCTGTGATTTGTGATTGTGGTAATCTTGTTGGACTGCAGACTATGAGGTTATTTTTTTTTTTTTGGGGGGGGGGGGGTATGGTTGTGATGGAATGGTCGGTTTGCACATTCACATTTGGCTTTGCCCAATCTAATCCAATTTTTTAAATGCCTGCTATCTCAGAAACCTTTAAGATTCCCACTTCTGAACCATATTTAATATTATTTCTTATAATAATAAGCATTCAATGCTACCAACTTGGGATCTCTCTGTTTAATGCTCCACCCCCTCAAGTTCATTCAAATACTTGATATCACTGAAATTGCTCAGACAAAGATTTGCCACCAGTGATATATGTTGAAGTACTCACCTTAAAAGGGGTGAGTTATAACAGGAGAATGGAAGCGCTCAAGAAAAAAAGTATTGTGGAAGAAATCAGACACATACTCAAGTGGTTGCTTGACTTTTGATGTGCTTTTGTTGCCATGAATGTATTTGTTGTCCTCTTATGTCTAAATTTAAAAACAGCAGAATCTAGGGTGAAGGTTTGATACCAGTAGAATGCATTTACCTCCCCCCCCCCCCCCGCCTCCAGTGGCTTAGGATGCTGTCCATTCTAAGGTAACGGTTCTGTTTTTTTGTGTATTGCTGTGTGTCCGTCCTAGTTTTGCAATCAATTTGACGGGGAAGAAAAGGCTGGTTGCTTTACTTTGTTTGTCTACCTGGTGTCTTGTGATTGTTATTGTTCTGTGGCTCTTCCTCACGGTGCAAAGGGTTGGTATGCAGTGTGTGATTGTGGTATTTCCCAATCATACTCTTTTGCTTTTTCTAAGGGTCTACAAAGTAAGTAAGGCTGCAAAGATCAGGAATCGATACATTCAAGTACCACACCTGGCCCAGAATACCAATGGGAAAGCGACAAACTCACAGTAAGACACAACAAACGAGAGCCAAGAGGTCAGCCCTTTCCCAGCAGGTGACCACAAAGCACATATAAACAGACGCGCACAAAGACATAGCAAACACAACACAGAACAAAAACATAAAAGATCCACAAAAGAAGTACCGCTTTGGAACGGTCAGTAAAATATTTTACTGGAGGGCTTAAACCGGTTTAACGGCGCCAACCTCACCCTTATTTCAGATTTGGGTCAAGACACATAGATATTTGGTTGGCATGAAATACCCCTAACTTATCAATGCTTCATCTCCTAAAACATATAAATCAAGATATAACAAGGAGATAAAGCCAAGATAAGGACTGAACAGTACCAAGTCTCATCGAGTTCCAGTACAAATCCATCAAGATCCACACTACTAAGCCCAGAAATATATTATTGTTCATTATAATAAGCCACATTCAGCGGCACAGAATGGGTATCCCTCATCTTTTCAAACGGGTACTAACGCTACTTCAATCCTTACGTACCCTTGGCTGACTACAAATCGAAAGTCCTGCTCCCCCACCTAGCGTCCACTGATTGTTGTCTCCCTTGTAGTGATGTAATTTTTCGACCAATCAGATAGCGTATTACAAAACGCGTCTTGGAACATATTAAATATGGCGACTACAATGACTTCTTATCGTTTGGAAACAGAAATTTGTGATAATACTTAAGATTAAAGCTTTAACTGAGCCACAGAACTGTTCGATATGAGATGTTAATAAAGGGAGTGATGTTTTTTGTCAGTACAAGAACTGTAAGTGGAAAGTCGTTGACTTACGAGTGTTTTCCGTTGCTGTCACCTGGGGCAGACTTGATTTAGCTGTTCTCTTTACTCCTTCCACTCCGAACAGGCAGAACAGAAATCAAGTGCGCTGGAACATCTGTGCTGGCGTACGCCGGAGTACTCCGTCTTACGAGGTGGTGTAGACAGAACAGTCACGTGACCTGTTCCAAAAAAGATGGCGGATCACTGCCTGCATGCGCGGAAATATTTTGTATCGCTTGATTTATTCTGGAGTACTCCGAAGTGCCCAGTTTTACTTGTTTATGTGGCTGTTCTGGCGTACGCCGAGTACTCTAAAAATTGCTAAATCAAGTCCGCCCCTGGGAAAACTGTGATTTTATCGCCCCATTAATTGCAGCGCAACTTATCTGGGACAAGATGCAAGTCAGAATGAACTGATTGAAAATTCCCCTGGACAGCTTACCCTGGGGGGAAGCTGTCCAGGGATATCTTGCCCCCCACCCTGGTTATCTTCACCCCGGGGGGGGGGGGGGGGGGGAGGGCCGCTTTATCTTGCCCCCCACCCAACATAACTTTAAAAAAGATACATGTCATTTTGTTATTTTTCTGTATCATTTTAATGAATTCAGATCCTCCATAAGTCATAAAGTGAGAAATTGGTGCCTGTGTGGTTAATATGGGTAAAACTATCTACACATTATTTAACATAACCCTATATCCGCCATATTTGTTGTTTATGTTGTAATATCTCTAGATGTAAAGTGCACGGTGAGAGTGATCTTGGGATTTTTTTTTACACAAGCATAAGGATTGTGCAGAGAAGTTTATCCGGTCCAAAAGGGGTGTAAATAGGCAAATACAGCATGTTTTACCCCAGACAGCTTTAATATTTTACATTAAATTAACTATTTTTCTTAAATCCACAAAAGTCACTTCAAAATTCGTGTGATTCACTTAAGTTCTGAAGTCTGTGAAAAACTAAAGCTTGTCGTTTGCAATGTTTACATTTTATGAATGACAGTCACATGGTCCAATGTAGCTGGATTCAGTGTGACGTTACTTACTAGGCAGAAATGCGTGCTTAAAGAACAAAGTGGAGTTAGTACCCTTGGCTTGAGAAGATGTCCCCAGCCCCTACAGTTCATGAAAGTAGAGAGGAAGGCCTTTTAATCCCCAAATCCGTTTGGTGTCTCTACCTTAAACTATTCATTCATCTGCTCGTAAGTGTAAGACGTACTCAGTGACACCCACCAGAGATCACTTGGGGTATGTCCCTTCCCTTTGGTTCATAAAAGGCTTGATGTCTTTCAGAAACTGTTCAGTCTTTGAAGTTATAAACCTTGAGTTCATTCTCAGACTCAAAATAAAGCGCAATGATTGGCTGCTTGAGGACACGTGTCGGCAAGCACCCAATCATTGCGCTTTATTTGAGTCAGAGACTGTACTCAAGTTTTATAACCTCGAGGCAAGGTCCTAATCCATATACCAGAATATGTAAATGTTCTCATGAACAGACACATTTATTGACACCCCTAGGAGAATGACCCTCCTTTCCAGTAATCATTGAGCTTGATATCTTTTAAACTGTCCACATCTTCACCCTTTAACCATATATATGAATATTTTTTCATATTGTAAGCCACATTTATTATCATTTACCATAGTACATAAGGGTATGACTCATTTCCAACAGTTGACATAAAGCTAAACATATTAGAAGCAGTTCAGATCACCACCCCTAAACCATATGTATTATCGTTTCCTATGATAAGATGCATTTATTGGCACTGACCTTGGACCGCTGAGTATACCCACAACCCTCTAGTTCATGTAAGGCTAAAATAATAGGAAATATTCATATCCCAACCCCTTTCCTTCTGGATTTTTTAAATATTCCTTTTGGTTATTCTCTACACTTCTCTCTTCTATTTACTTCCTAGCTTTCACCAGTTTATCTTCCAGATCCTTTCTTGTATTGTTATGTTTATCTTGAAAAACTTTGAGTGACATTCTAAATTCTGTTGAGCATGTGTATGTAGCTATGCACGTTTGCATATACTAGATAGAGCTTTATAAAGGCCTCTATTGTTCAAAAGGTCCCTGACTGTGCTTAATGTCTCACAATTCCTATGTAAAACTTGATATTGAAGAGTTTTCTTTGTTTTTGCGTTTATCTTAAATCTCAATTATTGCCTTTTGTATTTTATCTATTATACTCAGAGCTTAGAAGTTATTTTTTCTATTTTTAGATGGAAGTCCAGCAACTATCTTCAGATACAATTTGGATTTAGCTTTCTTTATTTCATCTTTTGGAGACTTGCTCATTACAACATTATCTCTGATTCTATCAGATGTCTTATTAACAAATGCTCTGCTTATTCATTGTGACCTGGAAAATCAAGCTTTCTTCTGCGCTGAGATTGTTCTTCTGTTTCATGATTTTGAGACTTTTTAGTCAGTAAATTATAATCTTAATTTGTTTATGGCGATTTGGTGTTTGTTTTTTTTTTAATTCAAGAGAATCATTGGAAATGCTAGTTTAACTGATTAAATCAAAACAGCTGTTAGTCGTTATTAAATAGTAGTTTATGATATATGGATTTGATTTTATATGATAGTATGCATGCCTAGATAACATAATCAGCGTTTAAATATATGTTTTCCTCTTTTCTGGATGTTGGTTGGTCTGGTCACAATTTCAGTGACGACATGGGTCTTTTAAAATGTGTATTAGTGTTTTTTGTGTCTAATGTTTGTCTTTGTTGCGCCCAATGTGGCTCACCTAGTGTTATGCTAAGCTCTGGCTGTCTGTGGATAAAATACCCTTTTCATTGTTTTTATCACAGTCATTTCATTTGTTTTATTTGATTCCATGTGACTGTACAGTGAGTACGTAAGGACCACCTCTATGAGAGCTAAACCATTTGTGTTGTAACCAAATTTAGTAAGATAAAGGATACAAGCAGGAAATTAATTCTTTTAAACTAGAAAATGTCCCCATCGCAGGACAGACTGGGGACAAACGCTTACAAAGTCCTACCTCAGAAGGAAATGAACCCTTTTAAACTAGAAAACGTCCCCATCGCATGGCAGACTGGGAACAAACGCTAACAAAGTCCTGCTTCAGAAACTTTCTTTAACAGATTAGTAGGTCATTCTAATGAATCCAGTGTACTACGTTGTGGTGTCGAGACACGTACTAGTTATACCATGGGTTGTCCGTCTGTACCTGAAGATAGTCCACGAGCTTTAGCGAGTGGATTATCTTACGTACAGGCGGACAACTCATGGTATAACTATTTTATACCAAATACATCAGTGTAGACCATACACAGCACGGGCTATATTACGTGCTAAAGTTTGTAAGGGAGGTATAAAATCAGTTATAGAAGGTGGGTTTACGAGGTATGGTGAGTTATACAGCACATTATTGTCCGGACCTAAATTTGTGTGTTATACAATTTTAAGTTGAATGTACAATGTACATGAAATAACCTGCCCTATACAGGATGCATAGAGGCAGTTATAGAAGTACCCTTTATACCAAATGCGGAGCTTGCTATTCCTATGCTTGTTTTCCAGCAACAGAAATTATCAGTTACCTCCCATATAAAATGCATTGTTGCACATTTACCTGATAAATAATGTCTATCTCACTACATGTATCTTTATCAGGTCAACATGACGTTGCACTTTTGAAATGACGACATCGATGACGTTGAATCGACAAGATAATCGACAATTGTGTCATAATCGCTAGTTTGAAGAGTGAACCAACTTGTAAACTGATAAAAGAAATACAAGACTCGCGTCGTATCAAGTTTACCAGGCAAAGCTTCGAGGACGCATGTTGAATCGCAAGGCAGAGCCAGCATTCTTGAAGCCAAGCTTGGTAAACTTGATATCAAAAGACACTCACCTAGTATTCTTTATATAGTTCGTAGGTTTCTATTGTGATGGGTACAACTGTAATAAGAGAATGCAGGAAAATTCTGAGATTACAACAACATAGTTTAAATGAATGTAACAATGCATTCATTTTCCTACAGATGGGGTGTGCTGGTGTAGTTAAGTCAATCAACAAGTGCAATCTGAAAATAACACGAAATGATCCAGATCAGACGGCTTTATCAGAAAACAACTAGTTTTGGATATACAGTAAAACCTTTCTTAAGCGGCTACTTAAAATAGATAAAACAAAGGCCTTAGTTGAAAATTGTATCATAATGTAGGTCGAAAGTATTGCAGAAAGTTCCTGCAATAATTTCGACCTGCATAAAGCGATAATTGGTACTGAAAACCAATTTTGGTGTTCTTTTTGAGTGGCTGCTTAAGACAGGTTTTACTGTACAGTGTTTTCCTTAAAAAAGGATAAATCTGGGTTCACAGAATGAGGTTTAAGAGCAAGAATATTTTAACTGCACATTGATCATTTAAGCTGTGATGTCTGTTAAAATGATCTGACAGAAAGGGGTTTCAACTAAATTGTGCCTGAAAGTACTCCAGCTGTCCTCATTAGTTTGTGGTTTATTCCCATATTATTCCAACTTGAGCTGTGTCAGGTAAACTATTTGGACAGTAACAAACAACCTCAACAGTTAATTATTTTAATATAAAAAACTAGACAGTGTAAATCACAATAAAATGACTTATCTGCAACGTCACTGTTTTACATGTTTGTCTGAATGTATTGGCTGTCTGAGGTCAAATAAAATAAATAAATGTGTTTAGGGTAACCCGACCCTACCTAAATTTACTGGTGAAACCTAGAATATTTTCAGGTTTTCTGAAAATATATATAATTTATGCATTTTGAAAAGCATTTCGCCTTTTGAAATGCATCCAATTATTTATTTTTTATTATTTTTTTTCCAGATTTTTTTTTTAAAAAATATATGTACCTACCCTACTTAAAATTGTCAGACCCGTTACCCAAAACACACTTATCTTTTTATTTGGCATGATGACCAGTGAGTAAGAGGAATATATGAGGGCCAACACATGTGCTTTTGGTATTTATCGCATGTGCACAAAAGCCTCCAATAAAGCCCATGCTGACACTTCCAGCAAGACAAGAGCTCTAAATGTTGCTGTGAGTCTTCATCTATATTCATACTCTGGGTATGCAAGAAGCGAAGGATCTGGTGAGCCTTCAGTGCTCGCCGATGCAATAACTACCAAATTCTCGTATGCTGGCCATATTATCAACTTAAGCAACAGCAAAACATAATTACTCAACCAATAGTTTGTTATCTATTGTCGCATTATGGAATTGATGGGTTTTTGAAATACAAAACATTAGTCTTGTTTGGTTTCAAAGAATTACACGACGTACCATTGGTTAGTGGTAGAGTACTCGAATAAAGATACAGTGCACAGTAGTTCCATGCCTAAGTTGGGGCATTGTGTTGAAACTTTTTTCATCATTGCTTAGACTAGTACTGTTCTAGGAAACAACCGTACATGTACATGACCAAAAACGGTTTACTTGGACATTAAAAGAATAAGTCAATCAATTTCTCCATACTTAGCACTATTACTGAAAAATTAATACTATACTGATTGGCAAAAGAAATGCTGCAATAGAATTGTGTCAGGTAAGACATGGGGTTCACAAACACGAGCTGATTTTTGGTTGGTTGGTTGGTTTTGTTGCTTTACGTCCCAAGTCAACAGCTATGGTCATTGCGGGACGGTCAGTTCACCTGACCACACTTTTTCCTGGGCAGGCTTGAACAAGCGGTTAACCAGTAATTCGTGCACATACTTTCGCTTGTAACTGACAACAACCCTTCTTGAATGAATCAGCGGAAGGGAGGAGAATGACCGTAGAAATCATTTCATGATCAATCTCCACGAAAGTATGGGACCGGACCGGGATCGAACTCGCGACCCCTGGATCAGCAGTCAGACACGCATCTGTAGCCAGACACGTTACCGACTGCGCTACGCGGCCCGGCTGAACTTACCATGACCATAACCTTGAGTAAAGCATCGGGGTTATTTGAATTTATCGATTTTTATTCGTCAGGCATGTTGGCTAATATACGTGAATATTTTACCTGCTGTCACTAATTTTATTTCCTTCAGAGTTATTTATCGTAAAGTTTGCATGTAGCGTTTCTTTTGCCCGTCAGTGTAGTATCTAACCCATGTTTATGCAACAGCAACACAAAAAGTCGACCGTAAGTGTATTGCCATTCGTCGCATTTTGGAATTGATGGGAGTTTGTTGTTGCTGTTTTATGTTGTTGTATAATAGAAGTCTTTTGCTGTCATCAACAATAGTGAGACGTGCCCTTGCTCAGTGGTATAGTATACGACTTGAGATCCAGAGAAGTACACATGTTCGAGCGTCAGTTGAGGCATTGTGTTGTGTTCTTGAACATTGTACTTTTTCTCGCCACCACCCAGACGACGAAAAATGGTTTACTACTCCATATTTAGCACTTTTAATGCAAAATTACTATCTAACCCATATAAGCTTAATGTGCATTCATATCCTTATCAATTGGACAAATCGATCGCCAAATTTAGGGTTGTTGTGTAGTTCTTTTCATTTTTATTCAAAAATATAACACTCTATTAGTAAACTGTGTAGAACTATATAAGACTCACACTCTGCAGCGTCTAATCTTGGTCTGCATTGTTTGTATCTATCCCATTTAAAGAACACTGATCTGCTATTGGTTAACCTGTAATTATTATGGTCTTTAATGTTTATTCTGGACCCAAATCCTTTTAAAATAAGAAAACTCCTCAAGAAAAATAGTATAATTTTCTTTTGCAATGCTTTCTTTATTGGAAAAAACCCTCAAAAAAGGTCAAATCTATACAGTAAAAACTGTATTAAACGGCCACTAAAATAGACAAAACAAATATCTTAATGATAAATGGTAGCTTAATGAAGGTCGAAAGTATTGCAGAATGCTCCCCTTGGGGCATTTTGCATATTTTTGACCTGCATTAAGTTATACATGGTCTAGAAAACCAATTTTCAGGCTTTAAGAGAGTAGCCGTTTTACACAGGCTTTACTGTATGCTATGTTTTTCATTCACTCTAAAGCAAAACGTGGATTCACCATATGTATTTAAGTTTGGGCAAGGAATTGCAACTATGGAACAAAAGGGCTAGCACATTAGATTTAAGTACTTATCGCATATGCGAAAACGCCACCTTTAAAAACTCATACTGACGTATCCAGCCGGTCTAGAGGTCTAAATCATGGTCTGAGTCTTCATCTACATCCATAATTTTTGTCTGCAAGCAGCGAAGGCTCTGTTGAGCCTGCGCAAATGCGCAGGATCGACAGAGCCCTCGTTGCTCAACAATGCGATGAATACCAAAATATCATGTGATGGCTCAAATAATAACACGCCTACCAAACGATCCAATGCTCAACATCTGGTTCAACATAAAAACCAAATGCTCCAGGAAGAGAATCAAAAATTGGTGAATACCATGCAATAGCCTATGCATTTCTACGTTTGTAGTAGAAATTTGAGGTCAGAATGTTCTCTCCTTTTGTCAGATTTACTTTTCGTGTAAAATAGGTGTACCAGAATTCGATAGGAACGTGTTTGTCGCGAGAAAAGTAAATATGACCTAATGTGAATACTTTCTGAGCTCGTATTTATACCACAAACGTATGAATCCATAGGCTTTTGCATGACAATCCCCGATTTATTTTCCTTTTCAAAGAGCATTTGTTTTTTCATATTCAACCAGTTGTTGAGCATTAGATTGTTTGGTAGGCGTGAATAAGTTTCATTTTTAAACAACTCTTATCTCCACGTCTGAATGTGAGTCTTCAAATGAGGTCCTATAAACATTTTCATCGAGGCGCCTACATAACAAATCATTTGTAAGAACAGGGTCCCTTACATCTCGATCTGTTATATTCTGAGTTATCTTAGCATTGTGTTCTTGCGCTTTAGCTCTCAACACGGCTATACTCTCAGAACAAAACTCTTGTTTTTCTCTGGAATGAGTCCTGTCTTCAGTTCTACTTTCACTTGTCATAATGTCATGATGTTCACGGTGTTCACGGTGTTCACGATGTTCATTCTGGTCGATTTCCACAGTTTCGTCATCTTGTTGCAAGCATTCCGCTGCTTCCATGGACTTTTTATGCATGCCTTTAATAAAAAGAAAATAATATTGTAATTTTTGTAATTTTAAAGCACTTTATCTTTAAACCCTCTCTTTACTCAGAAAA